>CM061921.1:87039400-87359777 GCA_031002005.1 Vandiemenella viatica
TATCAGCTGTTTTCACATTCTAATACAAACAACATACATCATTACTTCCTTTCTGTAGTAGACGATTACTCGTGGCTTTGGTGATATAATGTGCTTCGTATTTTGCAGGCTGCTTGGGGAGGTGGCTTACTCATGTCCAGGAAATATCGCCATCCGAGGTTCACAGGTGTTGAACGGTAAGTGTAAAGTCAGCATAAAAACTCCTTCCGTTTTTGGAAATACTTGATAGACAGCATGAGTCAAATTTCTTGTCTCTTTTTTTGGTGGCGTTATATTCAAACTTGCTTCATACTTAATTCGTATGGAAATGAATACTGGTTAATTAAAGTTCTGTTGCCTCCTCTAACTTACTCTAAGTCCTTGAATTACTATAGCCCGCAATTGAATATACCATTCCACTTCAGTAACCTCACACATTGTCGCGAAGAGAAAAAACTCCGAATTTCGTACTAAGTTTAAAAGTATCCACAAAGAACACAAGTTAGTTTCAACTATACCGGAAGAAAAACTTTTGTGTACCTTCATTATTCCTTCATAAAGTATAAAATTAAGATTATAAAATGCTATTAGCATTAGATCATAACTTTACTCTTAAAAGAGTTCGTATATTAAGTTTGAAATCAAAAGATGAGTGAGAAAACATGTATCTGTGTATGAAAAACAGGATATGTCCGAATACTCATTTAATTAACAACGAGTATAATTTCATGTCATACTGGACCCATCCCACACACAGTAGTACACTTTCTATGGACAACATAGGAAGAAAAGGGGTAACCACCAAAATGGGAAAAAAATAACGAAACTATTTCATACCTTTATATTATCTGAAAACCAAACAACAGTTATATTCAGATAAACCTGGTGGCCACTGCTTAGATTAATCTTCAGACATCTGAATGTGTAAAATGAGCTAAACCATTTGTATTTTACATGGTCGACAACCAGTCGATCGCAAGAAATTAACAGCAAATGATCTTCCAGGAGCTTCGCAAGGAAATAATTTCGCATTGACTTCCGAGTTGAAGGATATAAAACTTCCAAATAAAGAAGGAAGTTATGTTATTTCTCAAATTTAACTTTACAAATAAGACGGAACGACTAAGCATTACAACCAAATCAATTCATGGCCACTGTTTTGCCTCTAGTCGACAACTACTATGACGGCTGCAGAAATTCGATAGAGACTCTCCAAAGCAAGGACTGCATTTTTTGTGTTTCCTTCTTTGGAAGGTTCAACTACAGTAGATCTTGTGAGGTATCCCGACAAGGAGTTCTCCATTAACTCAAGTCGTTAAGGACTGAGATAATAACTTCCAGGAGAATGATAAGGAGAAATATTACTCGTTTATATTCCAGGGGGTTAAATTGTCGAGCCGACTTCCTATTGTTAGTAGTACGACGCGAAGACTCATTCAAGCGTCTGCTTTCCAGAAATAAACATAAAATAATTCTTCTTTAATTTTTTGCAAAGCAAATCCTTGTTACTGAGTCGGCGTTTTCCGAAAGGGCGTAATCTACATTTTTTCACATTTTGTTTTTTCTGGCGTTTTTTGTTCCTTTCGAAAAGGAATATGTGTGAGCATTCTTTCCCAGTTAAATGGCATAAACAAACTGAAGAAGTAGATTCCACATGATTATGACATGTACTATGAGGAGCTATTTCACTGGGCAACCACTGATGCAACTCCAGACGGTGGCTTTGAAGAGGAGGCCGAAGGTGAAGAGAAATACTATGTATGAACATAAAGTTAGCCTAGTATAGACAATGTATCAAAGTACTCAGTTATAAGTTCACTCTTAAATTAACTGCTATTAATTTAATGTGTACTTTGACAGATGTCTAAGAAATAAATGCAGAATCATAACTCCTTATAACGTAATTTCATCCCACTTAAACTTGAATTTTTTTGAAAGCGCGCACTTTTCAAACTGCCATCATTGCGAGAAAACATTTTAAAATTATTTTTCAAATAGTGAGACATGTTTAGGCAACATTTTTCAAATGAAAATACCATATAAAGCTAAAGAAAAATTTCTAATAAGGCTTCTAGAACTGTTTTTTTTTTTTGTTTTTCTAAAGTTTACTTTTGGACACGGACGCCCATTCAATAAACACCGATTCAATTGTTCTGCCGAGCAATTTGAGAGCGAGGGAAGCCGTGGTACCAGCATATCTCTGGGAAGCAGTGATGTGAACACACGCCCTCCTGATTAACAGCTACATTAAAATTCAATTAGGGGGTGCCGTGTCGCGAGCAGATGTCGCCCCATAATCCTCTTCACATGCGAATCCCTCCCCTACTAGCAAACAGCTTTCTACTGATACTCAGAATGAAAATCCCCTGAAAGGCGAATTTTGGCAATTAGCTGCATCCGTGAACAGTTTGTCGCATCGCTCGGCAGAGTCAATTGCAGTCGGCATATGTTTTGGAACCTCACGCGGCAGCGATAAGATAGACGACGCAGATTACGTCAAAACAACCCGCTTTATGAATTACGGACCAACACATTGCTTATTCCATTTCTAATTAGTTTTTTATCCAACTATATTAGTCTTAGGAGGCAAGCTACATAGCAATGTGGCAAAACTATCAAGAAAACCGACTAGAGCGCGGATCTCACCAAGCTTGGTGAGTGAGCTGCAACGAATTCGGGAGGTCGCGAGTTCAAAATCCCATCAGGTCATTCTGATTAATGCCTGGATGTTTCTTTCAAAATGTCATGGCCAAATTCTTTCATGTTCTTTCTCTAATCCTATTTCGCCTCTAACGACCACGACGTCGACGAAGTGCACAACCAAAAAGGACCCTTGTCAACTTTTCCCTAGTCTCTCGGTAGCTTTTGTTACGAGATCTTTATTTCAGTGCTGCGATTATTGTCAAATATGTTTTGTAAAACTTGCAGCTGATATGATTTTTTTGGTCAGTATACTGAGGAGATTCTTACCACCTTGCACTGTCGCATACATTATCTGTGCAGCATGTTTATATTCCACAGCCCAGAAATCCTGTAGATTTTCCACTTGATTTCACTAGTCCCAAAAGCATTCCACGCTCCGACTGGTAGAATGTTTCTATCCATACCGCTGCAATATTTTACCCAGGAAGAAGCGTCATTTAATATGTAATTTGAGAAAACTACATGGCCTAGGAATAACCTTTGGGTTTTTAATACAGTGACTTCCAGTTGCGTTCTGCGTCTTAATGCAGTTTATCGTTAATGATTCGTCAGCTTTTATGTGCCATTTCCAATCCCAAAGACAAGAGGTACCCCACTCCTCGGCCGTTAGTAAGCAGCGGGTGACTCCTTATACCATGAATGGTTCAGTTGCCAATGCCTCATCCGTTTAAATATGGTGCAATACGTAGTGGTGAGGTTAACATTTAACTGTGAAAGGCTAATAAAATTATCTCAAATCCTTTACGTCCGAAGAATACTTTTACATTTAAGTGACACACTTTATGGCATTTTACATTTCATATAAAATATTTGCTCAGCTACTAAAACTTCATCGCTGCTGGCGTCAAAATGGTCAAATACTAAATTTTTTTAAACAAAACTAGACTACAGAAATGCCGTTTCTTTAGTCGCACAAGATTTTCTGCCCGCATAGTTGAATTTTGTTCAGGGGTGGAGTGTTATCTGCATAAGTAAAGCAACAGTCACTTCATTCGCCACTGAAGAAATTTTAATTTCTCACAAATGTTTCTTTTTTATGAATAAAATAAAACGTCTACACAAAATGGTTGCACCGCAACTGGAATATTCGCAGGCTCTTTGCAGTGATTGGTGTTGATAGATGAGGCTGCAATTAGCGCCCGCAGTAATTAACCGTGGCTGGCGGTGTGTTCCATTACAGTAATCCGTGGGTACACTTCACTTGCATTGAATTAAGCGGCTGCGGATGAGGGCGGACGCCCCTGCAATCAGCCACCCCTGCCGCCCCCGCATTCCAACCCTAATTACCCTCGGATCACTGTGTCACTAAGAGGGCAGCCAACAAAAAGAGAACGCTGATTACCTTCCTTTTCAAAATTTCCCTATTTTATTGTTAGATTCTACAGCTCAGCAATCAGGCAGTAATTCCGTACATCAAAAATAAAAGATATAGTTGTTCAAACACACAATGTGACGTGCAGTACAACATGATGAACAATCTAGAAAATATCTTGTTGTTCCATTTAACGCGCTATTCCCTCAACCTACATACACTAGTTCATAAAAAAAAAAAAAACACTGTAAAGATTTTAACTTCATTTCCGACAAACATTACTGTATTACCATGTAAACAAACCGTCAATTTTACAGGGAAGAATAAAAATTCCTTCACGTAGTTAATATCATCCCACAAATATACACTGATCAGCCAGATATTATGACTACCTACCTATCTACTATCGATATAAAACCGTCAAGGCGATAGCAGTGTGTCCTGACGTGGAATGTCTCCTAGACAGACACACGCACGGTGCATGTAGTATCAGTGAACGTTCTATCCGTGTTTAGAAGGCGCGATCTAAGTTTGGCCGCGGGCAGATTGTGATGGCCCGGAGGCTCGGCACGAGCATTTCGGAAACTGCACGACTTTTCCGGTGTTTGAGGAGTACTGTGGTGAGTGTCTTCAACAAGTGTCGAAATCAAGGTGAAACCACGTCCTACATCAAGGGGTTGAGCGGCCACCCCTCATTACAGATGTCGGACGTCGTAGGCTGGGCAGACTGGTAAAACAGAACAGGCGGTGAACTGTGGTGGAACTAACATCAAACTTTAATGCTGGGAAGAGTACATGTGTGTCTGAATTCTTCGTCATGCAGATGGGAGGGTGCGAATCCGTCGTTTTCCACAGGAACAGCTTCTTGACACTTGTACAGTGGGACGGAGACAAGCTGGTAGCTGCTCAATTATACTCTGGGGAACATTCACGTGGGCAATCATAGGTCCAGTGGAGCTCGTGCAAGGCACCATGACGGCCAATAATAATCGAACACTGGTTGCAGACTACTTACACCCGTTCATGACGACAAGTTTTTCCAACAGCTGTGGCATTTTTCAACAAAATAATACGCCATGTCGCAAGGCCAGGAGTGTGGTGTAGAGGTTCGAGGAACACAGTAGCGAGCTGCAATTGGTGTGCTGGCCCCCCCAACTAGCCAGATCTGAACCCGATCGAACACATCTGGGATGTGATTGAACGTGGCATCAGAGCTCATTGCCTCGCTCCCCGGAATTTACAGGAATTAGGTTACGTATGTGCAGATGTGATGCCAACTCCCTCCAGCTACCAACTAAGGCCTCACTACTTCCATGCCAAGACGCGTCGCCGCTGTTATCCGTGCCAAAGGCGGACATACCGGCTATTAGGTAGGTGGTCATAATGTTCTGGCTGATCCGTGTAAAGCCTACAATGCAAAACCATGGCTGCTTTCAATATAGATTGAAACTAATCTTATTTCACACACTGTTAGTAAACTATTTTTCTAATTTATAAAATAGGAATAAAAGACACGCAAATTATGATTATTTAGTTTAGTAAAAAGATACACACAGCTGAATAACTGCAGTCTTTGGAAACAATGATACTGTTTTTTCTGAGGACTTGTATTCATAGAATAATTATTCAATACGTTAATAACATAACTATTTGTATATCAATTAAAAAATTAAAAACATGAAACTAAAAAGTATTTGTTGTACTATTTAACCTCCAGACCGCTCTTCAATGAAATCAAAGATGCAGTAACATTCCATTCTACTCCTATAAATATGCGGCAGGAATGCAAAAATATTTGAGTGATTTGGGAAAACCATAGAAAACCCAAATCTGGATGCCCGGACGGGTGATTCGAACCAGCGTCCTCCCGAATTCGAGGCCAGAGCGTTAATGCTGACCCAACAAGATCGGTACAGTTAATGGTATTACTAATTTTATTATTCTTACAGCATTTAGTTTTCTTAGTACACCACAAGCGTATCGCTTCCACAGCGAATTTCCTGCAGATATAGACCCTACTGCGAATTTCGTCAAGAAAACTTTATATTATCCGCATTTGCAACCGATAAATTCTTATTACCAAGTTTATGTTTTCAACTGTTATAAAAGCCAGCATTTCTTCAAGCTGTTACGAGTAACGAATTCTTACATTTAGGTTTTAAACATAATTGCTAAAAGTTTAAACGCATTACGATGAACATACAGAAATGAGCATGATTTTTTTTTCCTTTTTTTTTTTTTTTTTTTTTAAGGAAAAAAATGTCGGGAAACAAATATTAAAGTAAAAAACTATACCTCTCATTCTCATAGAATGGTATCAGTAATTTGCAATTCTAATATTCATTACTTATGCAAAGTTCTTTTTCACTTTTTTTTAATCATAGATCACAGATATAGAAATAAATTTCTTGCATCAAACTGTTTTTCTTAAGCTGATAATACTTTTATGGTTCCTATTACTGTATTGAGTTCTTCACGAGCGTACGAGATACCTCTCTACTTGTCACGTATTGACAGAGATATTGTTGAAGCTATTGCGTTTCTTGCGGTAGAGGTTTTGATTTTCAAGTAGCAATATTAGCGGAGGTTGTGGTTGGGTTGTAATATATCCTGGAGCAGAATGATAACTGATATTCCGTGGTACAGACAGTGGCGTAGCTAGGTTAACAAGGGCCCCGGTGCAAAAAATTTATTTTGGGCCCTCCGGCCAGATGGGCATCCGTTTTTTGTTTTGTGTTGCTGGTAAGGGCCCCCTGAGCTGAGGATTGGCCCCTTGAGTTTTGCTTAGGGGGCCCCCTGAGAGCAGTGGTTGGGGGCCCCCCTGAGCAGTGAGAGGGCCCTTAGTGAGGGGCTTCCTGTGTCTCAGGGGCCCCCTTAGACTACTGTAGAGATAAAAAAAAGGTCGCCAGTTTGCCATGAAGGCTCGTGGGCCTCTGAACTGCGCTCAGAGGTGCGCTTAGGGTCCCCCAGAGGTAAGCTTGGGGGCCCCCTGAGCGTAGGAGCCCCGGTGCACTGCACCGCCTAGCCCCATAGTAGCTACGCCCCTGGGTACAGAGGAACTTTATTTTATAGACGACATGTTGTGAAGTTATTAGCTGAAAGTATTCCTAGCATTATTATACACTGGTATTTAACCATTTGTTCCTGTAATCTTTTAATGCCACCATAAGTACCAGTACCATAAAATTATGACAGAATTATCCAGATCGGAAGATAGGAGTGAATTTCAGGTGTTTTTTAACCTTCCCAGTGCACCATTACTGAAAAATATCTTCCGTTAACCATCACACCAAAACTGTATTTTTATGTTAAACAGGGCCGACTCAGTTACGTGGAATCCCCATAAGCTGATGGGTGCCTTGTTGCAGTGCTCTACCGTGCACTTCAAGGAAGAGGTAAGTTCCTGTAAGCACTGGACGCATGAATGAAGAATGTATGTGGTAGAAAAAGAAACCAACGAATGAAAAAGTGATCTATGGCTACAAGTTTAAGATCCGACAACCGGGGTTCGATTTCCAGCAGTACCCAGAAATATCCTGTGGTAGGAAACTGTTGGAGAAAGTACAACGACGTAGTTCATGAATAGACTACAGAAAAGACATACGCACATTATCGCGTGTTATGTTTATATTTCCTCCTGTCTGTAGGAAAGTTAACCGCCAATAATTGTAAAGCGGTCACTAAGAAACGTCTGCTAATACCATGCGTAAAAAGTATTTAAATGACCTATATGGTTCGGGATGTTCAACGTATTCGACTATTAACGTAAATCTCTTTAGAATCCTATTATCGAGTGGTGACAGAGTCACTCGATTATGTTAATGCAGCCACACCTAAACCACAAAACACATGAAGGAATTAGTAACTGTTCAGGCTTCAAACTAAATAATGCATATTCAAAAACATCACTGCAACTGCATCAAGAGAAAATCATACGTTGAAAGTACTCAATATAATTTCATGTGGAAGACCGTAAATATGTCTCCAATCCTTTGTTTCATTTCTTGCTTTAATTAATAAAATGACTGTTACTCCTAGTAATACATTACGAAAATATCAATACCTTTTTATCGATCATATAAACAACTAATAATTTGACTATGTTGTTAATAATATTTAAATATTATTCATTCAAGACTGAAAATGGAAAAAGTTTCCTGCGACATTAAACTGATTTTTTTTCTCTATCCATTACCCAAACGAACTAGTCCATCAAACTAACACCTAAAACAACATGTGACCATTGTTTGCCTTCATGAGGTACAGTGAAAATTTCTCAATATCTTCAGTCACTGCTGTATTTTTTAAACCATATATTCAACAACAGTACTCGAACGCGATCTCACAAGAGCGCTACACGACATGTTCACTGCGTTGGTTAAAAGTTTGGCCTAAAAAACGAGGTCTGGCCGTTCGGTATGTGTAATATACATTTTGACCCACTTTACGTTTTTCTGCGTCGTTAAACGAAATAATTATTTCATGATATTTAAATGCAATCAGGCCTCTTTTTTTTTATTTAATGGCTACTTCGCTTTCTTAGACTTTAATTTCAGGTCTTATCTTGTGCACCATGTTAATATAGCATTAAAGTTTTAATATAAAAATTTGTGAAAGAATGATGAAACGCATATGATTTGTTTGTAAAATAATCCTGCCTTAATGGTAATATGTGATAAAAAAAACACTTATTTTATACTGCATCCAGTTTCTTCTATCCAGACTAAAGCATTTGAGTATATATCTATGAATGATGCTCTAATGTATGGGGTCAGATGTTAATAGCCTGAACATAGGAGAGAAAAATCAAGCAAACTGAAATTTAACAATTTAAGCATTTACTTCACTACAAAAACACTGAACTTCTTTTATTGTTCACTACATTTCATGAATCTTTGAAGCACGAGTTTTCGGCTCAGAATACAGTTTTGATTGTAAGAGCTGTTTGAATGTATTTCGTTAAAAGTGTTTCTATTTTCCCTTTGTCATATTCTGTTAAAACTTTACTTCCACTGAGCTAACATAGCATCAGATTTTTTTTAGCGATTTATATTATTTCTGAACTTTCAGTTGTTTGATGGCTATATGGGTTGCATTCTGTATTGGTAACAATAAGACGCAACGGAATGAATCCTCTGCGGAATCAAACCACATTGTAGTCCACGAATATACTGTTGCTGCATCATGCACGTATGTTAAATATCTGGCGCCTTATCAGTCATTTTACTAATGCAAGAGGAATTTACTTTGTATAAATTTATGAACTATTTTGTTTTCGTTCTATAAAATCAGTTTCATAATATGATTGATGCAATGTCTATGTCGACAAAATGTTTAAATTAATGTGTTCTAAAACTGAAACTATACCTTCTACTGTTGTCAGTAAATTAAAATTTGGAGGAAACCCTAAATTACAGTCAGTACTGAACAGTATGTTGTTGTCGTTGTTCAGGGCATTCTGATCAGCTGCAACCAGATGAGCGCCGAGTACCTGTTCATGCAGGACAAGCTGTACGACGTGCAGTACGACACCGGGGACAAGGTCATCCAGTGTGGTCGCCACAACGACATCTTCAAGTTGTGGTTGCAATGGCGAGCCAAGGTAACTATCTCCTGAATGTTGTTTCAACAGCGCAGGTAAGAACACCACGTACAGCAACCATTAAATATTTATGTGCTTTCTGAACCTCAGAAAGCGAAGCTATCAGGAGCGTCGTGACATACATATCACCTAAGTCTAAAGGTGCGTTCCCACGACGCGTGGTTTTGTAGGCCGCGCCACATTAGCCGAAGAGTAGGGATCAGCGCGCCACTTGTTAGCACTCGCCGCCTCCCCTCTATCTTGCCTATAGTGGCAGTCACGAAATTAGTCCTGTGAAGGTCACGGAGTATCCGAACAGTGTTGCAAATCAGCAAAAAAATCAGCTTTCAGTAATCAGTGCGAAAAAATTTCTAAAACATAATACTTAACATGCGGAACAAGGTGATGTGATTTATAATTCCAAATATTTGTGTGACTGTTTTTAAAAAAATAGTAATGTGTTTCCCTGAAAATTAGAAATCAAAATACTTTTTCACTTAAACCGACAGAAAAAGCAATAAAAATAATAAGAAATAACTCAAAAAAAAAATTATGTGCCTTCCTGAAAGTTAACAGACTCATTCATTAAATAGGGAAGCATGTGAATAAAAAAAATTAAAATGTTACACGAAGCGCTTAGTTGTTTCGGCTGTATAATGTAAAATGTTGTCGCTGACTAACTTACGTTTTATTTGTTTACGTAAAAGCTTCCAGCGAGAAAGTTTCTAAGAAAATACTGAGGCAAAGCCTCTTCAGACAACCCCTTTTGGATTGTTTCACAGTTTATATTTGCGCGAATGATTGCGCGCAGCGCATTCTCCAGTGCCGGCTGGTCGGACGGTTCGTTTACGACTGAGAAATATATTTCCTGTCCTCCACAGAAAAGCTTTTTTCAGCTTCTGTAAGAATTATTATTGTCATTGTACACAATGGACCATACATGACAAATTTCGCGAGAAATCTTCAAAAGCAAAGACAAAACGAAAATTAGTTTATCAAATGTAAGGGATCGATTATACATAGAAATGACTGCCACAAATACCTCCATGTCAGTGTTTGTAATTTATCGAAGTATTTTATTTTTTATTTTTGCGTATTAGTTATTGGTAATATTCTTTAAAAATAAAATATCTGCTACAATGATTTTAATTAGGTTTCCGATGCCCAGGCGGCCTGCAGGTTCGCGAATATTACTTCTGTCAGTTAATACACTAATTGCATGATTATGTTCCAGAACATCACCACCATTAACATTAATCGAATAGGCCTCTAAGGAAATAAAGCGACCGCGTGTAAAGATACGCATGGACGACCGGTAAAAGCTAATGTGGCAATGTCGCCGGCCCAACCAAGGGACAGAGGGTTGGTGCGGGCAGGGGAGGCAGTGGAGACTACGTGACCTTGGCAGGTCTAATTTCATGACGCCGACTATAGTGTCGTTTCAGCTACCCGGGCCTTTCATCTTTACCGCCTGGCGATGGGTAGAGGAGCGCCGTCCGTGCTCCTTCGGCCCAGCCCGCAAATGTGCGGTTCGTAGGAATGCACCTTGAAGCTAGCTTACCACGGAGCGTGGTTTTTTAGGCCACGACATGCAGCCGAACTGTGCGGATCACCACGCGCCACAGGCTAGCCCTCGCCGCCTCGCAGTCACCTCCACACCACGTTACCTAGTGTCGTTTCAGCTACCCAGACGTTTGATCTTTACCGACTAGGCGGCGACGGATAGACGTGCGCCAGCCCTGCCAGCACAGGCGGGATCCTTCCCACTGCCCGCTGTTGATTGCTGGACCGTCCTGGTCGGCCAAACCACGCGCCGTGGGAAGCTAGCTTTAGGGCGAGGTCTCTGAGTAGAATGCGGATCTGTACCTTCTCCAGTGTCACCGTACGAGCCATAATTACCTGTACGGAAACAGCATTAACCTTGTAATACTCCACAGTGTAGTACGGAAGGAGAGTTCGGTCCAATACAATTTTTTTGCGTGGCGGTCCCTCGTGGTCGAGTCAGGACGTGTCCCATATGGTTATCCAGATACCTACGCGTCTGTTAAATGATTGTTTATCTCAGGTTACAATGATTTAACAGACGATTACCTGTGTTTAGTGAACTCTGGTAATCCTGGTGCCCTACCAGAATTGATCATTGGAGCATTAATAATTTTACCTTACGAACAAAGTGAATATTTTGTCTGGAAGTAGAGAATATCACAACCTCCAGTTATTTTTAAAAATTGTAACAATACAAACATTTTAAGAAACTAATAGGAAGATCTGATCTAAGAAAATCTAATCCTAATGTCTGCTGGTCCAAAGTAACAACAACACAGCAGTAATCTTCACTCAGTGATTCCAAGTTTGTTGATCAGTATGACAGA
The DNA here is from genome assembly GCA_031002005.1 of Vandiemenella viatica. Lineage (NCBI taxonomy): Eukaryota > Metazoa > Arthropoda > Insecta > Orthoptera > Morabidae > Vandiemenella > Vandiemenella viatica. Next base: position 87,051,348 of record CM061921.1, read on the forward strand.
AATTTTCGTGTTCGGATTTGTATCAGTTAGCATGTAGCTCATTCATTTTAGATGGACCTACCGAGCGTGGTGGGTGAGCTGTAACGCTACGGCCTGGCGTTCGGGAGAACGCGGGTTCGAATCCCCATCCGGCCATCCAGATCTCTATAGACGAATGTCAGGATGTTCCCTTCAAATAACCATGGTCAAATTCCTCCCCATTCCATACCCCCAGTGATTTTCCGCCTCTAATGACCTCAACGTCGACGAGGCGTAAAGCCCTAAGCAAAAAATAATAGATGGTCATCGTTTTGGTCTGGGCCACTTGATCATCTACTTGCCGTTTCCTCTTGTGTTAACAGCTCTGGCGTTACTGGAAGATGCATTTTAGAGAAGGACAGCTTTTTGGATGACAAAACCTTGTGGAGTCAGGTATCATATGTTCAGGCTCGCGTTGGCCCATTAAGGTTGCGGCGCCGTGATGGTGTCCGGCGCTGACTCGAGTCCTGGAATCTTCATCATCAGTACTTGACCAGCAGAGTAACAGAAGTGGGGGTGCACATTTCCTAATCACCAGATTATGCGTTAAAGTCAAGGGTTAAGTCCCAAACCTCTCCGCAATGCTTGTGAAGTAAGGGCATACGGCATTGTTGATGGTGATTCGTCCATCAGATGAGGATGACAACCTGTTGGACTCTTTGGTTTCTTTCGGAAGAGTAGGCCTGAATGGGCCGGAACCTGATTTTTCCCTTCTTCATCTCTCATTTCTTACAACACACTATCACAGTCATCCACTCCAATAATAACACATATAAACACACACTTTGAAAGGCAACGGAAAACCACCACAGTTTATCTTCCAGAGAATGTTCGAATGAAGTGGTACTTCCTCCGTGGTAGCCGTCTACGCCCGGAATCGGGTGTGGCATCGTATGAAGAAGAAGATACGTATGTGCCTGACGGCGAAATGTTACAGATGAATATCTTCAGAAATGTTTTATTATGTGTGTAAAGACGCCGAAATACAGGATACAGTGCAACAATGCAAAAATTGTCAGCATTACAACTCACTGTTATGCTTCATAGAAAAATATTCTGCTAGTAAAAGAAGGAGACATTTCACATAAGGCAGGTGTGGCTTCGCATATTCCAGAGCGCTGTATCTGCTACTGGTCCAGACTCGCAGCTCAAAGACGAGGAGAGTTCCACTCAGTCGGTGCGATAAGAAAACCGCGCAACTTCCTCCTACTAAACCTTTCCCGCCATGACCATGTGAGCTGAAGTCAATGTCCGAAAGTGGCGGATACCCGTCAACCACGTTCCCCTACGATAAGCCACGCGGTCATTGGGTCCAGCAACCCTCCTCCCAATCCCCCGTTAGGCACAATGTCCGGACCGTTACAAATAGTTATTAGGGAGACATTGTCCAAGGTGATTTGTGGTTGCTTGTTACGCTTTCAGTGGCTCCGAGATGATAGAAAGTCACCGTTAATCTATGCGAAAGGACGGCCTTACTCCCGTTTAATAGGATCCATATCTTCCGATTTATTTGTGACAATTTTTCAAAAATAAAATGACTTTGGAAAGTTTCCATATATACAGGATGGATACTACACCCACAACACAGAAGGAATACTTAAAAACTGTCGCTCCTTGCTTCGAATCAAAATTCGGATTGAAATTTTTATCTTTTTTCATCTCTAGCACATTCTACGGTAAACTGCGAGTTCAGCCACGACAGTTGCCTCGACGGAATTTGCGGTTTGAAAACTATGTCTTCAGCAACGTAAATTTAATTGTATGTGCAAAATGACGACAGAAATTCGAAGGAGGAAAGCAAGCAACACTACTAACTTCTTATTCCTAGACATTGAGAACAAACGTCGTATCAATCATAGAGGGAAGAAAACGCTGTAGATTTCGCACTTTTTTGTTTACATTGGCTAAGACAATAATACATTAAACATGAGCGGAAAATTATTGCTAGATGATGATCCAACTCGCACTTGTGGTTTGAGGTGTAAATAAGTAAGAACAGCGTATTTATAGCACATGATCAACTTGCAGTACACAATTTCGGACGATCAGAATATTTTGGCATGATAAGCATCTGTTTTGTTTTTTTAGAACAAATTATACAACATTAGTGAGGCGAAAAATTTATTGCATAATTTGACATGTTATTTCTACTGCCACATCCGAAACACTCTAGGAAATTATATTATCTGCTTAAATGTACAGCTTAGATGCAAAACGTTCGGATACAGTCGGATGAACCCTTCAATACTACACTCCATCCTAACCATTGAGAGATTAAATTAGCTAAGGTCTGAAACAAAGACAAAATTACTATTAACTAACAGGTGCAAACTGATTGAAACTTTGAATATGTTGAGGCGACGCATATAATATTAGCATACCCACTAAATCTTATCCTACAGATGTGAAGGCAATAGAATCCGATGAAATGAATAATTCGTGATGGGAGGAATGGACTAAAACAAGACTTCGATCTAACACTTAGGCAATTAAGTCAAAATGTAACTGTAAGAGGAAGAACAATTTTTGTTTTCAGCTATGGAATACTGTGCGTTGAAGCTGGAGTATGAAGAAGGCGGTGAAACCACCAGTTTTAACGTCCCCAAAAGAAGGACCCGTCACCATTAATAGCTCATTGTTCTTAGGCGATTACAAATTCTCACAGAAAATAACATCAATGAGATTAAAAAAACAAATTTTTATCACACAATAAGGTTTGTCGAATACAAAGGCTACTAAGAGAGATAAGTGTGAGTCCAAAATTGATAAAATTATCTTCTGTAAAGAAATAAGAAACTATCAGACAATATTCAACAACCATTTTGTCATACACATAAGATACAGCATGTCAACATGACGAACAAATATAATAAAAATTCAGAAGATAATAGGAGAGGTTATGTCTGATAGGCAACACTTTACTGATTCCCAGCCAGAGTTCTTCTATAATCTGTATAGTTTGACTACCGAAGTAGATATGAACAAATACGATGTTCTTTGGGAAATGTGATAACTTATGAATGCTTAAACCTAAGAGGTAGAGATCTGATAGCCACGAAAATATTGATCAACGCGTGCAAAATTGCTCACACTGGGCATTTTGACAAATTACGTTAAGGCGCCACCGAATTAGATTTGAGAAAATGCAGTGACCCCGGACTGATTTTTAGGAGGTCTACAGCACTTTCTCTCATCTGGTAGCAACTTTGTTATTGTAGGGTAGAGAAGCAACGTCAGAATTTGGTATAACTCAGGTGTGGTTAGAATGAGACCAGTGGAACAAACTTTATTCGCTAATACAGTAGAACCTCTACAAATCGAAAGAATCCCTTCTTCCCTTCCCTTCAAGCCCCAAAACCTCCATTACTCGAAATCTGAGACCTCGATAAGTCGAAATTATCAGCATTTCCCTAGAAGGTATTTCAGTGTATATTTTCTCCCGAAAAAATATATATCAGCTCTGTCTCTCGAACATATCAATGTTTGATTCTACAGCTCCATGATTTTAAATTAATAACCTGTATATCTCGAAGAAAAAAAGGTACCGACCTTAAGAATATTGCCAGCAATGCTTTCTCAGAAATATCTGACAAGAAAATGGCTAAAGAAAAACTTTATTGTTTATTGATAATTGCACTGCACATAATAACATTCCGCAAATGAAACCAATTAAAATACAATATCTGGCCGCCAATACAACATTAAAATTGCATCCAACGGACCAAGGCATCATTAAGAATTTCAAGTAATTGTACCGAAAGGAAGTAGTCAGCATGTTGGACAATAGGGAAGAAAACATGATTATACTATCGACGTGTTGCAAGCCATCAAAATAACTGACAAAGTATGCCGAAATGTATTGGTATCTGACACAGGAATATCAATTGAGGACTTCGTTAAGTGCGATGACGAAACTATGTCTGCTGGATCATTATCTGATGACGAAATTATGGATTTAGTTGCTTAAAAAGTCTAAATTAATTATGTAGATGATGTAAAAGATGCATCATACGTTCCCCTGGTTTCCAACAAAGAGACGAGCAGTATTAAATACGTTAAAGAATTTTATAAAGAAATCCAGCAATGCAGAAGAAACAAAATTCTACTCTGTATACTATTGATGATGCTATAGATATTGAATGTTCAAATTATTTAAAGCAAAAAAAAAAAATGCTGACTTTTTAATTTTTTGTATACTTTATTTATGTTATCTTACCTTTGATTTTTTTTATGTTTACGTTTACCTACAAATTATTAAGTCGAGAATAAAGATTACCTCTGTAAGTCAAAATCAGGTAGGATAGAATCTAAACCTCTGCAAGTCGAACATGTACTGTACCTACGAAAACCTCTCTAAGTCAAAACCCTTTATAGATCGAAACCTCTACAACTCGAATTTTTTCGCGTCTCCCTTGAAGTTCGACTGTACAAACTAATATTTTATTCGAGTTTCAGGACTTCAGTAACACATTTCTAGTTTACAGACCTTTGCCTCTTGTCAATCAATTCACATAAACAAATGAATGAGGTAGACTTTTCGGATCTAAAATAATTCTGCTATACCGTATTTCATCCATATTGTGTGATCACCACTGACCTATAAACAGCACTCACAGTGTTAATATACAGACTGTGGGATTCTTTAATGCTTGAGAGGCCTCATCTATGAAATCAAAACCCTCAGGTCCTATTCATCATAAGCACATCTTTTCAACAGAAAGTGGCCGAGGCTGATGAGGTATGGGTCGTGAACCCCAACCGTCTCTAAAGACCTCGCTGTTAGAGAGACGTAAAGCAGATTAAAAAAAAAGTGAACCCCAAGACCAACTCGTCTGTAAAAGGTATGTTACGGCCCGCTATGGGAAAAAAGCAATGAGGTGCACTCCTAAATTTAAAACAAACTATATATTATGTAGAACTTATTTTAATAAGGTGGGGATGCCTTAATGTTTTTATTAATTTAAGTCGCAATGGAATAAAAATTTTCGTTGTTAAAGTCCCTACACTCCGACCTTCACATGTACTAATTCTTTTTCCAGCCACCTACCCCTGCCATTATTTTACGAATTGCAACTTTAAACTCCTTTAGTGTTTTTGGTAAACTGCCCATTATTTCTCTTGGTAATGTATTCCAGTCCCTGACTCCCTTACCTGTAAAAGAAAATTTTCTCACTCCCTTTCTCCTCAATTCAAGTGTCAGCTTACGATTATGGTCATCTCTTCCCCTCCATGTAGAACTCCTGATCCTGTTACTAATGTCCATCCATGCGTTATTTCTCACTTCTTCTGTCTTCTAATGACTGCCAACCCAGCTCCTTCAGCATATCAGTTACTGATTGCATTCTGCGGTAATTTCCGCAAACAAATCTAGCTGCTCTCCTTTGTATCCCTTCCAAATGTTGAATTTGATACCCATAATGTGAGTCCCACACCGCCCACCATATTGAAGCAGTGGTCTGACTGAGGTTTCGTAATCCAATTCCCTCACTTTCCTGGTACATCCCCTCATCACTCTCTCCAATGAATGAAGGGTATTGAAATCTCTTCCTACCACCTGCCCAATGTGTCCTGCACAACAGTGTTGTAACGTCTGGTTTGTGACGTTATTAAAATTAGAATAAAAAATAAGATGCATTAATTAATAAATTAATTTGCAAAATTAATCCCGGGAAGGCGCCAAGAATGGAAGTGTTCTCTATCCGAGAGAAGCGACATTCCAATTCTGAAATACTTTTAATCAAAGCAATTGTACTTTTAAAATACCATTAAAAACACAAATCGTCATCTATTCAAGTGATATACTGATACATTGGAAAGGAAGTTATTGAAAGCAGGGTTTACAACACCTATTATTTTCTTTGAATATAAAATTGATTGGTTTATTGAACAGAACTGAATATTAAAAGTTTCTTTTGAACAATTTAGAGCATGATTCTCATCTCAGAGCGTTGCCTATGGTTGAATGACGCAAGAGTGTCTACACATCGTCGGCGTTCTTTACCGTAGCAGATGAGTTGCGGAGAAATCAGACGGACCCTGTTGATCAGCTGGGCGCAAGGTCATTGGTAACGTCCACTTGGCGAGTTGGCTCCCCGCAGGTAGTGACCTGTCCGGCGATCTCCCGGGGTGCGCCGGTGCGGATTGTTTGCTGGCCAGAAACAGAATGTCTTCCTTCCCGCTTGTTCGCCCCGTTGAAAACTTGCAGGCTCCGGAGTTTTAGCAGACGCGGAGTCACAGCGTTTGGCGGGTCGTCCACGATCTCCATTGGCGCTCCTCATGCAACATAAAAAACTTATGGTTTCTAAAAGTTCGTAACACACTGTTTGATTCGCTGGTTCCAACAGAGGTGTTCCGCAACCTGACTTTTTCTCCGAAGCATCGTTTATCTTGTTTCAACTTTCATCCAGGAAATCCTTCGGCACAGTCCCTATACTGTCCTTTGAATTTCATTGAATGCGTAAAGCTTTTAACTTTACGGCCTGCAATAAACCGTTCGGTCTTTCAGCGCAGGTATGAGTCACCTGGCTCTCGCCGATGCCAAAGAAACGTGGAATTCACACGCATAAATTTCCCGTCACCAAGGGACATTACAGAGTTTACTATCAAAAGTTATGCCAAGATATTTATAGTTAAAATCTTCAACAAGCAATTCCTTCCCCCCAATAATCATACACAATCTTTACTTTTTTATCTGTGTACCTAATAAGCTGACTCTTTTTGGCATTCACTTTCATTCCATGTTTCATTACCCAGGAAGAAATCCTGTTCAGATCCTCTTGTAGCTGATCACAGTCCTCTCCTGTTTTAATCTCTTTGTATGGCATTATGTCATCTGCAAACAGTCTAACTTCTGACTTCAACCCGTCATTTCAATCTTTCATTAGAATAATGCACAGTAATGGTCCCAATACACTACCTTGGGGCACTCCTATTTTAACTTTTACCTCTTTTGATCATGTGTTACTCATCCTAACTCTTTGCTTTCTTTCTTTTAAGAATTCTTCCACCCAGCAAGTAACTTTTATCCATTCCAATGGTTTTTACCTTGTCTACCACAATTTTATAGCTCACTCTGTCAAATGCTTTGAATAGATCCAAGCAATGCAACACTGTCGACCTGGGCTTCCTTGTCCGTTTCATCTGCAATATCTTACACGTAGCCCACTAAGTGAGATTCATATGAGTGTCCTTGCCTAAATTCATGTTGCTGTTTTGCAATCCGGTACCTTCCCTCACAGATATTCCTGATGTGGTTGCATACCAACCTCTCCAACTTGGCCTGTAATTTTCAACTCTACTCGTCTCACCTCCTTTATGGACTGGTACTACTATCAGGACCTGATTAAGACAGCGCGGGGCCGTAGCAAATGTGAAGAAGAGGCCCTTGAATTTTGCCGTTCGGGTATTACTGGATAAGGTACAATATTATCCACACCAGCCCCTCCCTTTATTCTTTAGTTTTCTTATTTCACTCATAGTATCCCCAGGATTAATTTACAGCTGCCTAATCCAAACGAAGGAAAACTGAAACCAATGCAGAATAAGGGTGTCAGTAATTAAGTACAATACAAGAAGAAAAAAATATTGATTAACCATGTTAGACTCAATGAAAGTACACATTTCTTGGAATAAGATTTTTCAATTTCTTTCCTCTGCTCAACCTGTATTTGTAAAAAATTTACTAACGTGAAGACGAAATCATTTGATAGTCTTGATGAATTTCAGAGATATTGTTTCGATGACATTATTTTACAGTAATCCTAAGTCACAAATTTACACCATGCCCTTTCGTCCCTCCAAAACAACGATGCTGTCTTTCCTTTTATTCTGTTAGTGTTAAAAGTGATCCATCATAGGCTAAATAAATGCCGCCAAACCTTCCATTTCACACCAATATGCTTCTGTTCATCATTTGCCGAGAAGGCACCTCGCATCCTCAATCAGGGAGGAACGACCCATTTATCGCAATATCATGCGAAGCCAGCTACCAGAAATCTTGGCTTTGGGAAAAGCTGATACACAGAAAGTGGGTTTCCAAAAAAAAATAGTCGATCTTGGTGAAAGTGCTGGGATTTCTGGTATACTCCGTGAGGGAATTTTCAATAATTAAATCTTTTTACAGTTTGAATCGTGTCTGTCACTTGGCTGTAATGGTTATTTTGACCTATTGCATTGTTTACTATCAAGAACATGGTGCACGGTAAGAAGAGATATATTAATATTGAACCCTCTTTTAATATTAATATTAAATTAAATAAAAAAATATTTTTACTAAGGAGGGCATAAGATAATTTGAGGATGGACGTAAGGGAGACCAGAAATATTTCGACGTGAGTTGATGTAATAAAGCTGAACACAAGAAAACTAACAGCATGTTATTGATAGCTATTTTAATAATCTAACTTGGAACCAAATTGTTGCATGAAGATCTCCCACGCAAAACAACAATTCGCTGATTTCGGTAACAATGTTGTTCTTATGTATGGTTATATAACCTTATGGTGCGTCGGCAATGTCTCAAAGATATCCTACTCCATTCTTCTACGTGTCTAGTACTGCCGTACTTCTTAAAATCACGTGATATATGAAATGCCTAAAAATGAAGAAAGAAGATGACGAAACCTATTTTCGTCAGTCAGATCATACCCTAGTCGAAAGTTACCAAGGGAAGCCTTAACGTCTTCATCCGGCTGTCAAATCACCATTAACATTATCGTATGGCCTGAATCCTTGAGCATTTCGGACAGTTTTAGGATTTAATCCAAGCCTTTGACCCAGATTTTTGAGTGAATAAGGATTGCACACTTCAGTTCCATTTCCCTGTAGTATAAAACTGGATGACGCGAATTTTCTCCACTAAAGGAATTTTAACCAGCGTAACTTTTATTAAAGCCCAATTACGAAGTTGCTCTTTAAAATAATCATGCACGATAATATGGTATGAAAACAAACACATTTTTACTGTCTTTTAAAAAATATTTAACCATACACTCCTTGAAAATAAATTTTTATCTTCTTAAATTCAGATTATAGCATGTATTTGTATTATATGTATTCTATTATATTTTGCTATATTTTGTTTTGCAGGGCACTGAAGGTTTTGAGAAGCTAATGGACCGCTTGATGGAGTTATCTCAGTACATGGTACGCCGAATCAAATCAATGCCAGAAAAATTCTATTTGTTAATGGAGCCAGAAATGGTGAATGTCTGCTTTTGGTATGTGCCCAGCAGAATGCGGTCCATGGCTCACGACAAGGAGAGGGAGAAGTTGCTCGGCCAGGTAATTAATTATTACGATTTACTTAATTCGTCTTACCTGAACTTTTCTCTTAATTTGTTGGCTAGGAAAAATCAAATGTTGCGACGATTTCATATTCAAATATGATTGTGTGTGACTCAATAAAGGTTCAGTATCATCTGATGGTGGTTCTACACTTTACTCCTAAGAAGCCTTAAAAACGCGTCATTAATAACATTTCAGGCATTAAAGCTGTTTATCAGAACCAATAATAACGAAAAAAGAAACATAACTAACTTATAGATACAATGTTCAATTTATAACTTCATGTATGTAAATATAGGTACCTCTGTCGTATTAGAACTGTACTTGGATATTCAGATGGGGATAAACCTTGATTCTTGTAAAAGCAGTATTCAATAACTACAAAGGAAATTCGGGTGAAAATTAATTATTCGTAACATTGATTCTATTGCCCACACATTTGGTGCGTAAAAACTGTATTCAAACTACAAGATTTACAATAAGCTCCAGGCAAAGAGTACAATACGTCCAATACGTACAACTGGCAACTCACCCTGATACTCGATTCTCTGAGACACTTCAAACTGGTTAATAAAGTGGGCTGGTCAACTGATGAATCGATTACTGAAAACAAATGGCATTTAATGAAAAGAACAACCCCATAAACCAAGTACTCCTACCTAACTAGAAGTGTTCTTTCATCTCTGTCGACGATTACAGTCAAATTACGGATTTTCGAGGCTCTTTGGATTTCCTCGCAAGTCTGAAGTCTGAGTAGGTCTTGTTTGCGTGATTCTTAAACTATTCTAACGAATACCGAGTTTTCCGAGCTACTGATCTCTACAAGGGGTGTTCACTCAAATAATCGTCTAGAGGGAATAGTTGTAGCCACTAATGGGACTCATCTTCGCCATCATTACGTGGTAATTTTTGGCTGCCCATGATGTTTTAATTCAAAGTCTAGTCTGGCTTCCTAAAATCTGACTGTATCACGGCTTCGAACAGCTGTCCTATCCGAGATGGAAGAAGCTCAGCTTATGGCCACAACATGAAATATCTCGGAAGTGAATTTGATACCTGAGGCAAGGATTTTGATGTAGGCATATTTTTTTTTTTTTTAACAGTTTAACGTCCCTTTTTAACAACGTGGTCTTTAGAGACGGGAAAGGATGGGGGCAAGGAATGGGAAGGAATTCGGCCATGGCCTTTTGAAGGAAGCATCCCGGCATTCACCTGGAGTGATTTGGGGAAACCATGGAAAACCCAAATCTGGATGCCCGGACGGGGATTCGAACCGCCGTCCTCCCGAATGCGAGGCCAGAACGCTATCCGTTACACCATCACGCTCGGTGTAGGCATACAGTTTGAACAGGTGCGGGAAGAGAAAGTGGGTGATCTGCGGCGGTAAAACTTCGTAGCAGCTCAGTGATGCAAACTGTACAGCGGTACGAGACAACTTGATACTACTGATCACACTCACCGAGCGTGGTGGTGTAACGGCTAGCGTTCTAGCCTCGCATTCGGGAGGACGGCGGTTCGAATCCCCGTCCGGGCATCCAGATTTGGTTTTTCCATGGTTTCCCCAAATCACTCCAGGTGAATGCCGGGATGCTTCCTTCAAAAGGCCATGGCCGAATTCCTTCCCATTCCTTGCCCCCATCCTTTCCCGTCTCTAAAGACCTAGTTGTTATAGGAGACGTTAAGCAGTTTAAAAAAAAAATGATCACACTCAAGTGTTTGCTGGAATCTCTTATACAAGTCGGCACAAGACAGTCTTAAAGTTTCTGTTATGCTACTATGCGCATCCTAGCTTATTTAATAAGCAAATCTTAGCGGCAGCGAATCTGTCTTCAAAGGCAGCCTATATAACAAGGATTGTACTCATACTCTGCACTTGCCCTTGAAAAACAAGGACCGAGCATGGTGGGTGAGTGGTTAACGCTTTGGCCTCGCATTAGGGAGGACGCGTGTTCGAATCCCCGTCCGGGCATCCAGATTTGGGTTTTCTATGGTTTTTCCAAATCACTCCAGGCAAATGCGGGGATGCTTCCTTCAAAAGGCCATGGCCGAATTCCTCTTGTGACCAATCCCATCCAGCCTCTAATGACCTCGATGTCGACGAGGCATAAAGCCATAAGCAAAAAAAAAAAGAAACAAAATTATGTTCAATCAGTTCCGCTTGCCTAATCAGATGTCAACAAGCACCTGAAGACAACTTTTATATATATAAACACTTACCGCAGCTCTGGTGACATCCACTAGCAGCCCCGTCTTCGTCTCTTTACAGTAATATAAGTATTATACAGTGTCTAAACTGTATATTGCACTAGTACTCAACAGCATGCAGAAAGCCCGGACAGTGACCGAATCACTGAAACTATGTTATCCATCCTAGTTTACAATTAAATTAATGAATAAATTAGGCGTTTCAACAACTCCTTGAATCGTCTGCGACGCGGAACTAAACTCTCCTCTTTCAGAAAGCGCTGTTAGGTAGGTATCTTCGTGGTAAGGTGTCTGATGGGGGATTTAAAGTCCCTGGTTTCAATCTTGGTGTCAGTTGGGATTTTGAGCTATTCTTTATCCATGCTTCGCCTCCATCAAAATTTTCTTGATCTATGAAAAAGATGCTAGAACGCTCCGTGGTTTGGTTTCTACTACAAAGGTGGGTCCCTTCTACCCACAAAGTCACTTAGAAAACTCATAATTAATATTATCGGTAGTAAGAAGATTTACATCATTCGGATCATTCGGAATGTGTAATAAAAGGATGGTATAAAATTTAGAATTCTGTCGAAAAAACTGACAGAGCTATCTTTCTACATATGGTTGAACGAGAATATGCCTTTTCTTCTGCCGCGATCTCTTTAAAAGGTTTCCAACAAGCACGCATTCTCTCCGAAGATATTTGATTTTCGCGTCAGCCGTCCTATCCAGTGATGCTACTCACTTCTTTTATGTTCAACTGAAACCACGAAACGTAAACTATCAATTCAAAACTTGTTTCGCGGAGGTAGTACAACAAATGCTTTCACGCAGTGAACTGAAGTTAACTGGTCATACGAGATCGCAGTCACCTCAGCGACTTCCTTGCGCTCCCGACACCTTTTCACTCACTCATATGAGGTTTCATGGATGTCACTGATTTGAGAAGCCCTTTACAATCACATACGAAGGCTGCTATTTACATTTCTGGGCTAGTAATGAAAAAACAAATATTTATGATCGAAATTGGTTGTATTGTTTCTCAAAGTATTCTCCGTGAAGATCAATACACTTTTGCATGCGTTTAAACCAATTTTCGAAGCACTTTTTCCACTCCGATGGAGGTAACTCCAGAACATGCGTCTTGAATGCATCAACCGCTTCTTCGGGTGTCGAAAATCGTTGACCACGTAATTTTTTTGATGTGCGGGAATAAAAAGAAGTCATTGGATGCCAAATCAGGGCTGTAACGGTGGATGACCCATCAATTCGATGTTTCGAATGGTCAAAAATTCCTTTGTTTGAGCCGATGTGTGACAGCTCGCATTGTCGTGATGAAGAATTATTTGCCTCTTCTTCGACTTTTTCCGAATTTCTCCAAAGACTTCTGGTAAACAAATGATCGTGTACCATTCAGAGTTGACCGTCCTACGTTGCTCTAACGCCACTGTCACCACGTGACCGGTAATGTCGAAGAAACAGGCAACCACTTGCTTCGATGTGCTTCTTCCGCGAACAAATTTTGTCGGATTTGGCTCGTCTTGGAAGAACCATACAATCGATTGCTGTTTTGTTTCGGGCTCATATGCATAGATCCATGATTCGTCACCTGTGTACAGTGGTGGATCCAGGATTTTGGTTTGGAGGAGGGGGGGGGCGCTTGAGCGGATTTTGGTTTGGGGGGATGCTGGCTTGAGTGGATTTAGTTTGGGGGAGCTTGAGTGGATTTCGTTTGGGGGAGGGGGCTTGAGTTGGGTAAGGGTGGGCTTTATAATCCTGCCGCCCTTAAAAAATAAGTAGAGCTAAAAGAAAAAGGGTCTCCATATCTCAAAAATTACCGATGTCGGGGGTGGACCTAAATACTTTTTTGGGGGGGGGCTTGAGTCCCTAGCCCCCCCCCCCTGGATCGCCACTGCCTGCTTAGATGTTATATACAGCCTTTGATGAACGTATTTTTTAACATTTCCTTGTACCAATCGACACGAGCTTCCTTTTGAGCGTTTGTCAGATTATGTGGGATCCAACGCGAACAAATCTTTTTTACGGCCAAATGATTATGCAATATTTTATTGATGCTTATCCTACTAATGCCCAAAGATGCCTCAATCTCAGGGTATGTTACATGACGATCTTGCTTTATCAATTCACGCACAGCATTGATGTTTCCTGGCATAACCGATTTTGGAAGACCCTGACGGAATTCGTCCTGAAACGAACTTCGGCCACGATTGAATTCGTTAAGTCAGTTTTTTTTTTGTTTTTTTTTCAGTGCTATATGATGGTGCTTTGTCGCCGTATAAATAAATAAGTTCATCGATGCACTCTTGTATTGATAATCCACGTCGATAGTTGTGAAAAATAATCGCACGGAAATGTTCACAAGTAAATTCCAATTTTCGCCCGAGATGAATTTATAAAGTTACTGTAAACAACAAATCGCGCTCAAATGACACATTGTTATGAATAAGGCTATGTTCAACAATTTCAATGTTTCCAATGAAAACGTCAGGTGGTGCCTGGCAACACTTATTGTTGCCAAGGCCAGAAATATAAGTAACAACCCTCGTATTATACTACCTTAAAAAAAAAAAAAAAAAAAAAAATATCGCCCGGAAGGGGAGAACGAAACGAAAAGAAACTTCACGAGTTGAGTGGATATGAGATGTAATTTCAGAGATTATATGGCCCAGTCAAATTTATAAAGAACTTTGTAGTATGAGCCCACTTATCATTATGATGTTGCACCCCTGGATGCATGCGCTGATTCGGTTGTAAAGGCTGTCATAAAACCAGTTGTATCCTCTCCCTAGGCAAGCTGGCCCACAACTGCTTGCAACTATTCCTTGATATCCTAGTTACTGGCAGCTGGTCCCCACATGTTCCGTCGCGACAGGTCTGGGAATCTTGCTAGCCATGGAAGTACTTCAACATTACGCAGACAGATTATAAACACACGTTCCGTGTGTAGACGAGCACTTGTCCCATTAAAAAATAGCACACGATACTGTCGCATGGGAGGTAACACATAAGGACGCATGTCTTAACCACTGAGACGCCTTAATCACCGAGACGCCCTTACCACTGAGCTACCAGACCACTCAATTCGAACGTAACATTTGTTAAAGCTACAATATCCTTGATGGACAGGCAACGAAATGTTTTGGTGTAATTATCAATCAATTTCTTAATTCCTCCGGAAGGTGTAAAATTTTACACAGCAACAAACGGAAGACTGATCAACCTCTGCATTGTTTTTCTTTACTATTAAAAATATGACTTGCGTAAAGCCGTAAGTACGATATTTACGTAATCCACTAATGCAGTTCACGCCGGGCAAGATGAACAGAAAATTAAGAAACGATAAATTTTCTTTAGTATATCTGTAGCACGGAGACTATTAGAAAAATCTGTTTTTTTTTAATTTCAGCATATGTTATTACTTATTAGTACCTAAAAGATTCTGTTCGCTTCAAGCGTTCGACTACGTATGTTTGCGATCAACGAGCTTAGCCGCCAATCTTTGCACACGTGTTCCGTTCAAGGTAACGTGTTTATTTTTTTTAGATCTTTTTAGATTCCAGTTTCCTGAAAAATTGCTATGAACTGTGTTATAGAGTCATTTTTAGCTGAAACTTCGACTAAAGTGTAAAAGCTGTAAATACTATACACTATCATATTTCAGTTTCATCCTGAAAATTCGAAACAATCCGTCACTTCCTCAAGTGAATCTGGAGCTTTCCAATCGGGCAGACGCAATTCAAATTCATTCTTTGATATTCTATCAGCTATACAGCCAATAATTGGCTTCGTGTTGTCGTACGCAATATTGAACTTCTGGACGGTACAAAACTGCATTTTTGAATGTTAATGACTCATATAAAATGATCGGATTTTTACTTGTTGTTTGTGGTGCTGCAAATTATTTTCCTTTGAATGCTTCTATGATTACCATCCTCCACCTTTCAGATGTTATAAATGTGCAGTTTACCACTATACCTCAATATTACTGTAGTCAATTTTTTTCAAATTAAAATGACTGCCTGTGTTGCACGGATAAATCTCCAATGATTTAGGCAGCTCATGCCCAGAAATCATCTATTATGCCGGCTTTATCAAGTTACTCCAGTAAGACGAACTTTATCTGTCATGATAAAACAGTAATTGGAATCTGACTAGATAATATACTCAGACATTTAAAAATAATATACGCAAATATGATCAGTGGTTATAAAAGTATTAAAACAGAGAGAGATATTGCAGTTTATGAATGATATGATGCAAAAATCATTTTTGTATAAAGCATTTACAACTCCACCATCCATTCCCCCTTTCTCAAAGGTTGTTTTATTTACTTGTTATTTCAGTATTAAGATTCAGTACTCTATGGCTGTTACCAAGGAAACTGACAAGTGGATGCGATTGCGCTGTTGCCGCACTTGAGAACATTCCCGCGTAGCGCTCTCTTTCTAACACTAGAAAACGGCAACGCTGAGCGTCCTGTGTTTCCCAGTACGAGCGTCAACGCAAACACTATAACTACAAGTAAACGTGTGAATTTAAATGTTACGTGCACAGTTTGGCAACGGCGCATTCAAAGCCGCCCGCCAATTCGGCTGGCCACATATAAGGGAAGCAAGCCCTGTTGCCGTTATTCCACACTATGGCGAGGCTTCTTACTACTGAAAAGCAATTGTTCCATTGTGACACTATGGTTTCAGATCACGCCTATCCTGAAGGGACGCATGATGACGGCGGGTACGTTGATGGTGGGTTACCAGCCGCTTGACGACAGACCCAACTTCTTCCGCAACATCATCTCCAGCGCAGCCGTCACCGAGGCTGACGTCGACTTCCTGCTCGCCGAAATGGACAGGCTTGGACACGACCTGTAGGCTGCCACACGGTAAATAATCACACTGCTAATGCTTTGCAATTCCTGCCATTCCTTAAGTACACTGTGCAAAATACTCATCAAATATGGACTTCCTTCATACTATTTTTGTATTTCCACTAATGTTATAAAATTCTGCCAATTCCAGGAGTTACACATAACCCCTGCTGCACAGTTTCATTAAAGTCAGTTTCATATAGTCCCAGTTACGAATATCTCAAAATAACGACCATCTTTTCTCTTCTTTTCGTGAGATTCTTCATATGCTCTCTCCTTCACCTATCATTTCCACATCGTATTTATTTGATCCCTATTGACCCACATAATTTATTATATTATCTGTAATATCAGATTTGATTTGCTTCCTTTTTTTTATTATTTATTTAATGGTTGAACAGACACGAAAATACCCCAGCTACAGCCTGGAAAAGTGCTCTGCTCCTTACACAAAGCGACATATAATTTATTTTGAAGTATGTGTCAAAATTTATTACCAAAAGGTTTCACCAAATATTTAATGTCAGTTTCTTCTTCTTCTTTTTCCGTCCATTACTTACAATTTTACTTAATAACAAATATCCCCCAAGATAGTATTTTCTATTGGACGTTTCTACATTTATTCTGTTGTTTTTGTTGTCATTCCATCTTTATTCCATGACTTTCGGTGTGCTTCCGTTCACTGTATTAAGTACATAATTTTTTTTAAAAAATAATCTCCATTTGATTTAATAAACCATTCAGTCATCCAGTCGAAGGTCAGTTAAAAGTTGAAGAAATTTTATCGTTTTGATTCTAATAAAAATGTAATTCATTTGATTGTTCTGACTTTCCATATTATCCTCCCCACAGGATTAAAACCACTAACTTTCACACATTTTAAATCTCAATGTTTTCTCAAATCATTTATGATTGTTACCTAATGACTACCATTTACTCTTCCTCTTGTCGTTTGGCTATCGCACACTGATCGGGTCTATGCTAGCAGTAATTTTATTTCTAAGAAGCCTGAAATTTTCAAATAACTGAGAGCCTGGCAACGGGGAGGATGCGGATTCGATCCTCGCGCCCACCATCTTGATATCGTTTTTCTATTGTTTCCGCTAATCACTCAAAGCGAATGCCAGGATGGTTCCACCAAAAGTCATGGTTTAATTCCTTCTCATTCCTTGCTCCAATCTTCTTCCAGCTCTAACGATCTCGACATCTAAAAGCCTTAAAAAATCCAGTATCCGGCTAGTGTTAGCTGGTCATAATTATTCTCACGAAGTGGTTAAATAAGGTAGCAGGGACATACCTTACGAGTACCTTACATTTTTTCTTGATTTTGACGTCTTGACTAATCACTGGTACTGATTGGCTAAAAGAAATGCAGCATGTGGCTCCAATTCCACAGAACTAATTTGTATTTAATCAATCATATTTGGTGTGTCCTGTAAAGAAAGGATTATAAACGCCATTTTAATCTTTTAGTGCCATTAAAACAGCACAGTTTGCTATACTACAACACCAGCTGCTAGAAAAAAAGGTGGAAACACTTAGAAGTCCTAGGTGAAAGGTATTTACAGCAGAAAACACATAAAACCTTCTACTCGTTGTACAAACCCACTAACACATCTTGGTTATCCAAATTAAAATTCTGATATTTTGTGCTACAGTCTGGAATAACTAGTAGTTGTTTTGAACCAAGATCTTATATTATTGAGCCATAAGAAATATGCGACAGGTCCTCTTCTATCTTCGCACTTCGCTTCGATCACAAGTTAAAAAAGTTGTTATCTGCTTACAAGTCCGATTGTGAGAAACGACGATTTTCACTGTAACTTGCTACATTAGCACTCTTATTAAAACTCCTTTGTTTGTGACATAACCGATAAAAAGTCTATTGGGAAAACGCCTGGTTAGCTAAATTTTAAAAGTATCTTGTTCTATGCTTGTTGGTTTTGTTGGAATCTACCACGTACAGGTTACACTGGTATCACTAATTTCCATACTCAAGCGACTTTTTTTTTTTAATTCGTCCATTCATAGTAAGGAATGCTCTATCTTTTTTGCACTCTACATATAATCTCATTGTTGTGGTTCCAAAATACATCGATAAACGTTTCTAAGTAATTTAAACTATCTACCTTCTTAAATCCTATTTTGTTCAATAGAATATGTTGGAAATTTTATCGATAATCACGAAACTGTTCTCTGCAGTGTTTCAGACAGTTACAACTCACTATATCCTTTTTTACAGTTTTTGCAGTTATATTTTTGTGTATTGATGGCATATTTCATAACAGTCACCAAAATTAATGAAAATTCGGAACTAGAAGCCTGCCGTTCCTTTAAAAAAATAGGAACATGGCTTTAGAAAAGGCTATTCATGCGAATCTCAGTTAGTAGGCTATATACAAGATATTTCTGATGAAATGGACAGGGGAGGTCAAGTTGATAGGGTAGCACTAGATCTTTCAAATGCCTTTGACAGAGTGAGCCATAAAATGGTGATAAATAAGGTAAAAACTATTGGAGCTGATAGAAAAGGTGATTTTCTGGGTAGAAGGTAGATAGCAAAAAGTTAGGGTAGGAAATGCAGTATCAAAAGAAGTAGGAGTGAGCATGGGAGTTCCACAGGGTAGTGTATTGGGACCATTGCTATTTGTTATTCTAATCAATGATTGTGTTAATGGTTTACTGTCAGAAGTTAGATTGTTTGCAGATGACATAATGTTAAATAAAAGGATCAAAACAATAGAAGACTATAGACAGCTGCAGGGTGATATAGATAGGATATTACTACCTGGGAGAGTCAACATGGGATGAAGATAAATGCAAAGAAGAACCAGCTTATTAGGTACACACATAAAAAGATAAAGGTTGATTATGATTATAAAGTGGGGAAGGAGCTACTTATTGAAGACACGAAATGTAAATACCTTGGTATAACATTTAATAGCAGACTTTAATGGGCAGGACACATTGGACAGGTAGCAAGGAAAGGGTTAAAAATCCTTTACCTGTGATGAGAGGATGCACTAGAGAAATAAAGGAATTGGGGTGCAAAACTTTGGTGAGACCACTGCTGGAATATGGTGGTGTAGTATGGGACCCACATTTTGGGTATCAAATACAGAAGTGGGAGGGGGTGCAGAGAAGGGCTGCCAGATTTGTCTTTGGAAATTACAGCAAAACACAATCGGTAACTAATATGATAAAAGAGTTGAAATGGGATTCATTGGAGGATAGGAAGGAGGGTGAAGAGAGTCATGAGAATGTGCAAGGCATATATTGGCGATGAAACGTGGAAAGATATTGGTGTGAAAATTAAGAGAGGTAAAGGGTAAAGATGACTATGACGACAAGCTGATTTCTGGCATAAGGGTGTGAGAAAATTTTCGTTTTTGGGAAAGGGTGTAAGGGATTGGAATAAATTTCCAAGAGAACTGATGAATAATTTAATAAAAACGCTGAAGGAATTTAAAGTAAAAATTAGTAGAGGGCAAAAGAAGGTTGGAAGAGGAAAGGGGAAAGACGGGTGTGTCGGGAGATTGCCACCGGAGCATTATGCACTTGGTAGAAAGCAAATGGATTAACAAGAGAAGCAGAAAATCATTTTCCTCTGACACAGGTAGCAGAATGGTCACTAATCCGGTATATACTTCACGGAACGGGAAGGAATCCGGCCATGGCCTTTTGAATGAAGCATTCCGACATTCGCCTGGAGTGATCTGGGAAAACCATGAAAAACCCAAATCTGGATGCCTATACGGAGATTCGAACCGGCGTGTTCCCGAGTGCGAGGCCAGAGCGTTAACCGCTCACCCACCACGTTCGGTAAATGTATGCTGTCATATTCTGTGTGTGATTCCTGTATTTTTGTGTTGGAAATTGGAGGTGATCCTACTGGGTGACCAGATGCATGCGGAAGAAAGGAAGATTGTAGATTCCATTCGCCTCCCGATTGCAGTAATGTACTTTCACTACTGAATCATAATTATATCGATAAGTTCATTCTTTACCTCTAGTTGAAACAGGTGCAAGTGCATTGATATGCAGCAATCACCGTGTTTGAAATGATGCACCATTCTCTATTTTAGTTCAGAAAATGCCTAATTTTGTAATTATGTTTAACGGATAAGTTAAGCTACTAATTGATTCTTAAATTCGCTGCAGTCGGCTATAATACATGAAAACATGTTGCGTTTGATTATTTGAAAATGTTTTTTGCTCTCAGGCAGATGATAAAACAGAGAGGACTAATAGCAACATTGTTGTTCTCTCCAAAATGCATGGTGTGATTACTGGTTTCAAAATAGCAGTCCCATCGGTTTAAACCTTTGCAGTTAAAACCAACTAATAAAAGCCAGTGTCCTCATATATACACTTTCCACTTTTCAGTTCATTCAAGAAAAAAAAAATGTGAAAAATTAATGGAAGCTTGGTAACGGCAAGCACAGTACATGTAAATCCATGAATGTCTTATTACTCTTATATGATTTCAAGCACATTCACACATCGAAAACCCACAAACCATTGATAACTGTCACAAAAAAATCAAGACTAATTTATACTGGATGGAAGAAGTCTTACTGTAGGTTTCCTGCTGACGGGGATTTCGAGGGAAACTTCAGCGCAACAGTGCACACCAAAGTTACAGAACTGAAAGATGTATGTTCCATTTACACTTAAATTATATTCGAATTGATGATGTGTTTCTTATTGCAGATTCTGAGGTGAATATCATCTGTTCTCAGCACATCGATCAAACAGACAAGTGCACCAATGAAGTGTCTATTTAAGATTTCATCAACAATGACAAAGCAGAAAATCACTAATATTTTCATAGCAGTTGTAACAATAGCATACAATGATAAAAGTATATTTAAATACTTAGTTAAATTGGATCTTACATAAACAATTAAAAATCAATAAATACAAGTTAATGACAGCCGACGACACTCATAACAGGGCTGCACAGCTACGGAATAGGAAATGGATTGGTTAGTAATAGATAAAATACTCAACTGTGGTGAAATTGATAAGATGAATTTATTTTTAAGCTGCTGTATATTTTAAATTTGCCTTTGGCTTTGCCCTTTGCCAAGAATTTATATAACTTAGAATGACAAGCGATCGTTCACAATTACAGAAAATTGGGCACTGAGTGCAGCAAAAACAGGTGTAAGTACATCAGCCCTCTCACAAATAATTATGGAGTGGAGCGACGAAATTTTATTTTTTCTTAAGCATGTACATAAGTTATGGTAACTGTCACATGAAAGACATCCACGCTGGTACGACAATATTTGCATTATAATAGTTATTTTGTTAAATAGCTAAAAATTGTTAACAGAAATAATACTCTGTATAACTGCTATAATTATGAATGCATCTGTGTAACAAGAAATGACTGTAGTCTTATGATACTTCATAGAATAAGAAACGTAAGTCATTTAAATATTTCACGTTAAATGATGTAGCAAAAAAAAAAAAAAGACATGTGTAGCATCGCAATAATGTCATGTACACTGTATAATAAGCAGAATGTTTTTTAAAAGTGCAGCACATGAATGTGTTAAACATCTAAGAGCAGTTTTGTATTGTTGACTCTGTATGTTATGTACGTGTGAAATTAATTAGCTCAATTGCATGGGAAAATATTTTAAAAATATTGAAATATCACATACTGTTGCAGTTTCGATCGAAGATTTTTAATGTAAAATCTAGAATTAATATGATCCGTGAGCTTCTGTTGTTCTACACATACGCTTAATTAGACAGTTTAGTTCAAATGCACTAAAAGTGTGAGGTTTTATTAACCAAAGGGTGTGAGATATTGTTAACCTGCCACAGTAGTATTTAAGAAAGTAGTCAGTGTTTAGGTTAAAAAATGTTACAGATTGTAAAGTTTATGGAATGAACTCTGTAAAGCTGAGGAGAAACTAGAATTTTGTATCGAAGCGTTGCCAGTGGTTTAGGAATCGGTAAAACAGATCAATAATAGAGTCATCAGCAAATTACATCTATGCCAGTACAAAAATCGATTATTTAAATTATAATTTTTTTATTTTCGATGTACATATTTTACGGCCTAAAGTTTCAAAGGAAAAAGAAAAGTCGTTACTCTACTTTGTTCACATCTTCAGTTAGGCTATCTCTGGTTCACTCCTGCCACAGGATACTATCGATTTCGTAAGGTGGCATTTAAATATTAACTCTTGCCCTAAAAATTATAAATGAGTTCAATGTGTCTCCTGCAAGCTGCGGGAAACAGTGTTAGCAATAATTCCATATGAAATAAACGAAAATAATATTTATTCGATAGAAGTAAAAATAAACAACTTGTATTTTAATTCCCGTCCAACAAATCAAGTTTTACCTATATTCTTCCGTTTGGTATTTCAACTAGTGGAAAAGTGCGAAGGTATAGAGATCAAGTAATTAAAAGTTTCTCTTGTAAATTGCTGGTTATACCAAGAATATAGTAAACTAATGACGTGAAATACTAAATACCTTGTTTTCAGTAGATATATGTGATTTTTTGTCTGTGATATTCAAGTTATAACATTAAGCATATAAAATAATAATATTACAGTTATTGTGACGATATATTGTTTATCGTAACGTAAAGATTAAATTAATGTTACAAGCTATATTCATACAACACATATTGCTTGTACTGGGGCGTTTCTTCTATAAAAATTTCAGTTCGTGTTTAACGCCATTAAGCAGAAACTTATACCAGCTGCAAATGACTTCTCTAAACAAAATACTTTGGTTACAAAAGGCAGAACTGTTCAAGCAAGAGTTCATCGTTAAGAAAGGCATGAAATTATATAACAGAGAGACATTTTCCCAGGAAAATTAGAATCACAAAATCTGAAAATTGTGGTATATTCTTTTTATGTTGTCAATTTTGAACAAGCTAGAAACAATTCAAGAAATTAAACTCCCAAAATGTCGGCACAAAAGTATTTTCTTCTTCGGCTTTGAGCACACACATTGTAAGTCCACCTTACATACAGTAATAAGAAATTGAGACTTCAATATTATAAATTAAATACCGAATAGTATAATTCTTCGTGCACTTATTACGAAGTTGTTCCATCAACAGATGGTTTTCCAGCAGATAATCCACACTAACTTCAGAGTACATAAGAGTTACTCAGGTATTTTATGTAAATGTTAATAAATTAAATTACCCTCATGCAAGAAGACACAGATGACTACGTACATATTTATGGCATTCCATTCATGCAAGATAGAAATTTTATTAACTCTACGAAAGATACAACGAATAAATACAGTTATTTCGGAGGCACCAGAACAATTTTTTTTATTTTGAATATTACTGCATGATCATTTTTATGGCTTAACACCTTGTCAACACCCAGATAATTAGAGGCAAGAAGAGATTAGGTGAGGAATTCCAGCCATCGTGGCATTCGTATAGAGCGATTTCCGGGAACCATGGAAAAGTCTGGATGACCAACCGGGGATTTGAACTCACGTCCTCCCGAATACCTCACCCGAGCGTTACCGCTGCCAGACTCAATTTGTACAATTACCTTAAAGATGATCTTTGTTTCCATACGATCATTTTAATGAAATGTGACACTTATTCCATTGGCAGTCAATTCTCACGTAAAACTGAGTAGAAATCCTTTTGTCCCCGTAGCGTTATCGAGTATCAGGACGTTTCATAAAAATATCTGTATTTTATTAATATGCTAAACAACAATTCACATTCTAATTCCAGTAAAAAAAAAGAAGAAAAAAGTAACAACCATGTGTGAGCTGTGCTCTCATCTAATAAAAGCCGAAGATAAAGTTTTTCACCCCAGTTATCTGCCAAAAAGATTTTCGTTTCCAGATCCGTTGTTTGACCATGGATAGCTATATTTTTAAAAGCAAAATTAACATTAGTAAGTGATGAAAAATTAAATAAACAAATCTGATTCAGCTGTGATAAGGTTCGCGTATTGACAAACCCAAAATGAATTTACAATGTCATACTTTACGATTATTGAAACACTACAGTTACAGTAAGGTTTTTGCTCTAAATTAGTTTGCCTCCGTTTTCGATTCTTTGTAAAATGTTCAACGGTGAAGAATAAAGGAAGGAATGATACTTGGGGGTGCTAATAACCTAGATACTGACGCACCCTTAAGCCCCGGTAGTAATTAACAGACGAAAATAATTCCTACATTTTATGACAACGCGTTCTTTAGCATAAACTATTAGCGCATGTTTCTGCACAGATGGCACTGTTTTCCAAGATTTAATTATAAAGAAAACAGGGACTCCTTCCAATAATTTGGCAGTAAATTGCTGCAGCAAAAAGAATAATTTAAAAAGAACAGCGAGTTTTTAGTTTTTTGCTATTATGTCACGATTTAAATTAATTCCTGAGCTGCACATACGACTCCTACAGAAAACGGATTCATTAATATTTACGTAAATAAATAATTTACTTTCAATGAGACTTCTAGTTTCCACAAATGAAGGTCTAAAATGGTGCTATGACAAGAATTAGAAATACTTTAGAGAATTCTAGTCTCATGTTCGTCTCTTTAACAGAGCTATATACCTTTCTCAAACAGGAAAAATTTGTACTTTTTGTACCTGTATTCTTAAAGAATTGCAAAGGACATTATACACTCTAGTTTTCAACTTTTCACGAGTTCTGCCTCCTCTAAAACCTGCTGTCACTAAGAAAATGAAATGTTTTCAGTGAAATTGCCCCTCCCTCCATCAGCAGTTGTAAATAATGTTAATAGTGCTAAAATTTTAAACAGAAACCCTTTAAAGCTATTGTTTTATTTTCCTTAATTTACGCGAAATTTTTAAAAAAAACTTAATTTAGTTTAGAGTAATAATTCACTTCTTATTGTTCAAGAACTTTCCACACTGTATTTTTGGGCCCCTAACAGTGAAAATCAATAAGAAACCTGTGGTAATGAACAAATGAAATTTAACTAAAAATGTCAAGGAGTTATCAAATATCGTTAATAGTTTAAAATAAATTATACAAACGCAATAAATAGCAGTAGTAAATTATTTAACTATTAATTATGTTCCTTATACTAGAGATTCTATTTAAAACAACGCCCATGCAATTTTAAATGAGGTATTTTATTTTTGAGTGTGACTGTTTTTACAATGGCGTTAAATTTTATAAGAGTCTATTTTTGCTGTGTGTAAGTATTTAATTTTAACGCCATAATGTTCATTCTTCTTCTGCCGTCAAACGGTTCTCAATTATTGTTTATAGTAACAAACTAAAGAAATTGCATGCCTGTCTGTTGTTAGTCCATATCCTGAAAGTATATAGTGTTCCATAATACTGTAGAATTGGTGTTTTTTTGTTTCTGTCTTCACTCTGTGCACGTGTTCTATAAAGAATAATAAATCATTAAATTCTTAAACATTTAGGTGTAAATATATGAAATTTTATCATTAGTGCAATATCGCAGGAGGGAAATGCTGAAAAAGCCATTTTCTTTCCTGAACAACATTCCACGTCTTCCATAAGCAACATGAGGTCATCGGCTTGGTGTAAACACACATCTATGTCCATCAAACCCATGTTTGCTCAACAGCTAAATCATATCGTACAGTTAAAATATATATATATGTATATACTGAATGTGACTATATGAATGTATTTTATCGTAAAAAGTATTGCTGTTAATACTGAATATTTATGTCAATGTTATATTTTTAATGGCAATTAAAGGAGAAACTATTGAAAAAAACTATGAACTATGTACTTCTGAACAAACATTCAAAAAACTAATACAATTCGAGATATTTACATAGGTCATTATTAAATTGGAGGGCGAGTCAATATTTTACGTTGAAATCTTGATCAATCAACTCGTATTCTACCATCAAATCTGGTATTCAATAAGAAGATTTCAAACATTATGTTACGCTCAGAAAGGTGATGAACGATTGCAAATTTTGACCCATTATTTAACCTTCTACGCTTTAAAAAATATTTTATGAAAGGAAATTGTTAAATATGTTTGTAATGTCTATTAGTACTTATTATATAATTTAACATTCACTGGAAGTTTTGTTTCCAAAAAGTAGTTCAACCTTTAAAGAATTATGGTGTTTCATGTAAACAGCTAATACAGATTGTAAATGGAAACCACAAGTATTACGTGATATGTATGTGTGCGTTGTAATAGTGTGACAAATCGGGGATGTATATCCTTTTTATGCTCTTTTATGTGTATTATTGAGATACTGAAGCTTTTTTTACTTATTTTAAACATGTTCTCATCACTATGTTGGGTGAAAACAATAAACGTGTTCATATGATTGTGAAATTATTGGATAGTCTGCAATAAATGTTGGATGTCACTTAGTGTAGCATGGAAAATACAAAAAAAAAAAATAAAGTAGCCTGATAAATGTTGAACTGTCTTACCTGTTTTTTTGTAAAAATTATAACCCATATTTTACAACGAATTAGGCTGATACGTATTTAGAAAAATTTCTTTCAGTATCATTAAAATAAAACAATAATTCAGTATTCCTAGTGAGTTCTTGAAGACATGATCACTATATGCCAAATTATTCAAGATGATATCATTTTTATTTGAAAAAAAAAAACCTTAATTTTTTTTAAAATTTTAATGGGAGAGTTGATAATTATTAATTAATTAATAGTATTACTCAACGTTAATTAAGGTGTAGATTAATTATTTTAAATGTGTTTTTAATTATGTATTGGCAGGGCTTAATTTATTTAAATTTGTTAATTTAAATTTCCATTTTATTTTGATTATATTCACAGATTTGGCACAGCAAATTCAAATCAGTCCGCAACAGATTCCAGCTGCTGTGGATTATCGTGCGTGGTGATTGTCTATTAATACCCATTCTAATCACAAAGCGATGGTCCGATGAGTGAAGTCAATAGTCAAGCCTCAGGCGAAGTCCGCAGTAAACAGTGCACACAACATAAGAGCGTTCTTCTCAGCAGGTGTTGAAAGACGGACTTGCCCCACACAGGCCAGCCAAACTTCTTTTTTGTTTTTGTTTTGTTCATGGCTTACTCCACGTCGACGTCATTAGATGAAGGAAAGAACTGGGGGCAAGAAACGGGGACTAATTCGACCATGGCCTTTTAAAGGAACCATCGTGATATTCGCCTGGATTGATTTGGGGAAACCATGGAAAGCCCAAATCTCGTTGGCCAGATGGAGTTTCCAACCCACGTCCTCCCGTTTGCAAGGCCCGAGCATTTCCACTCACCCACCACACTTGCTTTGTTAATAACCAAGCACTGTGCTGATTATGCTACCAAATATCATTTACTGCTGTTTTTGCGTTCCAGTTAGTAGTGACTTGAGTGGAATTGCATTTCCTGTATGCTCATTTTTCTCACAAAAGACAGCATGTAAACTGGATGGCCGGACGGGAATTGGAACCCGCATCCTCCCGAATCCGAGGCCAGAGCGTTACCGCTCACCCACAACACTCGTCAACCTGTCATATAGTCTGCACCACACACGTATTCCCGAACTCCCAATTTGCTCCGGGGTACTACCACTGTGGCGACGCCTGAGACATCGATCCATTCGGAAACGGCAAATCACGTTCTTCGACAAAAACATTCCAATTTAGAGAAAATCACAGACGCTGATGGCTCAGCTTTGCGGATATTTCCCGCCAAGCCCAGTAAAGCGCATAATTTTCAGGAAAGGTGGTTTGTGTTTCGCGGATCAAACTGTACTGTGATTTGTGAGTGATTTCCGGCTTGCGGAGAGAATCAACATTCCTCACGTAGGTCCCACTCGTTGAATGAGCCGATACGGTACTGTTGTAAAGGAAGAGAAGGGCGTAGACTTTGTTGGCCGGGAGACCCCGAAAATTAGTTACCTTTAACCCAACTCAGTACTCCTGCTGGGTACAGGGGACCTACACCATAACGTGGAATCCACCAGAGGTCAGAGTCGTGTTAAGGGCCATTCAAAATCCTTGCCGCAACAGTGATTCCAACCGGGGACCTTTCGACTTTCAGTCAGACGCCTTAACCACTGAGCTACCAGACCGTTCCGCCTTCCTGTACTGAAAATGCGCTGAAAGTATCTGATCTATGCCCCCAATGCAGGCTGCTATACGGTCCACGTTACATCCACATTTATATTCTGACGTCCATAGTGAAGAGGCAGGGGCGGCCCCAGCAAATTTTTCAGATGGTGCTAGATCTCATTGTGGCGCCCCAAAGGTTCATTCGCTTATTCGTGATTAAGGTGACCCTATAAACAGATTAAAGACAACATATATTTTTTACATCCTACTAATACAGGGCGTTCGCCGGGAAACGCTACCCACTATTAGCGCTACAAGGAAGAAACTGCTCCGGCGAGCGAGCGGTCAGCTTCCGGCATTGTTCGACCGTCGGCCGAGGACTATTTCATAATAATTACGCTTCATAAACTTGTATGTGCTAAGCATTTAAATGTGACGTCAGTTGCGGATCAACAGTGCCATCGTGGACACCCTGCAGGTACCAGTTGCAAAATCTAATCCTAGGCCCCTGGTCTATTTCTGTAATTTTATGCACCACAATTGTGTTGTACGGCTTTAAGTGAACTAGCTTTGTTACTTTCCAAGCTGACGTCTTAGATACGCCTGCCTGCTGCCCTAACTGACTTAATGATTTTTTGGGTGACTGTTCTAGTCGAAAAGCGATATCGTCAATTTTCTCCTCTGTGAGAATACGGTTGACCGACAGTCTCTTTTTGTTAAAAAATGAACCCGTTTCTCTTACTTTTTTAACCAGACGCAGAATTGTTGATTTAGCTGGCAGTAAAGCGCCAGGATATTCGCGACGAAATTTACTGCGACACTTTTTAAACGACTTCTTCTTCACATATGTATCGTAGAGAAATATTATTTGTTGCAAACTGTAACGAACCATAATTTTACTCACACTCAAACACGGTACAGGTTAGTAAGAGTATGAAGCCCCAAACCAGCCAAACCGCAAAGAAACGTTTATTCACAACACTGTTGGGGCAGCGGAGGTGTTAAACAGTGCGGTGATTCACGGCGCCGTGTGGCGGGAGTTGCTGGCGCCACTGTCCCAGCAAGTTGCCGACGGCAACAGACTGGGAGTGTAGCGTTTCCAGGCGAACGCCCTGTATTATAAATTTAATAGTGTATTTGCCTGTATTTTTTTTCTGTTTCACGTCGAAACGGCTGAACAGCTTAAGATAAAAAAATTTGAAAAATGTATTGGTCATCTACTTTTACCCTTATCGAAAAAGTAGTTCCCGTTGGATTCAAATACGAATACGTGTCTGAATGAATTCCTCTCGAGCAAAGCCGCGGGGAGAAGACTTTAGAAAGATTAATATACGATAACAGCGGTTTGAATGAGAAACAACAACAGCAAAAATTAAAAAGTTTATTTAAGCTACTATGACATACACAATGCTCACATCACGTATACGTCAAATGCACATAGTTATTAATAAATTTTTTTAAAAACAGGCAACTGAGAAAATTAAATCATAACTAAAAGGCCTAAATTGTCATCTTCCTCGCTTTTGTTCTTGGGCAATATTTTTTTCTATAGATCAAAGTGCATGATGTGATAGTCTGGCTGGAGTCTGCGTTGACCGTAAATAAGTTTTGAAAAGGTTTAATTTACTGAAACTTCGTTACCCTTTAGCGGCAGTTACAGGAATGGTTAGCAAAATTCGAAGTGCTGTCCGCACATTTGGAAATATATCCGGCCAACCATTTTGTAACATAAGTTGAAAAAGTATGGGTTCTGCAGATTAAAGCCCCATCAACAACAGTTTCAGTTAGAAAGTTCCTCAACCAATTCATATCCATCAGTTAATCTTATTTCTAAATCTGTACAGGATTATTTCAGTTCAGACTTTTCAGGAATTTTTGATAATATGTAAGAATGACAGTATATCTTTAAATTTGGATAGTTGTGTAAATTGACTGACCAACTCTTCTCAATTGTATAAATCATATGACATGTTGATTGTAAACAGTTCTTCTGGATCTGTTGCTATTTCATCTATGGCCTCGTACTAAAAAAATCTCTACTTTCTTCTGGATCTGACTGGCTTAATAATAGGATATGTTCCAAACTAAGAAACAATATCTCTAGCTATTATCAGAGCAGATGAATAACCAGATACTCTTTATCATATTCCAAATTCGGAGTTGTTTTCCAGCAATATTGAAGCGTTTCATAAATCTACTTTCAGCCTGCACAGCCTTGTTCAAATTTTTACATTAAACAATACATTATACCAAGTCACCATTGTAATTATAAACTCAAATTGATCCATGATCTGGCTCAGACACAAGGTCACTGTTGCTGCAACCGAACAATTAGTTTCCAGGAGGGTGTCGCGAACTGAAGAGTAGTGATAACAAACTGTAGTGAGACTAGAAACTCTATTCTCCAAAAAGAGTTTCACAAATTTTTTTGGCGATAGTCGTAAGTGTATTGATACTACTTTCTATCACTTTGTTGATCGAGAGAATAGAACAAATATTCTTTAAAGAAATCCGGAAAAGGAAACCGATTTAACTGATGTTTTGGCGGCACCTCTATTACCAAATTTAATGACAGCTACATGGATTAAAAAACGCTCGAAGATATTGGTTCAGAATTCTGGTTTGAAAACTATTTCTCCTATTGTATTGATCCACTGTCAAACCGTTCACATCCAATCGAACTTTTACATACAAATATCATGGATAACTACCAGATCCCGAAGAGTCACTTTCCGGCTTGTAAGCAACGAAACACTCACGCACTTGGACTTCGTCTTTGTTAGTGTCAACGAAAGCAATGTTAAAGATATTACTGACAGGAGTTCAATTCAATGTGATGAATAGTTGTGTAAATTGAGCGACCGGCTCATTCTCAACTGTATCGATCATATGCCAAAACACGTTGATTGTAAACAGTTCTTCTGGATCTATTGCTATCTCATCTTATCCACAGTCAAAAATTTCATTCGTTTTGAATAAATTTGACAAGTAACAGACAATTGGCAATACGTCGATACTCCATTATTAAAGGGTCATATTTTCGTAGCAGTAAGGTACCATTACTAGAAGCATTTTGTGTTTCAGATCCAAAGCTTCTTCTGAACAAGAAATTATTATACTTTAGACATCATTCATTCGAGGATAGCAACTCACTATGATTTTTCGTCTTCAATCTTTATTTGCAAATGCCTTCGCTATTAATGAAGTTCTTTAATTGAATCAACGCTTCTATTCAACTGAGCTATGATGTGGCTAAGTGGATTTGAGGAAGTTTCGTGAGTTTTCAGAAGCCTGTGACAAGAAGCTCCAGTCATCAAATCCTCTTTTTCGAAATAAGAAGTGAGACCGGTTGAATAAACAGCAGTAAAAGCGATATACTTCGTCCGAAGATTTAGAGTAAACAAGAACAACTTCTTTATCAGTTTCCTCCATTTGGCATTATTCTTCGAAAATGCATATTTGAAAAAATACGTCCTTGATTTTTTCATCATCATGAACCTCGTCCTGAAGAACTTCTACTAAATATAAGAAATATTAAATATAAGGAAAACCAATTGAATGAATTGCTTAGTTTTAATAACTTAACCAAAATTAGCACCTATATCAGTAATATCATATTGTTTGAAAATAAATATAATCATATCAACAACAGCCATTATATCAGTAATAGAGAGAGCACTAGGAGGATTAAATCAAACATCACTACGAAAACTAATAGCATATTCGTCTAATAAGTTTTCTTCCGTCAAGTATTGAATTAGTATGGTAATTTTGAAGCCTTCTCAGTTTGGCCTTGGTTTTGTTTCCTTTTTAAGTATAGTGCGCCAGATTTTTTTTTTTTTTTTTTTTTTTAATCTGGTAGAAAATAGATAAGTAGGTTAAATCACGCCCCATGAACATGAACCCGCATGCGAATGAACTCCAAGTCAGGAAATAGGTGCGCGAAGCGCGGCAACCGGAGTGGGAAGAGTTGAGATTTCTTAATTTGAGTAAGTGGAGCTTATTCGAGTTGAGTCGATTCTATGACGACATACGACTAAGCATTAAGTTCAAGCTCTTACGCTTATAAACTCTTCTGGATGATTAGTATGCTAAAATAATGTGTGAACAGCAAGTTGGGTTATTATAGAATTTATTTTTTGCGCGAAAGTGGGGGGGGGGGGGGGTAAGCGCGTCAAAAGTACCCGGGCCCACCGGCTGATGGGGGGCCCCGAATACCGATTGTAGTGGCCCTCGGGCCATGAAGCCAAGAATCCACCCATTGTCGTCAGCCAGTTTGTAGAGCTAAAAAAAAAAAAAAAAAAAAAAAGTCGCCCATTTTACCCCGGGCCCGAAATTCCTAGCGCCGGCCCTGAATAGTACACCACTCCGTTAGTGTACTTGGCATTTTTTTTTTTCAGTACAGATTGTTACTAGGTTTTCTCAATACGAATAAAAGGGAACAATCGGCGTCACTGGCTCTGGTATAATTGTTGAACGTAGTAAAAACAATTATAAAGAATAGAGGCACTACGAAGAAAATCAGATAGAAAACAACTTCTTGCGACATATAGTAAATAAAACATTTTAGTATACTACATTGGTAGCGATTTAATGGCTCAGTGGTTCAGGTGTCTGACTTCGGATCGGAAGGTCCACGGTTCGAACCCTTGTGATGGCGGGGACTTTCATAGGCCCTTGACCCGAACTTCACCTAGGGCAGTGGTAGGTCAACCCGTGGCCCAGCCTTGAATATTTTTCCACCCCTCGAGATTCAGTCACACTTTTACAAAATATATGTATTTTAGTAATGGCCAAAGTAGTGAAAACCAGTTTATTATAAAAATACTATTATTTGTGCATTCATATTTTCAAAATTTATTTAATTTATATATTTTTAAATATCATCATTTTTAGTGTTATATGTTTCTTTACAATGTGCTTTTAGTATCATTATTATTATATTATCTATGCTTACATATAAGAATAATAGTAAATACAATAACAATAATTCATTATATTTCAATATTTCGCTCGAAAAATTGTATTTTGTGAGTCTATATCTAATATGGGGATATATAATTTTATATGCGGCCCGTGGAGGTAATATGATGCTTTACCAAAATGAACCGAAAGATCATTTGTGTTGGCCACCCCTGACCTAGGGCATAGGTTGCTATGTAATGTGACGTACGTTAGAACGATTCCGTGGTGCGGATTACACGTTAAACAATAGGCTACGAGAGGGGCGGAATGCGCAGCCAATAGAAACCCTGTCACAGGTCACTACGACAGGCGGAATTATTCCTGTTATAGGACACAATACATGGAGTATTAATATCAACTTATCGGTTTCCGGGTAGTTTGAAAGTCACCTGCTTTACCACCATCGAGAAAATTATTATTCTAGCTATGAAATTTTATGACAACCTAATTATTAACATTCTAGAACTTTTTTTCGATTAAACTAGTTGCTACAAAACATAGTTCCATATCATAACTCCCATTTAGACTACCTTTATCATACTTATCACTGGTATTCATCCCTCTCATAGTAAAGAAGCTACACAGATTTCTTGAAAATAAAAAGGAAAAAAATACACAACATAAATCACATTAAAGTTTAAATATTAAAAAGTGCGACTAAAATACTTGAATGAAATATATGATTTAAGCAATTAGAGCAACTTCTTGGTTGCAGAGAAAAAAAAATGAAATATCTGAACGCAAAACGTCATTCGGTATTTAAAATACATATTCTACAGATATGATTACTAGTTAAAATTCAAATTAATACTAAGTATTATGGAATTTATTACTTTCCATATCAGTTTCAATTTACTGCGGTAACCAAATGAAATCAATTAGCAGCAATGTAAATGGTGATGCGTTTACCTGCACATTTTAACCCAAATTTGTGTAAGAAAATTTAAACTACACTCAATAAAAACCAACTTACTGTTTGGCTGATAGTTTGGCGGAATGGGGCTGAGGAGAACACCTTTAATTTTTCTATGGATAACGCCATCTTTGACACGATAAAAATAACCGCTATCCTTTTGATAAGGTAGCGCTTTACTCTGTTCGTCCCAAGATCAAAAATTATCTCGGCTGAATCCAGCGGTGCAAGAGAAACGTCACTTTATGTGTGGTCCGTAACCCGAAGATTAGTTGTATCCTATCGCAGGGGGCGTACAAGGCCCAGTTGCTGAGTTTCGTATGTGCATAGATCACTGTGATGAGTATTGTTAATTCTAGTGTGTTGCTTTGTACTATGAATCCGAAGATAAAAAAAAGAGACGGTGAAAGCCACTGCTGCCCTTTCCAGGCCTACTCTGCCGAAGGCGACCGAATTTCGCCCTATCGGATGTGTCGTATGCCTTCACACGTACTCACTGAGTAAAGGTTTGGAATTTAGCCCAGGAGTTTAGTACACTATTTAGTGACTTGGTATTGTACACCATCACCTCTGCTACCCTACTGGCCAAATCCAAAATATTGAAAAATTCTTTCAGTGCCGAGAACTGAACTAGTTAAACTGACGTGGAATGCCAGGTATCGTCATGTTGCCTCTGTGACCACGGCCAACGACGCGGATACAGGAAAATGCAGGTGAGTCGTTCGACGATATTAGGTTACGAAATCAGCCACCAGATTTTACCCCTACCTGCTTCCCCTTCATCCAATAGACCCATCAAATTCATTAAAATCATCGGAGGTCTATCCAGAACTTATTAAAGTACACGGCATCTTGCACTGCGCTCTAGCGGCAAGTCTTCCATACTATTCACCGCAAATAGTTTTCTATATTCGCTTGTCGTTGTGTATCCATTGATTTACCATCCAGGAGATACAGATAAGAGGAGGGGAATTTATCTATGGTGCTCCAACTATACCTTAACCTATCCGTAATCGTTTAGTAATAAATTAGCTTTCAAAATCTAGCCGTGATTACTTAACAGTCAGTTTTCTTTACAAAACTCCCGAGTGTAGCCTAAAGACATATATTCATGTCTGAAGCGTTCAGCTGCGTTTTCTGTTGGTTTAAGTACTTTCAAGTTTGATAAACATAAAAATTATGTAATTTCCGAGTGTCGAATATTAATATAATTCTCTCGGGTATAAATTGAGTGAAAACGGTGTTTCCACATGATATTACAGCGAATAAATTTCCCGTCGCCATGTTCTGGTGAAAAATTATGCAATTAAGCAACTGTTCAATGGTTTTGATAATAAGTGAACAAACAAATGTAGAAATAAGAGTGTTGTGTTTAGCGTGCAAACGCACTCACACCAGCTTCATTAAATTAATTAGCATTTTTTTTTTTAATGGCATTCGGCCCTGTAGCCATTCAGCCAGCAACTGTGTTTCTATTATTTCTCAACTGTGTAGATAAAATCTTCTCGTGTTATTGATTATCATAAGCGACAGGACAAACACAACACTTAATTAAAACCACCCATGCCCTGGGCCAGAATCGAAGCGGCGACCCCTGCAACGTGAAGCCAGCTCGCTAGCCTCGCGCTACCGGCGTCGGCAATCGGATTTATAGTATCCCGCCCCTGATTCAAAAGTCTCATTTGTATTTGTTAACAAGCTGTTTCCCGACACTTCGTTCACGTGGGCTATTAACGTATGCACGACTCTCAGAAACCAATGGTTCTGGTAAGGGCTGAAACTTTAAGCTTTCTCCGAGCCACAGAACTAAAGGAAATACAGTTTACATATTTTGCGGTTGGAGTAAATGCATAATTTTTTTGGAAATAATCGGAACGCAGGCTGATTCAATGTGCAGAAGAAATTCTACCGCGTAATGGCTGACGTCATTTTGATCATTAAGGTATTTGTCGAAGTATGTCCTTCATCATTTCCATTCATTTAGGACAAAGTTCTCTTGTTAATGGCTGGATCTTAAACAATGAACAATGAGGGGATAAAAACAGATAACCAGAGGGATAATGACTGCAGACGCACGACGGGTAAAATCATAAATACTAAACAAACAGACGAGGCTATTGGAACAATAATCGACAGGGGCACAACTGGGAAGGCGAAGGTTAATGCTGAATATATCTCAAAGCAGTAATAAAACTGTTACTTTTGAAATGTAGGAGTATAATGAACAAAGCAATAACGATACACCCGTCAAAGTAGTTATAGGAGTAGAGTGTTTATTAAAGGAAGTAGTGATAGACAATGAGGTTTTCTCCGATAGTTACGTAGTGTACCGCAGAGATAAAGGAGGAACTGTTGAGAATATTCATATTGGTTAGCAAAGATTACTAGATTCATATATCATAGCCATGAGTTACTATGGGTTAAGTTCTGGGGCGATAAAAAAAAAATCAGGGTCTTGGCTGCTTACTGTAGTGGAAGACCGTCTCTAAAGACCTCGCTGTTAAAGAGACGTTAAGCAGATAAAAAAAAAAAAAAAAAAAAAAAAAAAAAAAAAAAGTAGTGAAAGAATGAATGTTGAAGATGAGGTTCTTAAGGAGAAACTAAATTCATATTCAGAGTTCAAAGGCGAGCATAAAATGGTCATTATTGGTGGCGATTTAAATTAACCAGGTGTCAGCTGGGTAGTAAAGAAGATTAATAACACAATTATAACAGTGGTAGATCAGAAAACAAGGGGACCAAACATGTTGGATGTATTCTTAGTAAGTCCTGATGATAACATTGTGAGGTCTCAAGTAACTGAAGGAGTAAGTGATCACAATAAAATTCCCATGGATATTAGAGGATTCAGTAAACCAGTCGCCAGATTGAAGGAGAAAATAGGTACAATTATAAAAATGCACAAATTTCATAACTGGAGAGATATATAAGGGGCGGTTCAACACATGGAAGAAAGGCACAAGCACAGCGGAGTCGAAGTGGAAAGAGTTCAACGATATAATAAAAAATGGTGAATAAATGTTGATTACAAAACGGAAAATAAAGTACTGAGCCTACGTACCACAACAGGGAGGTAAGGAGGTTAAAGGGATTTGTTAGAACACACCAGAGCTAAGAGACAGCAGGGCAGTAGGGAATAACTGAAACAACGTAACAAGGAATTTATAGTAGCAAAGACGGAAGCTAAAGATAGGGTTAGAAAGAATATTATTGGTACAGAGGGACCACTGAACGATGCATCTAGAAATTTCTATGACTATGTTAGAAAACTGAGGGGAAGGGAAAGTATTCGGATAATTGTAGATAAGGTTGGAGAAGAAGAAACAAAAGGATTTTAAAATGGCAGAGACATTGAGTGGCTGGTTTAATGAGACTAATAGGGACTGTCGTGCTGGAATGGGAAGCAGTAATCAGAAGAGGAGCGTCTCCACATAAGTAGAAATGAGCAAACCACAAAATTTAAAGTAGACCCTCAGGAAATTATGAGGGCTGTAAGAAGGCGCAGATAGCAATACGCATCCTGATCTGTGTTTTTCATGGTTTCCCCAGATCACTACAGGCGAATGCTGGGATGGTTCCTCAAAATAGCCCATGGGCGCCTCCTGCCATATCCCGTATATCCCTTACAAACCATCACCCTTTTCGATAGGTGCAATGCACCCTCTGCCACACACATTTAGTGAATCGCGGAGTAGTAGTAGTAATAATAATAATAATAATAATGTCTTAAAGATACCGAAATATGATTGTGTTCCTAACTTTGAAATATTATTTAGATTCATTGTGGAATCTTTCTGTTTTCTGGAGGACTGGAAAAGGGCAAAAGCAGTGTCGGTTCATAAAGTAGGCAAAATGATGGAAAGAATAATTTGCAACTACATCAGAAATGTCTATAAGGAAAGAAACTGTTTTGCAATTCGATAGCATGGCTTTAGGCAAGGATAGTTATGTGAACCTCATTTGGTGAGCTGTATGCAAGATGTTTCGGATGAAATATACATGGGAGGCCAAGTTGATAGTTTAACACTCGATCTTTCTAAAGCATTTGACAGAGTGAACCATAAAATGATTCTAAATTAGTTGAAAACTATCGCAGTGAATGAGAAAGCGACTTTCTACGTAGAGGAATTCGTAAATGGTAGCATTAGAGTATGAAATACAATATCCAAACAGGTGTAAGTGAATATGGGATTGCCCCAGAGCAGTATACTGGGACTATTACTATTCATTAATCTAACGACTAATTGTGTTGACGGTTTACAGTCAGAAGTTAGGTTGTTTGCCAATGACATAATAATAGGATCAAAACAGAGAAGTCTGTGAACAGCTGCAGGATGATCTGGGTTAAATATCTAACAGGGTAAGTCAACATGGAATGAAGATAAATGCAAAGAAAAGTCAGCTTATCAGGTACACATGTAAACCACTAATGTTGTTAACGGTTATAGGGCGGGGACAGGATTGCCTGCTGAAGGCTTGAGGTGTAAATATCTTGGCATAACGTTTGATGATAAAGTCAACTGGGCAGAACACATTGAGCAGGTGGTAGGATAAGGTTACCAATTCCAGTAGAGAGGGTAGTGAGAGGATGAAGCAGAGAATGGTGGGGATTGGGTTATAAAACCTTTGTAAAACCACTGCTTGAATATGTTGGTGTAGTTTGGGACCTACATTTTAGGTATCAAATACGGGAGTTGGAAACCCTGCAGAAAGCAGCTAGATTTGTTTGTGGAAATTGCCGCAGTACCCAGTCAGTAACTGATATGATAAAGGAGTCTAATTTGGAGTAATTGGAAGACAGGAGGAGGATGAAGAAAGTGCTGGGAGTGTACAATGCGTATGTTGGTGATGAGGCTTGGAAAGATATTGGTCGAACAATCAGGAGTAGTGCATGGAAGGAAAACTATGACCATGAACGCAAGCTTGCACTCGATGTCATGCATCAGAGTAGGTAAGGGATTGTAATAAATGACCAAGGGAAGTGATAAATAATTTATCCAAAACGCTAAAAAGAATTTAAAATTCATAAATGGCAAATATAGATGGGAGGATGAATTTACACTCAAAGTATAAACGTTAGTAATAAAATAACATAATAATAATAAGAAATGGCAAACTTGACTTGGGAATTTGCTACCGGCGCCATTCAAAAAATGGCACCGTATAAATTGTCCGAATACTTAATACGCTATAGCCATAGTGATAAGATATCAAAGCATCGAGCGCATCCCGAATTAAAAGATTTCAACAACGATATTAGCAGAGTTCTAGATGAATTCTACATTTTTATGAACTGTGGCACAAGTAACTGTTACTCTATTTTTTTTTTTTTTTTTTTTTTCTTATTTATGTTCGGTTTAACACGTTTACTGCCATCAGTGTATCGAAATGTATAGTTACAATTCCATTACATTTAATCTAATCGTAATGACATTTATGCTTCTTATCACAGCTGCTTTCGAAAAAAGATAAAATATATAGTCCCAATCCCATGCCATCTTTAATACAACAATTTAACATTCTGCGTGTAAGATAATAAAACTACTTTAAGTACGTTAAGACGGATGATAATACAAAAATAATAATTAAATTATTTCTTAATTACTCAGCTTGCCGACGTCACATCAAAAGGAAACATATCACATTTTACTCCTGTGAATATGGGCTGTACATTAATCTAAACCCCATTAAAATCTGTATAGCATTTTTTTTGGATAAATTTTAGTCTCAAGAATCAATAATAAATTAAAACAGACTCAGAGAAATAAAATTTTAAATGTAGTTTACTAAGTATTACATTTAAAATGAAATGGTTTAAGTGAAAAACCATTTAAAAAATAGTATATTACAGCTGCCGAATTCCCATTCCACTCAAAGTTAAAGTAAAAAGTTCTTTCAACCTGTAATACACTGACACGTAGATATTAAGCGGCATTATAGAAAACTGATCTTTTTTTCTCATTTGAATAATATGAAAAACAGAAAACTGAGAATTTTGATAGATGCATTCAACTTGAGACGGTAACCCAATTATTGGGAAACACAAACATCAAAGATAGTATTATGGAATGAAATTCAGTCACCACATACTTATAGTAAAATTCAGCCACTATTCACTATTTACCATGGTTGGAATGTATTCGGAGATCTGTCAGCCTGAGATTCTTTCTTATCGCTTGGAATATTCCAGTAATATTATATACACGCATGGAGAACATTTCAAGTATCTCAGAACCTATTTCAATTTGCGGAATAAACTTTCTATTTAATCCCTTTCTTATTTCAATACGATAAAAAAATCGTACTCATTTGTTGAAACTTTTGTAGTTACGTTACTAAAAGTAAGAAATAAGGTTCACTGATAAGGCTCTGAAACCACTTGTATTTTCATAAAAATCCCTCAAACTTTTAACGAAACACTATTAAAATTATTTTATTTTGCTGCAACTGCAGTAATTTCACCATATCGAAACAATTGCTACTAAAGAAACACGGCTTCAGTATAAAGAGCATTCGGCGATCTCAAAAATCTAAGAAGTGAATCTATATTCTCTACTACCTGACCTAGAGTGCACTAGGTTTGAAAAACTTGTGATATGGCAGCCTGTGCCTAAGTGGTCCTACATCTCTCCCATAGCTACTGCCTAGCAGCAGAACCCTTTTCTTCCTATTCTTTCCTTGCACACCCATATTCCTAAAGGCCTGCTGCACATTAACTACGCCTGCATCTATTTGAGTCTCTTCTCCTCCTCACTCTGGTAAAACGACAAACCTATTTTTCCCCACAATTTCTGAAGTGTCGGGCCTCTTCATCCTATTATCCCTATTTCCCTACCACCTGTAATCAGCTTTTCACCCTCCTCACTAAACCCACCATCTCTTCTTGCTGCCACTATATGCTGAGCTCCATAGGCTAAGCCCCTACAGGCTGAGCCTTGACAGGCTGAGCCTTCACAGGCTGAGCCTCCACAGGCTGAGC
Source organism: Vandiemenella viatica (assembly GCA_031002005.1). Lineage (NCBI taxonomy): Eukaryota > Metazoa > Arthropoda > Insecta > Orthoptera > Morabidae > Vandiemenella > Vandiemenella viatica. The sequence goes on from CM061921.1 coordinate 87,092,620, forward strand.
TTCCACAGGCTGAGCCTCCACAGGTCGAGCTTTATGGCCCATAACCGTTTCGTGCAACTTCTTGATTGTTTCGCCCATCTCCCTGATATTTTCATCCCTAATTAAAAGCGGACAAAACCATGGGGGAGCCTAATTTATTTCCCATGTTCACTCTTCACTACATGCCCTATGAAACCACTCCCAATCGTGAGACAGCAATTCTCCAGACAAAAAAAATTGCTGAAATCTAGGAAAAGTTTCCTGAGAACGATGGCTGCATTAAATATACCGCCGAAAGTTGCCCGACTCAATCTGTGGCGATCAAGATTGGTAGATCATTGGTTACCTACTATAGAGGCGTTATCCCCAGGTGGCAATCTTAACAGGACGATATGGAGAACACTAGACAGGCTGAGAACTGGTGTGGGCACGACAAAAGGTAACCACTTCTTACATCCACACCATTCGTCACTAGATAAAGTTAGGTAGAGTAAAATCATGTTTACAAATGAAGAATGGAAAGTACTGATGAATGTCGCCAATATAATTTAATGTAATCCACGCTCCGGCGGCAATTTCCCTAAACACACCCATTTTTCTTCCATCTTGTACCAGCCTACTTTCGTCATCTATAAATTCTAATTTCTTTCAGCGTTTTTGGTAAATTATTCATCATTTCCGTTAGTAATTTATTCCGATCCCTGACTCCCTTACCTACGAAATAAACTGTTACCTCGCCCTTATCGAGTGCCAGTTTGTAGTTATGGTCATCTTTTCCCTTCCATACACTACTTTTAATTCTTCCACCAATATCTTTCGACGCCTCATCACCATTTAATTCACTAATATACGCCCTGTAAGTTTAGAGGGCGACCTTTTTTTTTTTTTTAGCTCTACCGTCGTCTAAGAACCCTGAGAACACAGGAGCCCCTCACTAAGGGCCCTCACTGCTCAGGGGCCCCTAAAGAACAATTCAAGGGCCCCCCATTCTCAGTTCAGGGGGCCCCTACCAGCACACAAAGCAAAAAGAAAGGTCGCCCGTCTGGCCTGAGGGCCCAAAATAAATTTTTTGCACCGGGGCCCTTGTTGACCTAGCTACGCCACTGCTCCTGTCTTCCAGTGAATCCTATCCTTGTTCCTTTATAATATCAATTACTGATTGTGTTCCTCAGTAATTTCCAGGAACAAATCTAGTGTCTCCGTAACAATATGAGCACTTGTAAACGAGTGTTTCTCTTGTCGAACAAATGATGTTGTTCCTGCCTTTGGTGTGTTTCTCGGCGAATCGACATGGAATAACCTGATCGACCCCCAGCCTACAGTATTAGCACCACCAACACTATGAAGTCATGTAGTCTTCGAGTTACGATGTACTATGCATTTGTGAACATAGTACCCGTGAACGTGCCACGTGGTTATTGTCGCTGTCGGTGCAAATACTAACAGATGTATACATTCATAACGTACAAGCCAGTAAAGTGTAGTAAAACCCCAGTTCTACCCTGGGCAATGGAGAAATTAGGTATCACCAAAATGTTAGTCAAAACATTTATTGGGTTTCCTTACGTTTATTTTACCAGTATTTTATTTCATGCCAAAGGCGTTGCTGTTACAATTGATAAAGACACAAACAGCAGTACTAACAAGAACAAAACAGAAAGATAGATAAAAAGATAACAATCAACATCAGTCAATGTATGTTAGAGATGACCAAAAATCAACAACTTGTACATCGTTGTCATTGGTGTTAAGGATGTCTTATAGAATGCAGGTTGGCGGGCATTACAGGCAATTGTATAAATGCCGGATGGTCTGTTCTGCCCTATCGTCACAGGTAGTATTTGAATCTTCGAGATAACGCCATCTTGCTAAATTATTTTTTGTCCTGCCCACACCACTTGTCAGCCTGTTTAGTGGTCTGAATATCATCCTATCCTACTGAGATTGCCACCTCTATAGTAGGTAACCATTGATCTACAAGAGTCAATCTTGCTCGCCACAGATTGAGCCGGGCAACTTTCGGCGGTACATTTAATTCAGCCATCGTCCTCAGAAAACTTTTTTCTGGGGAGTTGATGCCACATTAATGGACGAGCAGCGTTTTGATTCACCTTATTTCCTTTCAACTCTGCAGCTAGGAGTGATTACTGCCAGACCACTGTAGTTTTTCAATTAGTGCGGCACTGAGGCAACCCGTAATAATACTGCAGGTTTCACGCAACGCTACGTCTCCATATTTGGCATAAGCAGATTTGTGCTAATCATTTACTATAAATAATTAAAATAGATTTAAAGCGAGCGTATCGTGAAACAACATGATTGTATCTCATTTATTTTATTCACTATTAGCCGATGAAAATTACATTTTCAACAACACACATAGCACTAAAAGATATATGTCATTTATAAATTCTCAACATAGCTTTTTCCTCAGTTCAAGTAGTGATGGGTATCCGAAATCTTCAGCTTTGTAATAGATTTATGTCATAACGAATTTCTGGAACCATCTCATCATCTCCAATTCTCTGACGTATATTATGGTGGCTTCTTGATTTGTAAATGCATGCGGACTATAACTTATCCTACCTCATTGTAGTTCCAGGGTATTCCACGATAATTTTCTGTTAGTTATCGTACTGTTTGATCGTTACTTCCCCTTGCTGATGCGACAGAGATAAAATGTCTACTGATAATACACTATGCACACACCGATCTCACTGGAAACCAACTCACCATCTCTCGTCTTGAACTCCTTTGCATCCAAGAAGATGGTCATCAAGTTTATGAGTCAAATCAAAGGTGCAGCTTATTTTGTATTACACAGCTGGATCATGCTATATTAGTCAATAAGCAGAAATATTAGCGGGAAAAATTTTCAATGCTCTCAAATTCCACATGAATATATACAAGGCCCATCATAACTCGGTTCATTTCGTCGTGAATCGTCAATTACGATCAGGCAGGATCGCATTTAGGCATAGGCTACATATTCCGTAGCCTAGGGGCCCGCACCACAAAGGGGCCTGCACCTCGTGCAAAAATAAAATTATATTAGTCGCTGTCTTCTTGTTGACATGCATGTGTTAATAATCAATATTGTGTTTTTAATCTTTCTATATTGCGTGTTATTTTAATAGGAGAAGATTTTTCTACCTCAGTGGTAACGATTTTTACACCTGTCGAGTAGAGGAAATTATCAATTTTAGAGCATTTTTTGTGTCATATTGTTATTAAAACCTTCGAGTTTGTAATTCCGCGGACTTTTGCTGGGGGTGTTTGGTTGCAACAACAAATCTACAATCTATTGATCATCAATCGAAAAAATGAACGTACCAGCATCACTTACTAACCTTGTTCACTTCAGTCTAGGAAACAATACAGAAAGCACTTTTCGAACTTTCGATTCTTCAGTAAGTTATCCTCGTATATTTTTACAATAATTACATTATTCAATATTTTGCATTAAAAGGTTTATTAATTTAATAATGAGTAATCAATATATATATATATATATATATATATATATATATATATATATATATATATAGGGTGTCCACAAATGAATATCGGGGTTTTAATGCTTTATAAGATTTATTACATTATCCTTACAGTTATAAATGATATGACAAATGAAAGAGCAACTCAAACAGTTTTGTTCGTTGGCACTAGTGCGCATGTGCGTGAAATGTTTCCGCTGCGATCCGCTAGAATGCGGTAGTAGCAAAGATGGTGACTAGTGAAGAGAAAGCGTTTTGTGTTTTACAGTTTGCAAAGACTGAATCTGTAGTTACTGTGCAGCGTGCGTTCCGCATTAAGTTCGGGCGTGATCCTCCAAGTGACAATAACATCCGTAGATGGTATCATCAGTTTGAAGATACAGGCTGCCTTTGTAAAGGGAAGAGCGCGGGACGACCAAGAGTTAGCGAAGAGACTGTTGAGCGAGTGAGAGAGTCGTTCACTCGTAGCCCAAAGAAATCTGTTCGGAAGGCTAGTCGCGAATTAGAAATTTCTAAGTCGACTGTTTGGAAAGTTTTAAGGAAACGCTTGCAACTACGTCCTTACCGTTTACAGTTGTTACAGGCTCTAAAGCCTGCAGACCATGGTTTACGTGCCAAATTCGCTAACGAAATGTTGTTACATGACGATGAAGATTTTCTACATCATGTTGTCTTCAGTGATGAATCGAACTTTCACCTCAGTGGACATGTTAACACTCATAATGTGCGGATCTGGGGCTCAGAAAAACCTCAAGAGATCGTACAAGTGCAACGAGACTCCCCTAAAATCAATGTTTTTTGTGCCGTATCCCGGCGGAAAGTTTACGGACCTTTCTTTTTTGATGAACCGACTGTAACTGGTACTTCTTACCTTGATACACTAGAGCAATGGCTCTTCCCTCAGTTGGAACAATATGAACCAGAGAACTTCATTTTCCAGCAAGATGGTGCGCCACCTCACTGGCATAACGAAGTACGCGGTTGGTTGAACGTAACTGTACCCGACCGCTGGATTGGCCGCAAGGGGCCCAATGACAGAGCTTGCTATGCGTGGCCTCCACGTTCGTCTGACCTAACGCCATGCGATTTCTACCTTTGGGGTTTCATCAAGGATCGTTACCAGCCGACCTCCTTGAATTACGACAGAGGATTGAAGCAGCTGTTGCAACAGTTACTGAAGACACACTGCTCAACGTTTGGGAAGAACTCGGCTACAGACTTGATGTGTGCCGTGTGTGAAATGGTGCCCACATAGAACACTTGTAAGCTTGTATATAAAACTGTTTGAGTTGCTATTTCATTTGACATATCATTTATAACTGTAAGGATAATGTAATAAATCTTATAAAGCATTAAAACCCCGATATTCATTTGTGGACACCCTGTATATATATAAAAGAGCCCGCACCACAGTTATAGTCTAGGGCCTACAGACCCTAAGGCTAAGGTGACCAGACGTCCCGCTTTTGCGGGACAGTCCCGATTTTTAACAATTTGTCCAGCGTCCCGCGGCGTTTTAGAAAAGTCCCGATTTATTTAAAAAAAAAAAAAAAATCATATCAAGTCAGGGAACGGCTGGAGAACGGGGAGGGAATATACGGCTTTCATCGACCAAGTGGCTATTTCGTCAGGTTGTGAGTTTTATATTTCTTTTTTTTTTAATTTTACAATGTTAAACTTTAATAAAAACAAATAGTTGTTGAAACTCACTATCGATCAAGAACTGCTTATCCAAGGTCGCATTGTTTATCAATTGTTAACATTCCACCAATCATTGTTTAGACTTAATGAACACTGGCATTTTTCGACACTGGCAACGACGACAACATTTTGTAACTGCCTCTCAGACAATACACAGTGATGTCAAAAAATTAGCTATTCAGATAAGTAATTTATTTCATAAATACATAAATGTTCTTAAATTTACCAGACAGTACAGTATTTATACTGTATTTTATAGAGGCGAACTAGGCCGGAAAAACACCACACGTCATTAATAGTCGCCCCCTAATGCTGCGACTGAACGCGTTTTTTTCTAAGTGTGGACATCAGAAAAGTCACAATTAAGTGCTGAGACTTTGAGAGCCATATTATGTGTGAAATATAATTTAATAAAGTCTTGTGAAAAATTTCATGAGCTTTTAAACAATGACAGAAATCTACTGAAAAAAAAATCACTCAAATCAGAAACATGCCAGAGAATAAAATAATACTATACATAATTTTTAACGTATTATATTTGTAACTTGTACTTATGTTGAAATTTAAAAAAAATGTATTACAATACTATTTTGCGTTCTGCAAAAAAAATTTTGCTAGATATAGTCAAACTTTATAATCAAGACAACCCCCCCCCCCCCCCCATCAATGGTGTCCCGCTTTACCAATGTTAAAATCTGGTCACTTTACCTAAGGCCCGCACCATAGGCAGGGCCGGATTAATACAGCGTGGGTCCCGTAGCAAATGTGAAGAAGAGGCCCTTGATTTTTGCCGTCCGGGGGAAAATTGTAAAGCTAAAAAAGAAAAAAAGAAAAAAAAGATCGCCCATCTAGCCTTGGTGTTGGGCCTCCTAGAGGGCGCGCCCGTAGCATTTGCTACCTCCTGCTACGTGGTTAATCCGGTACTGACCATAGGTATAGCCTAGGAGCCTACAGATCCTAAATGCGGCCCTGACCAGCAGTGCAGATACGACAAATTCGTCAAGCACTAATAACAGTGAGGCATACTGTCGCTTATGTACAAGATGTAAAAAATTGAATCCCGTTTTTTGTAAAGTCTAGATTTAAATTTTCGAACGGGAATACCTCGACATTGGCGATATTGCAGTGGTCAAACTTCGATGCAATACGTCCCTTGTTGTTTCACATTTGTCTGGAACGCTAGACTCCGGTACCTAGGCTTTTTTTTTTTTTTTTCACCTGCGCTGCCATCTTTACAGATGACATATATATTACTTGTAGGAAGAAGCATTAGCTCCCAATTTGCGAAATATTAATATACAGCAGCTTCATAATCTATATAGTTTTAAGTAAGCATGGAACAGAGAAGCCAATATATTGGACATATGTGGTGAAATTGTAGGTCCTGCTCCTTCAGATTTGACAAACTTCCCCTTGATAAACAGGTATATTTCATATGGTAATTTTGTTTCCCTTTCTCTTTTTGCTCTCATTATAACAATTATAGACTACAAACACCAACTACCTATTGCACAAGTAGCTACTCTGAATCGAAATAGAGGGGGATGGGGGTGGTGGAGGTGCCCCCTTAGAGATTTGTTAGAACTGGAGCGTTTATCGTAAGGGTGAAATGTTTGTATTGCCGACTGCTTTTTAAGCAAGTGTATTTTTGTTTGTGAAATGTGTAGTTTGAGACAGATCAGTGGCCACCTCAGCATTCACCTAGGTGATTGTATGAAATCGACTAGTAACTGCTATAAAGACCTGGATCAGTGGTACCTCAACAATCCACTGTGGTAGTACCTTCATGTGTTCAGCCACAGCGGCATGTTTTCACAAAGTAATATGTATGTATCTTGGTTCCAAACGGATAAATGTATTTCATTATTATTATTAAATATGGTTGCTCCACAGAGCTGGTGTGCGCAAAACTTTTTACATGTTACTGGCTGATCAAATTCAACACCGGTAGATATATATCACGAATGTCCTTCATTTCCGACTGTGTAACCTAACAACTTTAGGAAGAGTGTGTTAGCAAGTGTTGATTGTTTCCATGTTGGCTCATGATTAACAACTGATTTTATGGATCGATTCCTATTATATCATATGCTCATTATAGGAGTTTCTTTATATGCAATCTCAGAATAATTGTTTCGCCTCTGAAATCCACCAGTTCACCATCCTGATATACAATTCTAATGAGAATATTGTGGAATTTCATAACCTTGTTCCAATAGTGTGGCTGCGCACATTAACGTGCCACCACACTGGATTGGGGAGGTTCAATGGGACTAGGTTCGAGTCATGGTTCCCGTGTACCAGCCATCCTGATTGTGGTTTTTAGGCAGCTTCCCACCAGTGGCGTAGCTAGGTCAACAAGGGCCCTGGTGCAAAATAAAATTATTTTGGGCCCTCAGGCCAGATGGGGGCCCCCTGAGCGTGAGGGCCCCTGTGCACTTCACCGCCTAGCCCTATGGTAGCTAGGCCGCTGCTTCCCACAGTCCTCCAGACCAGTGGTTCCCAGTGAGGGCGGTACTGCCCACCAGTGGACGTTGAAGTGATCACAGGGGCCATTTCTGGTCCAAGGCAAATTTAGGGGGCATTGAGGACAAATTGCCACTCCACTCATCCCCTGCTTTCCAGTATTATATTTGGCAATAAGGGCTGCATCAAAGAAGTCTTTAATTGTACTCCTAAGATCATATGTAGCCAAAAGAGGATTCAGTGAGGTCAGCAATTCTTTAGTTAAGAAAAGATACAGATTGTCATTAGTGGAAAACAGTAATTTAAGATTGTTGATGACAAATAAGGCATAAAATATTGAAAAATTAGTGTCATTGTACCGAGGCCAGCCCTCCAATTATTAATATTTTTCAAAATATGTATTTGTTAATTAAACAACATACTATTATTGTTAATATCTTTTAATAAAGTAATTTTAGAAATCTGTTCTCTTTTTCTATATATGATATTGCACACTTCACGTTAGACGGGTGCCATTGAATCACTGTTTCAAAAAGAAGGTTACAAGCCAAAAACATTGGAGCTCTACAATAAGGGGGGAAAGTGATCTCTCATATCTGCCGAGACCAATCTGAGAGGAAAAAATAAAATAAAACATGGAAGTGTATGTATTAAGCCCCTTAGGCATTCCAAAGAATTAATAGAACATACCAAGAAGGCTTCAAGATTTGTGATAGAAACTATTGAACTTTAAGTATGCCAAAGATATGTTAAATCAGAAATTACTTTTTTAAAAAAATAAATAATTTGTCTGACATTAGTACTATAGCAAAAATGGAATAAATACATCACAATTTTAAGATTAATTTTTTTCTTGTGGCTCTACACCTCCTTGGTGTTGTGATTAGAGGTGGGAAAGGAATAGGGACAAGGAACAGGAAAGAATTAAACAATAGCCTGTTGAAGGAACCATCCCAGCATTTGCCTGGAGTGATTTCAGGAAACTACAAAAAAAAAAAAAAAAAAAAAAAAAAAAAAAATCTCGATGGCCGGACAAGTATTCAATCCTGGGTCCTCCCAATTGCGATGCCAGAGAACTACTGCTCACCCTACTCTCAGTTTTTATGATGAAATATATGGTTTGTATCACCTTTAAAACAAATGACGATTTTAATGTAGTTCAAAATGCATAATCTTTTTCTTCTTATAATGATACCATACCTGATTCCAGGAATAGACAGTTACCATAGATGCCTCCATAGGAACTATCTTCAGAAGATGAATTGGAGTGGTTTCCCTGCCTACCCCAGTGTGTGTTCTCATGTGTTATTGTATACGTGGATGACTGTGATAACGTTTGTGTTGTTTATGTCGGATGAAATGAGAGCTAAAGAATGGAGAATGTGAAACCCAGTGCCGGCCTATTCTTTAGAAAGACACTAAGAGGGCTGCTGAGCTTAACATCCCCATCTGATGGATGATTCATCTTCAACGGTGTCAAATACCATCAACCATAATGGTGAAATTTGGGATTAACACAAGACTTTGGTACACCATCTGATGATTAGGAATCATGCACAACCACCTCTCCTACCTTGTCAGCCAAGTCCTGAACCTGAAAATTTCTTCCATCATCAGGGCTTGAACCAGTTAACCCCACGCGAGTGACAGACACCATCACAGTGCCGCAACCAACTGAACCAACAGGGCAGTGAAAAATTAGAATATGGATAGACACACAGTATCTCTCCCAAGAAAATAGATTGGAATATTGTCTCTTCAGACAAAGCTTACTCACTTGGTATTATTATTTGATATTGTGGTTTATATTTAAAATAAAAGCTAATAAACCACAGCTCCATGTTGGTCAAAGAATGACTACCCAATTTCATCCACTTTCTAATATATTTGTCGCTTATGCAGCTTAAATGAATATGCAAATTGAAATCAATCTGCTCAGACAGATATTAATGGGCAGTTATACTTTAATTCCTTGGCCACAGAAATGATAATCATAACACAGGATGCACAGTTTACAAGAAGTACTATCTGCAAAGAACACAAAAATGTTCAAATCTGCTTGCACTACATAAAACTGTTTACGGGATGGTAGATGAAGTCGTCAAATTTAATAAATTTAAAAATTAAGAGTTACCCATGAACAAGTGTAATAGTTGAAGAAAATCATCAAGGAGAATCTTTGCATAGTAAATTTAGAACTGATACAGCTCTGTAAAGCTAATAGTGTTAACTAACTGTTAATAAATAATGACAATGCAACTTTTTTAAATTTGTTTAATGCCATACGCATTCCACCTCTCATCGAGGTACCATCAGCTAATTTCTGCATTGAAATTTACACTTGATTTATAAGTTATTAATATAATTTATGTCAAATATTATTGTAAAGTTTTCTGGTCATTTACTACTTACTTTTTAGTGTTGTTACATTTGGTAGCTGCACATTTCTACCTCTTCCCCAAAGCATTTTCTGACTTGAGCCATCTATCTATTGACAGCAAGATATAAACAGTGACTTCTCAAAACTAGATTGTCCAACATGGCCATCTTGTTTTGATGCTGTTACGGTTTGTGTTGGCAGTACCAGTTTTGAAAGTGTGTGAATTAGTTGTTTTCCATGATATGTTTTCAATTTATATTTGGTGTGAGAGTGTAGGTTTAGTAGATGTTTGTGTTTAAGCTCATTGTATTGTTGCGTCTGACAGATTAGTGTATGATTATTACCTCAAATAGAGTTTGAGTTTTTGGGTTTATGTGGTCATTCAGTACTTTTTTACCGCTGTTTTTACATTTTTGAAAGTTTTTTTTAACATAAATTGTAATCACACCAAGATTCGCCAAGATTCTCACAGAAAACTGTATAAACAACCAGCATAGAAATACAATCAAACAGAAAATCTTATACGTTTTCCTTGTATTACTAAAAACATTTACAGCTTGCCATTTGACTCCAAGATTTACCACTGTTATTAATAACAGAACAGTATAAGCTGGTTTGCGTAAGTGTTTTCATTTTCAATATTACTACAGGATTTTTAAGAATGGCTGAAATTTTCAATCTGGTTGAAAGAAAATCAACCCAGCACTGTTCACATGTCTGTCCAATCATGTACAACAAAGCTGCAGAATCAGTGGTGCCTCTTATGTCAGTAAGAGTAAGCGGATTTCATTACATTAGCAATGAATATTAAGTGCATTACTGGTTTATGGTGCCATCCAATTCTCTCTTCACGTGATGTTTAAGTACAATGAAAGAACAATGAAAGTAAGCCTTTAATATAAAACATAGTATTTGTGTATGTACATAAATAACTTATACTACAGAGAATCATGTAAACAATGCAACTGCAATGTTTTCATCAAATGGAACAACAGTGATGTAAGGAAAATGCAAATAAAATGCATATCTACATACAGCAGTGCAAGCCCAAGCTCATGTTTTACAACACCCACTGTAGCAACTCTTCCTTCTTAATATTAAAAAGTTCAGTCATTAAATATTACAATTTACAGGAAGTTCCAGATTCACAAGAAAAAGCTATCTACAAGTGATTAACAACATTAATAATCTGTATAACAATAAAATTTTCAGCTTCCTTTGATCAATAATCCACATTAAAAATAAATTTACAATGTAGGAAGAAATATTCACATACAAGCTACTTCAAATATGAAGGTAAAATAGTAAATCAACACAAAATCCCATGAAAACAGGGACAGAGACCTGCCTCGGCAGTGTGCACCATATACCCTGACACAACATTTTTAGTTATATTTTTAACTATTATAATTTTTACTATTTCACACTTGTTTGTTTTATATATACAAACTGCTTAAGTAACCTCGTTATATCGCTCTCTATCCCTACCTTCCATGAGAGCAAGCAACCATCTGTGTTAGAATATAAAAGAAAAAATAGTTTTTATAGCCATTTACATTTCAAGGTATGGTAATCACTTATATCATGCAAGTTTTCTCCAGATGGGTGTGTAGAAGACTGCTGTTGTAAATAACTGTTGTTAATGATCCTTAAATCCACTCATTCACTCATATGCTTTGAATTAAAAATTCCATTTTCTTCTGGGGTCATTAAGACTTTTCAAAGTGAAGTTTGTGTACGGAGACAAATCTTTTTCACATTCAACTTTAAGACTTGACATACTGCATTTAGGACTTATAAATAAGTACCAAATTTCAGTTATTTCCACTGCTGAGTGGAGTTCGACTGCAGCTTAGAAATTAATAGGTTTCCCAAAATAGGCTGCCAAACAGCCCTCTCTTAGTGCCTCAGAACAGGTCTGAAAAATTAAAATAATAAAATTAGACAATGATGGAAACAAGAAGAGATGATTTATCTGTATGATTAGTATGATGCATATAACTGTGTATAATAATGCTTAAAGAATTTAGACTAAAAAGGTGATACCCTGATGCTCTGACTAAAAGAAAAGTGATTTGTAAGTAATGCAAAAGCTTGTAGTTCCAGAGCTTTCACAATAATTCTAATAGATTATACAGTAGGTAGTAACGTAAAACTAAAACAAATCCCAAATATCTCAAAACAGCTGATAAATCTTTTGTGTATGCTCAACTCATGTACAGTTGGGCTGTATTCACAGCTTACTAATATAGAGAAGTGCTGTTTGCTTAGTGACTGGTTATTACAGTCCTTACAAAAGTGTCACCGACTCGATGCAAAAGGTTGGGGTAAAATTGTCCTGCAAATGAATGACAGTTTCCAATTGAATTTAATAGCAAACATATGAGCTTTCATTTAAGATTGTAATGAAAAATTTAATCTAACTAAATATTTGGGTCACAAGAGAGAGAGAAAGGAAAGTCAGGGAAATAAGGTACCACACAGATGCTTATGTGTATTCCTTCTTTCCTCGTGCCAATAGGGAGCCAAACACACAAAGGAGAGTTTAATTTTGGTGAAAAATAGCCACTACCACCCACAGCACTGTGAATTGTGGAGTGTGGAGATAGACACTACTTCAAAAACATTAATATTTTCTGCTTTAATTCTGCAAGGAATTTGATTTGTTATAAAAATATTTTCTGTTGTTTTATACTGTAATTCTCTAATTCAATATCTAAATTGAAATAAAATATGTGTAATGACAAAAGAAAATAAAGTGTAACTGTCTGTGTTCCAGTGACCATTTTGTTTTATTAGTCTAAAATAAAAAAAAAAAAAAAAAAAACACACACACACACATTTCTGCGTAAACAAGTTAAGTTGATCTTAAATCTTAGAGGCATTTTTAGTATAACCTAATTATCTGGTATGATCAATGATATCTTTTACAACTGCTTTTATCATTTACAAACAAACCATATGCCCCTCCAACAATCATCTTTTTCTTTTTTTTTTTTTTTTTTTGCTTTACGCCTCATCGACGGCTAAGGTTATTAGAGGCAGGATGGGACTGGGAGCAAGGAATGGGAAGGAATTCTGCCATGGCCTTTTTGAAGGAAGCATCCTGGCATTCGCCTGGAGTGATTTGGGGAAACCATGGAAAACCGAAATCTGGATGCCCGGACGGGGATTCGAACCGCCGTCCTCCCGAATGCGAGGCCAGAATGTTAGCCGTTCACCCATTATGCTCAGTTTCATCTTTATCGTGGAATCAGCAAAAGAAACCCATATACTTAAAAAGATCTGTGACGTACTGAATTATTTTTTTTTCTTTATCTGACCCAGCAACTGCACATCACAAAGTAAGAAGCAGTATTGCAAAACAACATACATAGACAAGACTCATGCAGTAAGCTGTGGTGTGTGCACACTTTCTCTGCCAAATGGTCCAATCTTTCTTCCTTGAATAAGGTTATAAACATTTATGACTGTCTCATGTGTTGTATACTCATCATAGCTCTCCAGCCTCACAACTTTGTTGTACTTTTACCAGATTTAAAACAAAATTTTACTTTGGCATATTGCCCCAATGTTTCTTTTCTGACTAAAAAGGATAGAGTCAGTAATGTATTTAATGGATTTAAATTGTTTTAAGCAGAGTGAAGTGACTCCAAAACACAAAAAATAATTCCTGCATAGCTGTTTGTTTTTTTTTTTTGTTTTTTTTTTTTTTATGAAAAAAGACTTTTTTCCAAATTGGAAGTCCCTAGAATGTAGCAACTGTGCCTAGCAGGACTCATTAGCACCATCGTCAAGGTGTTAAGTTATGAGGGTGAGTCAAATGAAAACCATAAATATTTTTTTAAATATTATTTATTGTGCAAAAGTGGTACAAAGCTGTATCACTTTTCAACATAATCTCCCCCACGCTCAATGCAAGTCCCCCAGCGCTTACAAAGTGCATAAATTCCTTTAGAAAAAAAAATTTTTTTGGTTGTCCGCGCAACCATTCATGCACCGCGTAGCGTACCTCTTCATCAGAATGGAACTTCTTTCCTCCCATGGTGGATGAGGAAGATACTCAAAATGCAGGTCTATGATTGTTGCAACTGTTGTACGGGAAGTGTGGGGCCTTGCATTGTCATGTTGCAAAAGGACACCTGATGACAGCAATCCACATCACTTTGATTTGATTGAAGGCCGATGCACTGGTGAAAGTGGTCCCTCTAGCAATGTAATGCTCCAAAATGACTCCTTTTTCGTCGCAAAAGAGAGTCAGCATAACCTTCCATGCTGATGGTTCTGTTCGAAACTTCTTTGGTTTTGGTGATGAGGAATGGTGCCAATCCTTGCTCACTCTCTTCATTTCCGGTTGGTGGAAGTGAACCCAGGTTTCGTCCCCAGTAACGATTCTTGGAAGGAAGCCATCACCTTCTCGTTCAAAGTGCCGAAGAAGTTCTTCACAAGCATCAACACATCGTTCTCTCATTTCAGGAGTCAGCTGCCATGGCACCCATCTTGTAGACACTTTGTGAAACTGGAGCACATCATACACAATGTGGTGTACTGAACCATGACTAATCTTTAAACATGCTGCAATGTCATTCAGTGTCACCCGGCGGTTTTCCATCACTATGGCTTCAACTGCTGCAATGTTCTGTGGAGTCACAACTCGTTGTGCCTGACCTGGATGAGGAGCATCTTCCACTGAAGTCACACCATTTGCAAACTTCCTACTCCATTCGTAGACTTGCTGCTGTGACAAACATGCATCACCGTACTGAACCTTCATTCTTCGACGAATTTCAATAGGTTTCACACCTTCATTACTCAAAAACTGAATAACAGAACGCTATTCTTCCCTGGTGCAAGTCTCAAGTGGGGCAGCCATCTTTATACTGATACTGCGGCGGTATTTGTGCATCTGCACTATGCTGCCACCTACAGGCCATTCTGCACGCTGCTTGTAGCACGCTTACCAACTTACAGGATAACTGCGCGAAATTTCGATTTTTTATTACAAATTTAAGGTTCTCATTTGACTCACCCTCGTACAAAACGAAACGCCCCAGGTTCACTCATCTATAACAACAGTATTTTTTTAATAAAATAATAAAGAATTCCATTATGCAAATAAAATACACGACTTACAGGAAAATGATATACAAGGCAGCAATAAATCTTATATTGAACTCTCTTTATCACAAAGAAGTTCAATTAACAAACACCGAGCGTGGTGGGTGAACGGTTAATGTTCTGGCCTCGTATTTGGGAGGACGCCGGTTCGAATCCCCCTCCAAGCATCCAGATTTGGGTTTTCCATGGTTTCCCCAAATCACTCCAGGCGAATGCCGGGATGTTTCCTTCAAAAAGGTCATGGCCGAATTCCTTCCCATCCCTTGTCCCCAGTCCCATCCCGACCTTAGCTGTCGAAGAGGCGTAAAGTCATAAGTAAAAAAATAATCAACAAATGTTCCTTAATGGACTGATAATCTTGCTATGCAAGAACCAGAAAGTAATAAAGCTCTAAAGATATTTATAATCAAATTAATTTTTAAAAAAATTAGGTACCAAAAATTGTTCTACCATACACACCGATTTGAAAAATCAATAAAAATTGTGACAGGAATAATATAAATGAGACAAATGTGTGTGCTTTTAATTCCTTTATTACATTGAAAAAAAAACTTCTGCCAGAGGGAAAAACTAGAACCTTCAGGTAGATAACCTTTCTCTTTGCTTATGGTGTTACACATCGATATCAAGGTCATTAGAGGTGGGAAAGGATAGGGAAAGGAACAGGAAGGAATACAGCCAAGGCCTCTTGTAGGAATCATCTTGGAATTCGTCTGAAGTGATTTGGGAAAACCATGGAAAACCCAAACCTGTATGGCCAGACAGAGATTCGAATGCAAATCCTCCTAAATGCAAGGCCAGACTGTTCACCCTCCACACTTGTTGTGTTGATAACCAAGCACTGTATTGATTATGCTACCATATATCATTTACTGCTGGTTTTTCATTCTAGGTAGTAGTGACTTGAGTGGAATTGCAATTCCTGAAAACTCATTTTCCTCACAAAATACAGCATGTCTAGGTTAAGTTATTTTTTAATGTTGGAGAGTGACCCTGCTTAAAATGATTCTCCTTCTTATGGTTCCTATCTGTTCCAGATGTTGGCTTTGTTTTGCAAACAGCCATATTGTGTTAGAACAGAATTCAATGGATCTTTAATGCAATAGTTTCTCATTGCTTTCTTAAAATGATTTAAATCCTTTAATTACATGTTTGACACTTTTCTTGTGAGATTCAGAAGGCACCATTACTTCTTGAAAATGAACCAGTAATGTCAGCACTCTAAAACTTTTACAGAGGATAGTCACTAATTAAACACACATGCACAGGTTGATAATTAAATTAGCCAACTTTCCCACTGGATAGACTATGTATATGCACACTATAAAACCCTGCATTTATTGCTGCAAAGAGCATTTGGTGAATAACTACTGAAGAATTTACTATATATATAGTATCAACTTTATTTTGTTGTGATTGATGGCGACACTGAAGGAGTGAGAAGACTGTCCTCTAGAGTATACAAGTTGTCCTCGAAATTAAATTACTGCTCCACAGAACGTTGTCTCATCCCTGCAGTAATACATCTCACAAGGCGAGGAGAGCAGAAATTGGGATTGGAGAACAATCAAGACAGACGTGTAGTATGACACCTCTAATGTCTCATCCCAGTACCATTTGTCGTGGTTGGTCTGCATCTATGAGACCCTGACTGTGAAATGTTTTATGCTTTGTATAAAACTATACAGAGCCAAGGAAGGTGAATAAGTCAAACAACCAAATAGTCTAATGTGTCAGTATACAAAATATCATATGTTTGATACCTGCTGGGGAAAATATTTTTATTTTTTGTGTGCATTTCTCTTCACTACTATTTGCTGTTTGTAGCATTATAGATTCATTTTTACAAAAAATCACCATAATTACTTTTTTTTCCCCTCTTTGAAGGGTTCACAATTTTTTTTAATGACAAGTGTCATACAAATATTTCAATCATAGATTACTTCCACACAGGGAAAAATTAAGTTAAGATATGTTTCCACAGCCACAAACACTTTATTATTGAAGTGAGGAAACACACTTCATTTATATATTCCCCATTTTTCCTCCATTAAATTAAAAATATACCAGACGCTTTTACCATGTCAGAAAATGCAAATGCTCACAAAGTGCGGTTGATAACTGAATTTATTTTTATAGAACATATTTAATAGAAATTTCACAGTTAACTCACAACAGCAGAAGTTGGCAATAAAACCATATGCTGGGAATGACACGAGTTGGTAGGTTCATAGCGGGACCAAACCGATAAACGCAATACAATGAAGTCTTAAAAAATGAACCTGGAGGTTACCTGCACACTGAAAAAAAGTATTTGCGAACTGAAAAGCACTTGCATACAAATAATAATAAAATAAAGAACTTTTTAGTGTAATATGTTTTTATAACGGACTAAAAAGTATAAAATAATTTATCTAATCCTTATGAAGGATAAAACCACACTCAGATTTCTAACTTCTTCTAAACTGTACTGAAATCTTGTGCTTGGAAATTTTTGATAGCTATTAAAATACTTGTAAGATTGATGACAAAAAACATTGGGCGCATGCAACAGATAACTGATGCATTAAAAGCTTTACTAACAATTTTATTGCACCGCAAATAATGTGAACTGATAAGTTCTTTCATTGATAGCTACACTCTACACTTCTTATAGTTATGTATTGCATGTACCCAATGTTTTTCGTCGTCAATCTTACAAGTATTTTAAAAGTTATCAAAAATTTCCAAGGATAAGTTTTCAGTACAATTTAGAAGAAGTTAGAAATCTGTATGTGGTTTTATCCTTCATAAGGATTAGATAAGTTATTTTATACATTTTAGTTCATTATAAAAACATTGTACATCAAAAAGTTCTTTATTTTATTATCATTTTATGCTTTTTAGGATTACGTGAGTGAAAATTTGGAATTTATTTTGAATACTTTGATGACATATTCACAGAGACATGCGACAAATTTCAGATTTATTTCAGTCTCTTTTCAACTGATTATATCTGAAATAGAAAAATGTTATATCTACTTACCAATACTACATCAAACTACTCAATTATTATTTTTGAGAAATAAAATAACGAAGCAAGCAAAAATATTTTTTATAAAACTTTTATTTAAATATTAAAAAATCAATGCCAAATCCATTTTAGTCAAAATTTTAAATATATTATTACATTCATGATGGTGGAGGTCTTAATAGTCGCATTCGATCCGTCTCCTTCATTGCATTTTCATTGCACGGTGTCTTGCCAGCGAGTTTTGAGCAATCGAGCTCTACTATTCTTAAGCCATCCAATGATCTGACACGGTTTAGTGTGACATACACCTGTCCTTTAGCAAATAGTACAGGACCGAGGTGTACAACAGCATGGTCCACTGTACATCCTTGCAGTTTATGGACTGTGCAGGTCTAGCATAGTATTAGTGGAAGTTGTGTTCCCTCAATTGTTCCACAGTTTTGAAGTGCCGAAATCTGTATTGATTTTGGCTTGATTAAATAAATTCCATCTAAGCCAAAGTCGATACAAACAGGTGGAATTTAAGTATCGTAATAACGGCCAAAAAATTTCAGTTACAATGCCCATTGCTCCATTTAAAAGTCCTTGTTCTATACTATTATTCGAAGCATCACTCACTATCGAAGGCTCATTGGCAAGCTGGGGTCCAGTTGTAGGCGAAGCCCTTCTTTTGTAGATGATTGAGGGGTTGCGAAATGTGTGCTGCTTGTGGCAAGAACTTCGAATAGTACTTAATTTTTCTGAGGAAAGCTTGCAGGTCCGGCAGGTTCTTTGGGCGGGGTAGTGTCTATGGTGGCCACATTGTGATCTGTTGGCCTAATTCCATCTTTGTTGAGTCAATAGCCGAGATACTCCACTTCCTCCTGAAAAAACCTACACTTCTCGAGACAACACCACAACCCTGTATCCTGTAAGGCTACAAATATGGTGCGAAGGTTTTGTAGATGCTCCTGGCGACTAGCTCCTGAGACAATGATATCGTCCAAACAATTTGCGCATGCAGGGATACGCCGCAGCAGCTATTCCAAGTACCTTTGGAAGATTTCCAACACGGAAGCGATGTAAATGGGAGGTGCTTGTATTTGTAGAGTCCGAAGGGTGTGTTGATGACAACATCGTTTTGCGACTCTTCATCTAGTGGGAGTTGCAAATATGCATCTGCGAAGTCAATCTTTGAGAAGTATTCGCTGCCCACAAGCTTAGTGGAGATCTTCCTGTCGTGGGATAGGATATGTTTTGACTTGAGACTGGGTGTTAATTGTGGGCTCACAATCCTCACATAACCGGCGGGTGTCATTGGGTTTCCAGTGGTTTAGCCCATGCACTGGACTTGATAGGTTCCATTACTCCAATCTTCTGAAGTCGGTCAAGCTCCTGTTTTACTGCTGCATGTAGGGAGACTGGAATGAGTCTAGCACAGCAGAAGCAAGGTACTGCACCTGGCCGAAATCTGAGACGCACCCTAAGTCAGACGTAACGATGTGTAAAAACTGAGTACCGAGGGCATAGAGGTCATGGAATGAAATCGAGTCCAATATGACCTGGACTTCATCAGAGATTGAGAACCCGAATGTGGTAAATGCGTCTAAACCGAAAATATTAGTAGCCGAGGGCTGGTCCACAACAAAAAAGGTAATTGTTTGTAGGTGGCCGTGATGGAGAACTGACCTTGAAGGAAAATGGACCTAGCCCCGTAAGACACTAAATGCCCTGAAGATGGGGACAACAGTGGGGAGCCTAATCAGGTGTAGGTGGCTTGGTTTATTAGCAAGACTGCTGCTCCCGTGTCCACCTGAAAAAGGATATCCTGGTTGGCAATCCTGAGATTTAAGAACAGTTTCTGTGCGAACGAGTCGCCATTAGGAGCTATGGTCTGTAGTGTATTGACCGTTTCTTGATGCATGCGGGCTACCAGACTGGGACGAGGTGCCCGGTTTCGGCAGACTGACCGTAAGTGCGCCTCTTTACCACAGCATGTGCAATGTGAGAATGCAATGTGAAGCACTATGGGGAAGAAGGCAGGGACCTCAGGACCCATCAGCAGGGTGGGGTTCGGACGTCAGATACGTAGGACAACGACAGGGTCCTACTTTGTTGGCATCTGGAGCGTGCCATGAGTGTGACTCATACGTGGCAGTTGCGTTGTGTCGCTTGGACCTCCGCTACTTGCAGGCGTGCCATGAGGCGCTTGTTCACAGCCTGAGCAATTTCATATGAGTGTGCTATGCGTAGAATGTCCTCCAGTGATGGATTGTCCAATTTCAGTGCCGCAGTGTGCGCCTCTGAGTATGGAGCTAGCTGTACAATGATGTCACAAATCAGGGAGTCCGCATACGAGGCCTTGCACCTGAGTTTGTGCAAGTGAAGTCGCATTTGCGGCTGAGGCCTTGGAGACCCGTCACCCACAACCAGTATAATTGTCCTGGTTGTTTATGATACTGATGGAACTCCAGGCGGGAGGCCACCACATGGTATCTTTGAGAGTAGTAATTTGTTAAAAGTGTGCACATTTCTTTTAATGTGAGGACAGCTGGATCCAATAATGGGGCCAATTTTCGAAGGAGGAAGAATATGTCGGGCGATGCCCATGACAGAAACAGCGAGCACTGTGAGGCATCGTCCATAACCTGGAATGCCATGAAATGCTGTTTAAGAAGATGCAAATACGTATCCCAGTCTTCCTTGGCGTCATTAAATGGTGGAAAAGCTGGGGGACGAATGTGCGACTTTTCCGAGGCGTGGACTGATTTAGCCTCCTGTGCTAACAGTTTATCAACTATTAACTGGAGCGTTTGCTGTAGCACCGCTGTCTGCTGCTGTTGTTGCTCCACAAGGCGAGTCACCACGTCCATGATAACTGATGATCACCTTTTCCCTCATTGCCAATTTGCTGTATCCGCACGCCGGCCACAGAGGTCAAACACGGACGTACCGGAGGTCGGCTGGAGATGAGATGGGCCAGCCATGGATAGACACAATCACGGGTAGCCAAGCGAAGAACCGCGACGCACAGGATCACAGTCCACTAGAAGACGCACTGTGTCAAAAAAGCAAACCGAATGGAGAGCTAAAACACACACAATCGAAGTCCACGATAAGAGGTACAGTGAGACGACAACGAACTTAGCGGCAGCGAACACTGTACTGGTTTAGGCAGTGCAGCACGGCCGTATTTATACCAGACCCATTACTTGTGATTGGCCGGTTGCGGAGCCTCTGAAGTGTAGTGACGCTAGTTCCGCCTGTTGCCAGCGCCGCCTATCGGCTGTCCACATCCATCTCCTCTGGCAGGCAAGTAAACGCTTCGGGCAGGGATACCAGAACAACTGTGCCTACTACTGCACCGTTATTCAGTGGGTTTTCTTTAATTTTAATACTGCATAGATATAGAAATCAGAATAAAACAGTTAAATGCTCCATATACACTCTGGATCACGCTGCGGCGACGTGATGACTGTTCCTTCCCGGACAGACGAAGCTGAAAGTGAGTTAGTTTTTCCAGAATTTTCCAGGCAACTTTTGCAATTTTTCTTTCTTCAAAAACATTATTCGGACTATTTCAAAAAATTAAGCAAACTGGTACACAGAAAAAAAAAGAATGTCAGTTTTCTCGGAATTTTCCAATTTTCCGGTCAATATTCCAATTTTTGATTAACTAAAATCCTTTTTCAGACTATTACGAACATTTAAAAAAAATTAGCCAAATCGGCACACAGAAAAAATAAACTTTCAATTTCCTCCGAATTTTCCAGACAACTTTTCCAATTTTTCATTAACTAAAAACCTTATTCCAACTATTACGAACATTTAAAAAAAATAGCCAAATCGGTCCATAGAAAAAGAGTACTTTCAGTTTTTCCAAAATTTTCAAATTTTCCAGACAACTTTTCCCATTTTTTCAAATTTTCATGCATTGTCATTCAGTTCTGAGCTAAGGTCAAAATTTCAAGTGTCTTTCTCCACCCGGACAAAGCCCAAAGCGAGTTAGTTTTTCCAGAATTTTCTAGGCAACTTTTGCATTTTTTTTTTTTTTTTTTTTTTTTTTTTTGTTTAAAAACCTTATTCGGACTATTAAGAACATTTTAAAAAATTAGCCAAATTGGTCCACAGAAAAGAGTACTTTCAGTTTTCTCCAAATTTTCCAGACAACTTTTTCAATTTTTCATTGACTAAAAACCTTATTCGGACTATTATGAACATTAAAAAAAAAAAAAAAAAAAATAGCCAAATTGGTCCATAGAAAAGAGTACTTTCGTTTTTCCCAAATTTTCAAATTTACCGGACAACTATTTTTTCACATTTTCATGCACAGTCATCCAGTTCTGAGCTATGGTCAAAATATCAAGTGTCTAGTACATCGAGAAGTTAGTTTAAAATCAATTACTAAATTCCACCCGGACAGACAAAGCCCAATGCGAGTTAATAGAAACATTTTAAAAAATGGATACATTATGCAATTGTACCATCTGGTAAAAAAAAGCTTCAAAGAATTGCAGAACTGTTGTAGGAAATTTCTACATGTGAAACTATTGTTAAAATATATTCCACAGTTCACCACATTTCCATGTGTCAGAATTTACTGACATGATAAAGTATCTCTGGAATGTTTTGAATCTATTTGAGGAAAAATAAGAATTAAAAATTTAAATGAAAGCTGTTTCCCCACTTCAATAACAGAAAGAGTTTGTGGATGTCGAAGGATATCTTTCCTTAAATTTTCCCCAGTGTTAAAGAAATTTTTGTTTCAAATGTTTGCATGATGCTTGTCAACTATAAATTTGTGAATACTTCAAATAAAAACAAATTATTACTTTGGCGATTTTTTGTAAAAATGAATCTGCAATGTTAAGAACAGCAAATAGTAGTAAAACGAAATGTGCACATAAAATAAAAATACTTTTCCCACGCAGGGGTCAAGCCCACATCCTTTCATAAGTTGAAATGATGCCTTAAACTGCACAGCTTTTTGGCTGCTTCAACTTCCTTAGCTTCTTTGAGGGTATATATTAAGCATCAAAATTTTCACTTTTTTTATTCTCTGTTTCTCATAAATGAAAGTCCACCAAGATGAATATTATTAGAATGAGATACCTTTAGGGTGTCATACTACTTACCCATGTTGATTGTTCTCCAATCCCAATTTACACACTGAAGACCTCTCCTTGTCAGGATCTTTCACAGAATGAAGTCTCATTTAAGGACAGGAGTGGAGAAATTCATGATCCTGGCTCAAGGTCTGGTTAACTGATTCCAGGCCAGGGAAATATTGACTGAAAAGTTTGGGGTTGTGGTTGGCGGGGAGGGATTTCTATTTGTTGGAAAAGTGAGAAGTTGCACAGGAAATTTGCTTTTGGACCAGCAAGGAGGGATAATCTCTTGATATAGGAACCAGGGAAATGTTGTAAGGTGTAGCAATTGAAAGAATGACTGTCAGAGCAGATACCGTGGATCTCAAGGCTGCAAGGCAGATAACGTTTCGTGTAAAAAGAGTAACAGATGTCCAAAATGGAGGTATTGTTGAAGGTTAGTCGGCTTTCTGTGATCAGAACCTTTGGATGATGACATATTGATGTCAAGGATGGTGATTGTGTATGGGAGTATGACCAGATGAAGTCTAAGGTACATAAGTTACTTAGAGATCAGACAAAAGGTAGAATGAAACATAGCCTTCAGTCACTTGAATGCAAATTTATTGCACTACACAATGCATTCCGGACTCTGTGGATCCATCTTCAGGTGTCGGGTTGTGTTTACATTGATTTTAAATTTTGTCTTAAGCGAGATTTGTGCCTAGCAAAGTTTATTCCTGTACTGAAAAATGATTTGAAGTAAATATCGTTAACACGTATTATCATGAGAGGAAAGGAGTAAATATGAATATACTGTGGAAAGCTTACCAGAACTGATGCGAAGCTGAGTAATCAATTTTATTCACGTATTTATTGCACAGCCACTGTACTGTACTAGACACGATATATCACTTAAGGTACACATGTTTATATAAACAGAACAATTTAAAGAACAAAAATAGTTTAAAGATGATGTATATTGCAAGTTGTTCAAAGATGAAAATTATTATTCATTGTCAGAGTATATTTGTGCTGATGATCTTACATTGTCTCTAGCGTTTAAAGTTGAACTGAAAATAAATCTTTCAAAACATTAAGGTAATAGTAGCTAGTAAAGTCTACTTGTTCATTTAACACGTGTTCTGGGCTTTTTATCTTGTGGAGGAATATTTCTAACTGTTCTAGCAGATCAATTTTCTTGGCAATGGACTGCATATGTAGTACTGTTAAACTATCTTGAATGTCATTAATAACATGCTTTGTGTCATACATGTGTTCTGCAATAGCTGATTTTCCAAAGTGGTTTAATCTAAAAGCATTCATGTGTTCTTGAAAATGGGTTTGGAAATTTCTGCCAGTTTTACGAGTAATATGCTGGACAGATTAGGCATGATATTTTGTATACTCCACTGTTCTTGATTTTCTGTTTGTCTGTTTTCATGTCATGTTCTAATAGGTGCCCTAGCTATTATTAGTGGAGAATGTCATTTCTAGGTTGGTTTTCTTAAATAAGTTAGCAATTTTTTGTGATATGGGACCTAAATATGGAATGCTGATATACATTTTCTTCTCTTTATCTGTGTTATACTGTGTTATTGTTTTGTTATTTTTCTGTATTCTAGTGGATAATTTGTCAATTAAATTTGGTGTGAAGCCATTGTTCACTGCTATGGTTTTTATTGTCTGTATTTCTTGTTTAATGATGTTTTTCTCTAGATTCAATGAATGTACTCTGTGTAGCATTGCACTAAATGCTGCATGTTTGTGTGTGAGAGGATGGAATGATGAACTGTCTATAGTTATGTCTGTGTATGTGCGTTTTCTGTATATGTTAAATGTGTGTTTTTGTTGTATATTAGTGATTCTGATATCTAGGAAATTTATGCTATGGTTCTCTTTATGTTCAACTGTGAACTTTTTGTGAAGGGAGTTGAAGACCTTCAACTCCCTTAGTCTTAATTAGTGACTGAAGGCTGTGTTTCATTCTACCTTTTGTCTGATCAATACAGTCACGTACAACACAGTGAATTATGAATAAATTAAACTACTTAGGGATTGCAGAAAACTGAAGAGTTAGTCTTCCCCAAATGTCAAAAAGATATATGTAATATTTGCATCAGAGCCACATAAGGGGTTTCAATTGTTTTCTCTTAAGGAAAGCTGATTGTCGGTCATGAATGAGGTTTGCGTAAGAGGGAACCATTTGGGTATTCATGACATCACCACACATCTGATAAGGTGGAGAAGCTGAGGGAGAATGGTTTTAATAAGGATCAAATGAGCTAGGACACCAGGAAGGAATTGCTTAGGAGACTGATGAGGGGATAATTGCTCAAGGAAGTACTCCATGGAATTAAGGACATAGCAGAGTCGGATACTGCTGTAGATGGAAGTGACATCAATAATAACTAGGATGTTTTCTGGGTTAAAGACATTTTATGAAGTGACATGTATCTTTGACAATGTATAGAAGGGTGTAGGTTGTAGGTGTTAGTCCACAAGGAAAGAGAAGCATGCAATCAGTAAGTGACCTAGAGGCAGGAGCTGTGAGTCATTCTGGATTGCTGGTTTAATAAATTTTTGGGAGTTAAGGAGTGAGTAGGGAAATCGATTTGAAAGTCAGACCCTATAGGAGGCCCTAAATTTTAATCTCCTCACATACAGTATGTGTGAGGTCATAGGTTTGGATGAACCATTCTCTCCAAATCATCACCACCACGTTGGAGCCCTTGACTGCTATGGTAGGTGTTGGCCTTCTTCTCCATTCTTAACTTTATTCCACTACAAAGCACCTTTTGATTCCTATGTAACAAAGAAAACATATATGTATAGCCAAATAACTTAAATAAGAATAACTTACAGGATGTGCATGGCATGCCCTGGCCACATCTTCACTTGAGGCTCCGTACTCCATTGCCAAGACACCTTCATTTATCAATTCACCAGCACCCTTTAAAAGGAAATAGTTTAAAATTAAATTATGTCATGTACTTCTAAAATGCTATATCTAGCTTTTCAAAGACCTATATCTACTAAGAATTAGTATTCTTTATGACAAACTATTCTGCATCATGAAGCATAATATTCCATTTTATTCTAAAGCGCCAACAAGGACTAAAGAAAAGGGAGTTACATACAAAACAATATTGTCAATACATACTATTAAGGAGAATAAATAATAGTAATGAAACACTACTGAATTTTGTAACAAAATCTTCTGCTTCATATTTATTACAATCTATTTTATTTCAACATGCCACCAAAGTCTAGTAAGGAGCAGCAAATGAAAAGGACTAAAATACTGCCACCATGAGCTGTGAAACACTAGAGTTATTCACTTCTCAGTGGCTCGCATGAAATACTGCCACCATGAGCTGTGAAACACTGGGGATCTTCACTTCTCAGGGGCTCATTTAACCAAAGCTGAATTAATTGATGGTTGTTGTGGTGGTTTTATGTCTTTACAGTAAAGTCTCGACAGCAAATAATTTGGGGTGGTCTTGTGTGATTTTCTAACAAAGGAACAGTCATGGCTTATATTTATGAATCTTCCAAGCATTCAGCAGAAATTATTTCAGAAAACCATACAAATCAAAATCAGATTGCTAGAACAGTATTTGAGCACAGTCTCTCCAAAAATAGTGGGCCAACCAGTCACTTACACCGGTGCCTAAGTAGTATGCTACACATTTTGAGGAAGCTGTTTATGTTTGCAACAATACAGGAAACTTTTTTTTTTGTATCAGTTAGTTGAACATTCATAATTTGTGACTAACAATACAAATCTTTATATTCTTTTAGGCCTTATAGCTTACTGATGTAACTTTCAACCGACACCTAGAAAGCGTACTGAAATTTTGTAATACCCAAGTTACATTTATTGGAATACCAGTTAGTCATGGGCATAGCTAGGGTGGCACAGCATGGGGTGCTTGCCCCACCCTGGCTCCTCCCTCCTGTAGTAGAGCAAAAATATATTAAAATAAAAATTTCCACTTCTGATATTGAAAAATAAGTTTTTTCAAAATTCAGCCAGAACCCTTGCAGACTAGAGCTTAAATAAGTGAGTTTTTAATTTTGTTTTCAAGTAAAACCATTTTCAAAAAGTATTTTTATTAAGTATTCTTATTTTTGCCCCACCCCGAAGCTAATACTGGCTAGGCCCTTGCAGCTATCTTAATAAATGAGGATAAATACGCGATATGCCTTGGTTGTGCATGAGCAATTAAAATCAAATATATCTTTCAAGTGTTAAAGGTCAAAACAACAAGAATGGACAGCTTATGTGAGAATTATTTGTAGATAACATTACCACTCTTATGCGTGTTGGTATGTCACCCTAGACAGGTACTTTGGCTCGGGACCTGATTGTATCTCGCTAATTGAGTATGAGAAGTGCCTGTGCCACCCAAATTCCATTAATGTTCACACTACAACCATTTGACTCACTTCATTTTACTATCGAAAGCCTCCTTCCCTGCTCAGCTGTGACAGCAGAGATGGAATCATTCTATGCTATGTTCAAGCAAACGATAGGTATGCCCAAAATCTGGTAAAAGTTACTGAAGTCACCACTGCACACTGAATGAAAAAACATGGCTGCTCCCTGCATCGCTTACATGGACACCATCAGAAGTGTTAATGGATTTTGGTATATGAAATAGATATTGAAGCATATTTACCCCATATGTCTGTGGTAAAGCCATTTCTTCAATTTCTAGTTTCTAAGATATTCATATGGAAAAATTCCAATTACTGTGAAA
Source organism: Vandiemenella viatica (assembly GCA_031002005.1). NCBI lineage: Eukaryota > Metazoa > Arthropoda > Insecta > Orthoptera > Morabidae > Vandiemenella > Vandiemenella viatica. Next base: position 87,120,606 of record CM061921.1, read on the forward strand.
TACTAGAATTATTTTACTTCATTCACAAAGGGCAGTGTGGTCGACGTAGTAAGATTTCTGCTTCATAATTTGTTGATCAGGGTTTAATTCTGCATAGTGCAGACTGTTCTTTTTACTTTTTTATTTTTTATTTTCATGCAATACATTATTTTTTTATTTCAACTCCACTTCTATGCCATTTAATACAATGGCAGGAATTAAAAGTGCAACATGCAGACAGGAATGGTGGAATTTTAGGAAACTCTGTAGATATATCCATGGTCATACTCAGAACAAATGACAACAAATTGAAATGGATCAGGCTATGTTTAGTACCTTTAGATACAGTTGTCAGTAAGAGGTACACCCAACTTTTGCCACTATGTATTCATAGAGCCATGCCGGCATTGAATCAATAAGTGTTCGGATGACCTCTTGGGATATGTCTCCCTACGCCTGCATTTCTTATGCAATCAGTTGTTGCACAGTTTGTGCTGGGTGACCATGTGATACAATGTGTGTACTCCTGGCATCCCAGATATGCTCTATCGGGGACTAATCTGGAGACTGTGCAGTCCAAATTCTGCCCCTTAAAAGGATTGTGTTGTGATGGCCACAGTATGGGGACAGGCATTATCCTGTTGGAAGATGCGATTTGGATGGTGGACATGAAGGGTATCACAATAGGGTGCAGCACCCCATCCACATAGTGGTGGACTGTCATTGGTGCCTTCAACAACAAATAACTCAGTGCTGCAGTCAAAACCAATTGCCCCAAACCATAACACCAGTGGCTGGACCTGTGTAACATCCTGAAATTAAAGCAAGGTAAGCCGTTTCTCCACTACTCCTGCACACTTGTTGTTGATTATCACATTGTCACAGACAGAATTCAGACTAGTCTATAAACACAAATGTACACCATTTGTGTGTCCCTTTGAGTTTTGCATTACACCAAGTTAAGAAAATATTGGAAATTAAATCAGGTTAATCGAACACATTGCATAGGGATCAGAGAGTGTAAACCAGCTTCAGCAATTGGTTTAAAGTCATTGGGGAGGGGGGGAGGGGGACTCACTCTGTAACCACTGCTTGGATCTGGCCCGCAGTCACCCATCTGCCAGCAACAGTGACCCACACAATTTGGCAGTCTTCACTTGCTGATGTCTTTTTGTATGGACCTGTGTGTGCTAGGAGTACTAGAGCCTTCTTCATCCACTGTATAACAAGTCTGTACACTGAAATTGCACTACAGCCAATCCTTCAGGAGATTTCACAATATGATGCACCCATTTCAAACATGCCAATTCTCTGACCTCTTTCTCAGTGAGAAGTTTGGGTGTAGTGGTTCATCACTCTTTGCCTTGGCATGATTGGTCAACAATAATTTGTAGACAAAAAAGTGTCATGTTACACCTCACTGTTCACCACTTACACATTAAAAAATAAATAGTCCCACAATCCTCATACTGTAACATGTAAAACTCAATTTTAATCACTTTTTAATCAATTTTAATACTCTTTATATGGGGATACTTGGGGCCAAATTTCATTCAGTTATCACAACTCCATCTTGGTGTTGCAATTTTAATTTCCGCTAGTTTATTTAAAACGTCACACATTTATTACAATAAAGAGTAAACTGTTTTCAAAAACTTATCACATTTTGTTTTTCTTATTAACGAATACACTTTTTCATACATTTTCAAACAAAAAGTATGCTTTTCTTATTTTATTTCATCATCATAGTTCCTAAACTCGAATCTTAATATTTTTAATGAAATACATAACATATAGCAGACCACAAAAAATTACATGATAGTAGAAAAAACATAATAGTAATGTGTTCAAAATCCGAAAACGTAACAAAAGAAATCTTTAAAAAATTAAGCAATATTGTATTGCCATATATTAAAAAGAATAATTTTTTATTGATTCATGGGCTTCACAGTCTCAATGGTATGTGATGAAATCTTTGAAAATGAATATGCCACATGCTCATGCACACTGAAAATAATTCCACCCAATTGTACCCCCATTTGTCAACTATGCAATGTTTACTTTTCCCAATCAAAACCTATCATTAATAACTCCAGAATGCACCAAAATTATTGGAACTACAACAAAATAGGATAGGATAGGATAGGGAAAGTCACCCATCATTTACTACAGATGAAGGTAGGAGGGCCAGACAAACATAAAAAAACACACTTCACAATATTTTGGTTCATAACCTTGATCATGTCAGAGGCAAGGCATATGACAGGGGGAAGATTTGTACAGATGAGGACTTGATTCATATGGTAGATCCTAATTCATATGGTATATCCTGATGTGTACCCTTTTACCCCGTCATATGTCTCGCCTCCTACATGATTAAGGCTACAAAACAAAATATTGTGAAGCATATTTGTTTTTTGTGATTTTTGTGTTGATCTTGCCCTCCTGCCTTCATCTGTGGCAGATGACAGGTGATATTCCCTATCAGATCCTATTTACAATGGTTATCAGTGTTTTCTTGTCACCATTTTGAAATTACAACAAGAAATATATTCATGCAAATATGTTATAAAAACACACACTTTAACAATCCATCAACTGGTTGTGCCTGTATTCTGCCCTATGGTACAATATGCTTGGTATGGTGTAAAATTGATTGAAGATCATTTTTCAATTTTTTTTTTTAAATTAAAAACAAGTGCTTGTGGTAAAATGGCATTTATCGAACATGCTTAGTGCCATCTGGAAATTTGTTTTGATTTTTTTTTTACAATAATTACCACCCTCAAATCTGATAAAGAGAGGAAAATGGTAATAGCCAAACTTCCATTTTATGGACATAGCATTGTAATAAATTTCTGTTTTAAGTATCAGCTGACTATAATGTGTTGTGTTTGAAATATTATTTCACACAGTAAAAGTATATACATGAAGCTGAAATAAAATTAATCATGATGATTTTTGAAAATAATAATAAAAAAACAAATCGGTAAATGGGATGGAACCCGCAACCACACATAACAAAGCAGACATCTTACTGCCAAGACCACGCTACCCCTGGCGATTAAGGTACAATAATTCTAGTCTTTCACAGTCACTGTAATTTCTTGCATACAAGTATTTGAAAAACTGGGCTCCCTTTGAGGAAATGACTGTATCACAGACATATGGGGTGAATACCCTGCAACGTATACTCGGGAGATCGAAATCTGTTCTTAACATGTTTTATAGTCTCCTTGTAGTTTGGCTTCCAGTGATCATCTATTATTGGCTATCTCTATTCACGGGAGTGACTTTCAGACTTTCCATTGAAAGAATCATGTAATGTGAAGCGTATTCATGCAATCTACATGAGTGAATTGGCTTCAGCTTTGGTCTTCTCTGAATTCTTAGGACAGGGTGTCTCACTAGCAGTCACCAGTGGGTACCATTTTCTCAGCTGGACATTACTAAGCAGCCATGTCACTGATTTTATTCAAATAGATATTAAAAGCAGTGAAGAGGCACCGCTACTGATTGTTACTGTTCTGAAATAATATAATTCACTTTAAATAATTGTTTGTCTTTTTGAATAATCTAGCTAAAATATTTAACGAGGGTTAATTATTTTTAATTGAAGGTTGAATGTAGACTACCACAACCTTAACATTTTTCTCCCAGAGATTGTGGCATACGGTTTTCCAACAAGATTGGATGCCAGTCTCATCACTTTCCTCTTGCCACAGATTAAACTTGCAAAACTGGTGAAAAACACGAAAAGATCTACCATGGAAATTTGCTGGTTTAGAACTGCCAAAATTACATAATTGTCCAAACAGTAGAAGATTCTTGTATCATTTTATGACAAACTACTTAATTACACAGGCTGTCAGTCCCAAAATTTGAAGGCATAGAGACGATTCAGTATTCTGCACCATTTTGTTGAGAGACTTTGCAACTTTGTTCTGTAGCTTCAGAGCTTTAGACAGTACTAATTTGGAATATTGAATGGAATGCCTCTTGATTTTTCAGGAGCAAAATGTGAACAAACCCTGTATGAAAACATTATTAGTATAAAATATTTCTATTCCCTATGGGCAGATAACATTATGCCAAAAAAGAATTTTGCAATTAGTTGTGATATGTATCTGGCATTGCTAACTACACAACCTAGATTCTGCATCCACAATACTAGGACAGAAGTTATGCCTTCCAAAACATCATCATCATCCTCCTCAACAGTTTCCAGCCTCTGGCCGGGTCTGCTTTATGCACAAGCCTCTCCATTTGCTTCTTTCAACCCACCACCTCTCTGTCACCACTTTGTTCCAGTCCTCTCCTCTCTTCCGTACACCCTCCTCCACTCCTTTCAGCCATCCATCTCTTGGTCTTCCTCTGGGTCGTTTACCATGCATCTTAATTTCATGGATTTTTCTCGGGATTCTCTGAGCCTCCATTCTCTTGACATGTCCATACCATCACAGTCTGGCCCTCTCTACCCTTTCCTGTAGGGGTTCCTCTTTCATGGTGCGTCTAATCACTTCATTCCTTATTCTGTCCATTTTAGTAACTCCCATTCTACCTCTTAAAAACTTCATTTCACTTGCTTGTACTCTGCTGATGTCCTGCTTTTTCATTGTCCACGTTTCAGCAGCATATGTTAAGATAGGCACATAGTATGTATGGTAGATTACTCTCTTGCTTCTCTGTGACACCTCTTTATTCCATATCAGGCTTCTAATGCTCCTTTGGAACGCCTCTGCTTGTCTTCCTCTTTCACTTATCTCACCATCATTTTCTTCACATTCCTCTAATATACTCCCCAAGTACTTGAACCTGTTTACCTTCTTTAGTTGTTCCCCTGCCATCACAATTCGCTGGGCTACCCTATTCTTTTTCCTGGTTGTTACCATGTACTCACATTTCTTTACATTAAATTTCAGGCCATATTCCTCCACAATGTCTGTCCATACATTCAACTGCTGCTGCACTTCCTCTTCTTCACTTCCCCAGATCATCCGCAAAAGCCACCACCTTCATGTTTTCCTCTCCCATCCTTGCTGCCACCTTCTGCATTATTTCATCCATGATTACAATGAAGAGTAATAGTGATAGGGCACTTCCTTGTTTTAATCCACTCCTTTGTTCCAGCCAATCTGATCTTCCTTCCCCTATCTTCACATAGCTCATACTTCCTTGGTACAGTTCCATCACGCTCTTGATGATTTCTTTGGGAACTCCACTCTTCTCCAAGGCCTTCCATACCTTACTCCTGTGTACACAATCATATGCTTTCTCAATATCGAGAAATACCACCAGTAGATCCTTTCCATACTCATAATGTTTATCCTGCAGCTGTCTCATAGCAAATATCAGATCTACCGTTGATCTCCCTGATCTAAAGCCATACCGCTCTTCCCTTAGCCCTTTTTCCACCCTGTCACATATTCTCTTTTCAATGATCTTCTCATACACTTTGGCACAGTGGCACATCAGTGTAATACCTCTATAGTTTTTAAACTCCTTCCTGCTCCCTTTTTTGAATATAGGTACAATTATTCCTTTTTTCCAGTCTTCAGGAGTTGTGCCCTGATTCCATACCTTTCTCATCACACGGTATAGCCACTGCTTTCCTACTACTTCTGCTGCCCTTATCATTTCCACGCTCACTTCATAAATGCCTGGTGCCTTTCCACCCTTCATCTTACCCAGAGCTGTTTCCACTTCTTCCCAAGTTAGATCCTTCTCTTTCTCTCGTACACGGTTGTTATTTTCCTTCTTCTCCTGAACAACTGTATCATCCTGTGACCAATTTGGGTTCAGTAAGGCTTCCAAAACGTGCATAACACAATATCAAAGACTTTTTGTATTCAGGATGGAAATGTTTATAGTAATCAAGAATTCTTGTGACAGCCTCTTTTTACTGAACAATTTTTTGTATCCACTGCCCTAAAAGCTAAAAGGCTCTATTGTTGCAGACTTTAAATAACAGGTATCATTTAGATAACCACCAGCCACTACACCAAAGAACAAACTTTCACTGGATGATGTTTCAGCCATTGGTATATTAATGATCTAGTAGATAATCTGACAGTTAAACATCAATTTTAGGTAGATCTTTCCGCCATCCACAACATCTCTGTATTCAGATGGATTCCATCTGCCAAGTAACTACAAAACAGTAATGGTCCGAGCTTCAATTCCCGCAAAGTTAACGTTGGCACACCCCTGTCAACAAACAAGCCTATCTTCAGAATAAGGTGACCATTAAACACAGAAAACAATGGATCCTAGTTCACCTTATTTCCTAAGATAAACACACCACTTAATATTTTAGTGCTCCCGAGTAACTCATGTAGAAAGTAAGTAACAATTCAGCCCAAGAGGCTTCCCCCAGGAAAGCAACTCTAAAAAGTTTCCCTGATGCACACTGTTTGGATATCTTTTTTTTATTATTTATGGTTTTTAATATTTTTGAACCGTACAGCTATAAATAAAGAACATTTCAATGAAACTGCTTTCTGGCACATCTGGAACTCTGCAGTATATGATCACAACTCACATGCCCACAAATCCCCAACTCTGGTACTGTTGATATGTTAAGACACTTAAAATGGATTGTGGGTTATGATCCTGCAAGCAAAATGCCAATGCATTCACTTAACTGTAATACTTATAACTAATACTCACTGGTCCGATAATGTGAATTCCCAGTATCCTGTCTGTAAGCTTGTCTGCTAGGATTTTTACAAATCCATCTGTTTCATTGTTTGTCTTTGCTCTACTGTTGGCTGCAAATGGAAATTTTCCAACTTTGTATTCTCTGCCCTGCAACAAACATATGGCAATTTTAGTCACAATGAAAAAATAAAAATTAAATTAGATCATAAATATTATCTGAGGTCAGTACATACCATTTTTTTTAGAAAATCTATTAAAAATTGAGATTTACTAACAAGGCTGAACAGAACAAAAAAGAACATAAATAATATACATTTTTTGAAATCATATACTTGATAAGAGTATTCATTTTTTATCTCTCACAATGTCACATACAGCAATGTTTTTTTCTCATCCTTAAGAATGAAGCTGATCACAGCTATAGCATGTACCACAATAACAAATAATACAGAAAAAGTCTCTTATAGTGTGATTTAATGAAGCACGACTTACAAGGTCACAAAAACAGGAACCAACTGTCACTAAATCACAGAACACTCACACTTCTATTTCAGGAGACTCTATAATGCAAGTTCCAAAAGTTTTTCTTACCCCTCCTCCCCAACCCCACCACAATTTTATTGTTAAAAGGTAAATGCCTACTTCTCAGTACTAACACTGACATCTCAAGAGGAAACTCATTTAGTATGTGATATTAGAATGAAGGTTTTCAACTCTAAGAGGCAGTGAAGGAGCATATATCCGATGGTGAAAAGCAAGGGTATCATCAATGAAGCTACCTCACAATCTGCACACCCTATGTTGGGAACCTATACACATAATAGATTTGCCCTATCATTTGGATGACTAAGAACCAATTTACGTGCAATTCCAAGTACAGTGAAACCTCAATCATTCCATTATTCCTGTTACCAATATTCTCAACTATGAGGTCAGATCAATAATTAATGCACAATAATTTATGTAGCCGAACGTTTAATAGGTAACACACCAAGAACATGCACAAATTAAAGGCACGTTTTTAAGTTATTTTTCGAAAAAGTCTCTCAACTCGTTTCTACCACCACAGCACAAGTTTGCAAATACTCTCTGCATTGAAGTCCATCTTCTGTCTGTAGAGCTATTCTTTGCAAAACAGACTTTGGCACTGGAAGTGAACTGATTGCCGGCCAAGAAGTTATTCATTGGACCAAACAAATGACAGAGTGTCACATCCGGACTGTTTGGTGTATGCTGGAACACCTCTGGAACACCTCCCATCCAGACTTCTCAAATTTCACATAGACAAAGGAGCATGTATTATCATAAACGAGTCTGACATTTCTGTCATTTACATCATGACCTAAACATTTCTGTTCACATTAAGCAGACAAATTTACAACAATACCTCCCACACCAAACGATCCCTTCCTTATAGGTTCACCATCTGTGGCAGATGCATCTGTTCTGATGAAGAATCACTCTCGAGATACTACCAAAATCTGTCACAAGTTGCCATTTTCCACAGCTATCCTCCTGATCTTATGTAAAAACAAATCTCTTATGGTAAAACCCATCCTTCACAAACAATTACTCCAATCCGGCACCTAAAAAAACTAAACATAGCAGTATATTCATCACCCAGTCCTCTCCTGGTCTCAAGTCCATTAACTAAATCTTTCATCATGGGCATGACTTCCTAACTTCCTTTTCCTTGCAACCTTATACACAAAATCCTATCCACTACATACTGCACATATTTCAGCAAACCACCCAATCTCAAGAAAATCTTGATCAACAAATACATCATGATTCTTCTAATATTTCAAATGTTTACATTTTTCTGGAAATTATTCGATTCTTCACAACACAGAACTGTATGTAACCCGGGTAATAATAGTAACCAAGTGACCAGTGTTTCTTGATGTGTGAATTGTGAACCACCATACATACAACTATTACAGGTTCGAAGTTTGATGTTTGTGAAACAAGTCATGCAATTCCAATATTACGTTTAATACACAATAATGTGTAATGGCCAATTTCCATCATTATACATACTGGAAATGTGGAGGATCCAGCGAAATTATTAAAGACCTTAAATCTTTGACCATTGCAATTAAGTGGAGGTTTTTCTCATTTATTTTCATGCAACCAGTTCGGGCATCTCTGCCACACTAAAGTCTTGTTTGGCACCAAACTCCCCTTTTGTTAATGTTTTTTTTTTTAAACTGCCTTAAAAAATAGTGACATAGGTTTTACTACATAAATGACATGTTTCAACTATTTATTTTCTTTTATTGACAAGAAATCTCTACTGCTACCAAGTTCGCACAATGCAGGTCCACCACCAGACAAGGGAAAGCCTTTCCGTCTGTCCTATCCAGTCTTTCTCAAATTGCTACATTCTCAACTTGATACTGCAATCAGCTTAACTCATCCTAATACTGTCTGTCAGTCACTGTGCTTTATGCGGCCATACACAACCTCTCTGTGTCAACAACAACTGCTTCTGCCAACACCAGCTGCCTATAGCATATTCATCAGAACAATGTGCCCTGCCTCTTTGTCCTGCAGAACAACTCTAAAAGAAACATGACAACTCTCAACAATTCTTCAAAACAAACTGTGTTCCTTGTTATCTCTCTTTAACTTATGACCAAACATCTGGATTAATGCAGGCCCTCCACATCTCAGCTGCATAACCAACAGTGTTTTCTCCGGTACAAAGTTTTTCTATACCTTAATAATCCCTTACATCAGGCATTTTATAACATTGTGTAGACAGAGTTGGCTTCTTTCTGACCTGATGTTTGCAAATTCTCACGAAATGATCTCAATCACTTGTAACATCAGAAAGGGTAACAATATTTAAATACATGACTAAATTTCAAAAGCTATCAGTTAAGACCAGTGGAGTAAACTTTAACACTGACTAGTACATCACTGATATTTCTTGGAAGGCCATTGCAGACAACACTAAATGACCGCAACAAGTACTAACTGTGCTAGTGTTTCTCCCCCTACATTTATAAGAAGTGAACTTTTTTTAGTGAATGCCAATTGACCATGGCAGAAATCACCTACACAATTACATAAAATCAACAAAACCATGGCAAATACTACAGTAGCAAGATTAGAGCCCTCTCTCATCATGCATCCCAAGATCCAGTATGATGGGACTAAATTAAATCAAACTCAGATCTGATATTCTGAACACAGCAATCTGGGGCAACCATTAAGTTGCAATTCTTTTAATTTGTCTTCGTTAAACTACAATAATGGTTATACAAAAATGTAATTAAACAAATATAAGTTCAAACACAAATAATGAAAGTAAGTAGAAATCTTAAAGATTAAGGCACAAGGGCTGAGATGACAAAAACAAAGGCAAACACAAATGTGAGATATTTCAGGTGGCCACCTAATTGAGAGATAAAATGAGACACAGTTTTTTCTCACAAGGTAAAGGAGTCACCTGTAATACCATGCATTTGTATTCATCCATCTTTGGTGATAGGTTTACTATCTTTGTTTGAATGTAACTCCATAACAGAGGTAAAAGTGGAAATTTAGTACAAATCAAATGTGAAACTCACATCATTCTTGAGATCCTCTTCACTCTGGCCAACCCAACCAACTTCTGGATGTGTGTAAATTACAGATGGCACACAGTTGTAATCAATGTGTACAGGAGCACCAGTTAGTCCTTCAACACAGACTATGCCTTCATCTTCAGCTTTATGAGCCAGCATTGGCCCATGAATGCAGTCTCCAATTGCATAGATACTATGAAACATAACAAGTTACCGGTATTCAGAGGACAGCAGCTGATAATTAAGACCAGAATAATCTAATATTAACAATATTATGACTACAGTGAGCAGGAAAATGCTTTAAGGCAATAAAAATAAGGAAGGATAGGGAAATATGACCCAACACTTACCAAAGATGAAGGCGGCTGGGAACGACAAACACAAAAAAGAAAAAACACAAGAAACGCGCAATATTTCGGCGTATAGCCTTATTCTTGCAAAAGTGAGACATCAGGCGGAGCCAGACGTGTACACGACGACAGATGTCTAGTGAATCTGTGCCAGCCATGCCGTTCACCAGACGACCGTAATCGTGTGCATGTCTGGTGCCGCCTGCTGTCTCACTTTTGCAAGAATAAAGCTATATGCCAAAATATTGGCGTTTCTTGTGTTTGCTCATTTTTGTGTTCGTCGTTCCCAACCGCCTTCATCTTTGGTAAGTGTTGGGTCATATTTCCCTATCCTTCCTTAGTTTTATCACTCTTATGACAATGTACATGTATATTTATCATTCTCAATTTGATACTCCTGATTCTACCACTTTCATATTACTTCCAAAAATATTTTATGAAATTGTACATATAAATATATTTTTCCTTTACTGTTAGCCCAAATACTGTACCATTGCATTTGAAGTCCCAGATCACAACATAAGTGAACCTTGTAAGGTTTCTGGAATAATGTATTGTACTGCTCTGTTGAATTATAGACCATCCCAACATTTAGCCTACACGATTACAGATACCTGTCAAAATGCCACAATTAGGATGGCTGGTGCACATGCAGCTGTGTGATTGACTCTTAGCAACATTCTTTCCATTGGAAGCTAACACAATGTAGAAATTCCAACATTCAAGTGACAACAGCAGAGGTGCAACAATCACTCCAGTGAAAACTTTTTCTGACCACTGAATGCATGGCAAATGCAACTTCCTAAGATAATTAACATCTTCCACTACATGCACTAACCTTATCAAGAACCAAGAAATTATTACACGCAAATTTTTTTATTGATTACCTGAAACTAACCACTTGTGATCAATTCTTTTTTTATTTTACTTATAGCTTTACGCCTCATTGACATCAAGGTCATTAGAGGCCGGATGGGACTGGGCACAAGGAACAGGAAAGAATTCGGCGCTGGCCTTTTGAAGGAAGCATACCGGCATTTGGGGAAACCATGGAAAACCCAAATCTGGATACCCGAATGGGGATTCGAACCGGCATCCTCCAGAATGCGAAGCCACAGTGTTAACCACTAACCCACAATGCTCGGTTTGTGATCAGGAATATATACAAATCAAAAGTACCAGTACCAAATAAACCCACCACTTGTTGCCAATATTACTATTTAGACACACCAATGTGTCCCCTTTACTTACTTTTTATTTCAAGTTCCAATATAATTTTATAATCTTATACCTCAACAATCTTTATTCAATTACTCCCTACTTTCTTTGATTTTTCCACAATACATCATCCTACGATCAAACTTTCTGTGGAGATTGTAAGGAAACAAGGTATGTATATTTATTTTCTTATTCAATGTTATTTTTAATTTTAAAAAGTTAGAAGTATGAAGCAGACAGTGTAAGTAGTTAACAGAGTGTTCTAGCATCTCTGACCATGAACGTTGGTGAAATAGTGAGTCTGTTTGTTTGGTGGTTGTCAAGCAGAATATGTGGCAGAGAAAGCAAAAAGAAGTATCTCGCTTTATTCACTAGTAATTATCATAAACAAAATTTAATGTATAATAATTGTATGAGAAAAGTAAGCGATGTAAAATTGTGAACTGGCAAATGTTTGTGTTAATAAAAGAAAGAAAAAAAGGGAAGTATTTTCAGTGAGAGACAGGTAATAAATTATCTAGTGAATCTAAGTAGTGTGTTTTGTTTGAAAGTGAGTTTTCCACTTCTCTAGCTAAATTCCTTTCGAATTAGATGAAGAGTGGCAAATGCTACCCCAATTAAGAGAGGGGTAAAATAAAAATAAAAAAACAAATACAAGGTTCCTCTCCAATCCCACTGTTATCATCATGCAGCATAAATTGTAGTAACACACATGCACACTCTCACTCCATCTCTCTCTCTCTCTCTCTCTCTCTCAACAAAATTCTGGATGTTTTAAATTTTAGATTAATAAAGCACTGGCCAGATTTGTTGCATATCATATTTGCACTCAGTCTTATCAACAACTGCAATTTTTAGTCATGTTCTTGAACACATTTTACCTGTCTACCAAATCTCAAAAACAAAACAAAAAAACGACCCATCAATTCATAACAGAAGCTCCTGATGCTTCACCATTTATCCATGTTGATGAATGGTGAAGCATCCACTTATCAACATGTACGAATGGTTACAGGCAAATGCTTTGGTCAGCTTGCCATTTCTCCCAATACCAAAACCTCAAAGTCACCCAAGACAAAGTTTCTCTGCTTTTAAAATGAATACCAGGCATTTTTCACTAGGACTTCTGTCGAAACTAAAAATGATTTCAATGTCACTTTGATGTACATGATATACCAGATGTCTAATTTTGGCACTACATTAAAATTAAATTTTAATTAATTAGCACCAGTTTAATTTTGTAGGTTTGATTCAGATAATTTGTGTTCTCTACATTTTAGCATTTAAGATAGGGATATCCAAAGTCCCCCCCCCTCCCCCCCCAATACAATTTTAGTATTAAAGAGGTAAATGCCTAGTTCTCACTACTAACAATGACATCTCACAAGAAAGTATGTGATGTTAAAATAAAGGTTTCCAACTCTAAGAGGAGGTGAAGGAAGCGTAGTAATTCTGACAGTGCAGAGCTGGAGTATCGTCCACAAAGACTACAAAGCAACTTCGCACAACCGCTGACATGTTTTCACCCCACCCCCCAGAGAGGGGGGGTGCCCTCCCCAGTTTAGGAACCTGTAATCTAAGAGATGTTACTGTAAAGAATTGGCAATATTTATACCAATTCCCAAAATAGAGTACACTCACCTGGGTACTACTGTCTGGAACCTAGAATTAACAGGAATGCGACCTTTTTCATCCCTTTCAATTCCAATTTCCTCAAGGCCAAGATTATCAGTATATGGTCGCCTTCCCACACAGACAAGCAGCACATCACACTCCAGCTGAAGATAAAAATAGTAATATTTGACAAATTGTGGCAACTATTTCCAACAACAAATTTATTCAGAAACATAATATACCTTGCAAATAATATCTCACTAAATAATATTTCAATTTTGGAGTAAACTCTTACACCAAAACACAAAGAGAGAGTTCAGTATTAGTAATTATTTGGCATTTAACTGCAGAAATTTTAGATATAATTAAGTTTACAAAATATTATAATGAAAAATTTAACTGTGTTCTTTCCCAGAAAGGACCTGAAAATTGAACAGCACATTATATGAACAGTTCTACAACTTAGAAATTAAATTTCCAACAGTAACTATGTATATTTCATTTCATTCGAGAAAGTAATTTTGTGCATCGGCCTGTGCAGAGAAAATTTTAGTTAATATATTAAACTAGAAATTACAAAGTGGTCGAAATAAATTTGTACATTAATGATAATCTTAAAATTGTAGAGACCTTTCCTTTGATACCTGTATTCTATTTCTGACAGCATTTTCATTAAAAATAAAAGACATAAGGTGCAATATTGTTAAAATGCTATGCCCAATTATCATGCAGTAATCAGATAATAGCCAACATCATCTGTTGGTTTCATTCCAGTGTAGCATCATCAGCACAGACATTAAATAGTATTAACATCAACTGCAGACTCGGTAAAGAAACCCCAATAATGCCTTGTGAGTAACCTAATTAGATGGGATTTTTTTTTTTTTTGCTCTATTAAATGCTGAATTGGCATCAATTGTACATAGTCTGCTAAAGTTTCTTGTTAATTTATGTTTAATATCATATTGATAATTTATCATTCAATTTTATTTTGTTAAATGAACTGAATATTTTCTCACTGCTTCACGTCAATAAATCATGTCAGATATTGTGTTAACTTCAGTAGAGTTTATGTTCTTTTAACATTATATTCAGATTTTCCTATCACTATTGATTTAATGATATTCTGTACGGAAGAACTCTGGTACAAATTCTGAAATTATTTCCATGGCATCCAACTTGAAATTTATGATTATAAATCAAAGCAGTAATGACAATTATTAAAACAATGATTAAATTTTGTAATTAATAATCCCAGTGATACACAAAAGGAGACTTATAAAACAGAAACACTTGGTACAGAACATTTAATAGTCAGTACAGACTGTTGAACTTTGGTATGCATGACATAATTACGAATGCTTATATAGTTATTTCTTCATAATAAATTGAGAAAACCACTTTCAAAACATATACTCATTTGGTTTGTATTACAGCACGTGTTACAAACTTGGATCCAGAAATGCTAATTTTCAAACATGGGAATCCACCAAAATAGAGAATCTCTTGTTTCAATTGAAGCCTAGAGCTGTTATTTCTATCAATGACTTTTTCATTCCTGTAAATATTAAAAATTTAGTGACAAATGTCACATGAACTAGCAGTGCTGTTTGCATTGTTTGTTTTGCAGCGAGCTAGATCATTTCCTTGTAAAAGTCACAACTGCCAAGAAACTAAAGAATCTTTAATTAAAAATTCAAAGCGAACTAAGCTAATCCAGGATAACAATATTAGGTGGATAAATATGAAACACACATTACAGGTATATGGTAAGGGCACATCTTAAAATTGCACATGTACATTAATACACAGAATAAAATCTCAATTTTAAAAACCAATACAAAGGAATATTAAATTGAGACTGAATACACAAATGAGCAGAATTCTATTTCTGTAACACAAACCTCTTCCTTCTTTGAGGGGTCTTTCACACTTTCAACGTTTACTTTAATAACATCCCCTGATCTCGTTGCTGCTGTAACTTTGGTTCCTAGTTGAAATTTTAAGCCTTGTTTTGTCAAAATTCTCTGGAACATTTTTGAAACTTCTCCATCAATACCAGCACCACCAATGGAGGGAAGGAATTCTACTGCAGTAACATCTGCTCCCAGTCTCGACCACACAGATCCCTGGGGGCAAAAAGTAATCACTCAAGTTGCTGCTTAGTTATAAAACAATATTGCAATAAATTATCCACTCACCAGTTCCAGACCAATTACACCTGCCCCAATCAATATCAATTTCTTTGGAACCTCTTTTAATGAAAGTGCACCTGTTGATGACACAACCCTTTCTTCATCAATCTGGAATAAAAATTTTGTGTGAGCAAAGAAAATTAAAAGTAAACTAATTAGGAAATAGAAAGTTCAAAAAACTTCATCCTTCAACTTAAAAAAATATTTGTTTTTATTTTGCCCATTGTTGGATTATAGCAATTGTCTCTCTCTCTCTCTCCAAACCACAAAGAACATATTGTACACACTAAATATGTGAAACACCATATTTTGTACAGTTGTATTTCACATTTTTTAACAGTTTTTGCATGACATATTTACAGCACACAATTTAAATGACAAAACTTAAAATTTCCTAAACTGTATAAAGGATTTATGTTGAGCCTCTTCCAATTTCTAGCACACTGATAATTCGTATAGCTTTCTACGTTACTTAACACGAAGATACAATCACAACTTTCTCTGACATGTTAAGAACATATTTCAATCTCTTGTAGGTTTGCTGAAGGGTACACACCCTATATGTCTGTGGTACAGTGGTTTCTTCAAATGTGCCCTAGTTTTTGAGATATTCACATGGAAAACAATTATTGCTACATACCATTAACTGGCAGTGTGGTGTAAGCAGTTAAGTGTTAGCTTCATGATTTTCTGACTCTGGTTTAAAGTCCCACAAACATTTTTATTTATTTTATATTCAGATATTGTTGAGCATGATTTTTTTTATTTTCCCTTGAAATTCATTTAAAAACATTTATTGCAAGAAATAATATTTAAAACAAATCACATTGCTTACAGCATATAAAACAAATGTAATTTTGGCCAATATATCAACAATTGCTTTGTAATATACCTTGCCCCAAGGGCGAATGCAGGATCAGAACTGGGGGGGGGGGGGAACTCTTATTTTTTTCGAGTAAGTGGGGTGGGGGACTGAAACATGGCGATTTCTTACAAAGTACGAGGGCAGTCCGATAAGTACTTAGCCTACAAAAGAAAAAAACGAAAATTTTGGAAAAGTGGCGATTTATTTCTCAACATTTATTTCTCCTTTTAGCTCGATACACTTGACCCAGCAATGGTCCAACTTCTTTAACCCATCTGAAAAATACGTTTTCTGGAAATCTGCAAAGTAGGCCTCCGTGGCGGTGATAACCTCCTCATTCGACTCAAATTTCTGCCAGGCAAGTGTCTTCTTCAAGTTTGGAAACAAAAAGAAGTCGCACGAGGCCAAATCTGGAGAATATGGTGAATGGGGCAGCAGTTCGTAGCCCAATTCACCAATTTGGCCGCGGTAACGGCAGAGGTGTGAGCCGGTGCATTGTCATGGTGTAAGAGCACCTTTTCTTCACCAAATGGGGCCTTTTTTTCTGCAATTTGGCATCGAATCAACCCAATAATTCAGCATAGTAAAGCCCTGTCATCATTTCGCCCTTCTCCAGGTAGTTGGTGTAGACCACACCATGTGAATCCCAGAAAACGGTGGCCATCACCTTTCCGGCTGATGGGACAGTCTTCGCCTTTTTCGGAGCATGTTCGCCGGGTAAAGTCAAATGTTTTGACTGTTCCATGGTCTCTGGTGTGTACCAGTGGATCCATGTTTCGTCGACGGTCATGTAACAGATGCAGAAACTCCTTTGGATTGCACTTAAACAGCATCAGACACTGCTGTGAAGTAGTCTCACGGTTTGCGCTTGTTGTCCGGATTGAGCAAACGTGGCACCCATCACGCCGACAGCTTTCTCATGCCCAAAATTTCACACAAGATATCATCCACACAGTCTTTTAAGATACCTAATGTCCCAGCAATCTCGCGTACCTTCAATCGGCGGTCTGCCAATACGAAATCGTAGATTTTTGTCAGGTTATCCTCCATGGTAACCATTTTCGGGACATCTGGGTGTGGCTCAACAAAAACCGACGTGTGACCACGTTGAAACTTGTTAAACTAATTTTTGACAGTCACCATCGAAGGAGAAGAGTCACCGTAGACAGCATGCGATTTTCCTTCCAAAAACAAGAATCGAATTACCAACCGATATTGCTCATTTTCCATTTTTCTAAAATCCGCGGACACACCCACTTTCACACATGATCAAAACAGAACTATGAGTCCAATTTGGCTGAAATTTTAACAATAGTCGTCTAAGATAATGTACTACAAGATAATAAATTTCTCTGGTGACAGCAGCGCCATCGGGAAGAGAGGCTAAGTACTTATTGGATCTACCTCGTAAAACTCAAACCTATTGAGGAAACTATTTTTATTATTGATTAACATAGTAATCCAACAACCTACTATGCAGTTAATCAAGGTCATAACTCAATTATAGTTTTTTTATGTAAACATTAATCGTCTTGGAATCTGAGAAAATTTTTCAATAACTTTGTCAATATCTCACAGTGTACTTTCACAAAATTTCGATGCACACTCGTCAGGCATAATCCAGTCCCCCTTTCCTCTCCCATAGTGTTCCTGAGCCAGTTCTTTACTCGTCGAAGTGTACTGAAGGCAAGTTGATTTTTCTTCTGGGGGGGGGGGGGGGGGCAGCAGCCCTTCCTCCTGCCCCTCGCTGGATACGCTCATGCTTCGCTAAGCCCATAACTCTTGAAATTGCATCAGGAGTCATATCTGTTGACAAAATTGAACCCGACTGAATCATTTTGCAACATTGTGGTTTCATTTCCTCGTAGAGCTGCATTTTGTCAATTTTTTGCATGCCACCACTACACGAAATTAAACATATCAATTGTAGAAAAAATAAAAACGATCTTTTTGATGATACATATTCTATTTCATATACTTCTTAACATTATACAAGCACAGAAACAATGAAGATTAAATAAAATAAAAAAATAATACCTATTTCAATTGAAAATGCACCAAAACAAAAAAACCTATTAACAAAAAGTTAAATAATAATGTAAGAATGGAGACTTTCATAGAATATGATGGCAATTAAGTCTTCACAGACGTACCACTGAATCCCCCCCCCCCCCAACCATGTGAATATCTTAAAAACATTTGAAGAAATAACTGTACCACAGACATATAGGGCATACCCTCAACATATATGCAGAAGATTGAAATCCATTCTTAACATGTCTGATGGTCTCCAGGTAAGATACATTTATTTATCTGTAAAACTGACCTCAACATTTACAATTATGATGTCACTATATACAAGATACTGGCAAAGAAAGATGCCATGATTTACTATCTGATCAAATGAAACCTAATAACTTACCTGCTCTAATTATATATAGACAGTAAGTATCAAATTATTAACTTCACTTGTCACTGTTTTGTTATTTTTTTAATGATGATAAAAATGGTACTGGGGGGATGTGGGAGGAAGCATTCAGCAATGGTAAACAACAGGAAAATCTTCAACCTCTGTAGCAGTTTGTGTCATGACAGTAAAAGTATGTTGTTTTTTAGCCGTTTATATTGACATTAAGTTTCAGATTATTGAATGGCGATTGTGCAGCCAGTATATCAGCACCCGGAAAAAGTACCTAATACAGATACAAGTTATCTGTTTCAGTTCTGTCGCATGAACAACATTATGAATTTGTAGATAATGCTGTTAAACACAGAGAAACAAACTGTTCAGACCACAGTAAAAACAACTAATCAGTTATCCAAATCATTTAGACTTGATACATAAAATTCCAATTAATTTTAAAGCGCAAAGAATATCTGTAAAGCACAAGATAAACAAGCATTTCTTCAAGGACAATCTCCACTAAACAATCTTTACATACGAATTTATTGATATTTGATCTCCCATTTTTATTTCTAAGTGAAACAATGTACTTGCATTGGCCTATTTTGGAGAAATGAAATGCCTCATAGAATCCACTAAATATTTTTTACTAGTATTGTTATGTATTGCAATAAATAGGAGGAGGTTCTACTAGGGCAGTGAAGCACCACTTGTTACGAAGTAATAAAGATAACGCCTGAGTGTTAGTAAGGCCAAGAGTTAATATGGTGTAATGGGTGGCAAGGAAAGCCAACAGTGAACGCGTGTGAGGGCAAGGTTGCATCAGACAGAGGAGCCGCGTAGCGCGTGGGTGATGAAATCCGAGCGTAAGCTTCTAGAAGGACGCGCGGGGCAGCGGAGTGCGTCACGCGCGCGGCTATAAAAAGAGCCCGCCGCAGCGGGAGGGGGACTACTTCTCCAGACGTCTTCGAGAGTCAGCGAGTGAGCCAGCAAGCAGACAGCGCAGCGGAGATGACAACGTGTA
Source organism: Vandiemenella viatica (assembly GCA_031002005.1). Classification (NCBI taxonomy): domain Eukaryota; kingdom Metazoa; phylum Arthropoda; class Insecta; order Orthoptera; family Morabidae; genus Vandiemenella; species Vandiemenella viatica. The sequence goes on from CM061921.1 coordinate 87,140,490, forward strand.
TTCAACTACTGTAGTCGCCGTTGTTACTGTTAGGCTCTTCAAGTTTTATGGATCTTTGGCAGAGAGAACTGCTACTAGTTGGTTCAGTACTTCAGGGAATAGGAACAGAGATCCCCTTATTTTCTTGGTGTCAGGTGTGGGGTTAGGCCTGGGAAAGCTACGAGTGTTTGGCCGGAAAAGCCACAAAACCAGTGAGACGACTGACAAAATTTTGGCCAACCTTGCCCAAAGGTCAGTACGTTACAGCGATTACAGGCCGCAATTTGAGGAATAGGAGTAGGGTTTTCGAGAAATCTCAGCCCGAAGTCGGGAAAAGACTGACGGCTTTGAGCACAAAGCCGACTAGTAAGATTGCGCAACGAGGCGACATTGGAAGAAAAGAAGAGGATCCATTGGTCGTCTACGGGGAGCGGTACGCGACATCACGCGGGACGCTGATTGATAGCAGCGCTGCCGAAACACAGCTGGGGCGCCGTCACCAGCAGCAGATCAATACCGGCCGGGAGCAACAGGTAGCAGCTGTCGCCAGCAGCCGGCAGCCGATCGATACCAGCACAGCAGAACTTCGCCATCGAGCGGACATCGCGCGACAACACGACAACGACGCCACGTCGGGAGCAACACCACATCTCATCGCTACACAGCAGTTGATTTCAGCAGGTGAGAAAGCAAAATTGTAAGCATGCCTAACGAAGCAGTGTCAGGTAGTCAGGGCGCGCAGTCGTCAACCCACAGGCAGTACATTAGTTTGAATGAAGTGATAAAATTGATCCCAGATTCTTTTGATGGAGAAAAGACGAGATTAAATGAGTGGTTGGATAATGTAGATTCAGCATTCGAATTAATTGTACCGGAACAAAAAGAAATTTTATTAAAGTTTGTGAAGGCTAAAATTGTGGGGGCACCTAGGAGTAAACTTCTTGTCAGAGATCTGACTACCACTTGGCCGGCAGTTCGTGCAATCTTGTTAGAAAATTATGGCAGTAAGAGGACTCTTGATTTTTATGCATGTAAAATGTTTGCTAGTAGGCAAGAGTCGTGGGAGAGTATTGCGCAATGGGGTTCGCGTATAGATGCTCTCCAACATCAGTTCAGAGAAGCAATAAAAAATGTAATGACGGAAGAGGAGCTGATGGGAAGCATAGCTCTAGTTTTAAAGCTAGGAAGGGCCGTATTTATTCAAGGGTTGTATGATGACAGGATAAAAACTATTGTGCGAGCTAGGGGAGAAACCATAACCCTTTCTGAAGCTGTAGAGATCGCAGCTACTGAGGAAAGTGCGATAGCTTCAGCGAAAGAAAAACCGGTTTCGCGGTATTCCTTCAGGAATCCAAAGGTAGAGGGCAAAACCCCCCCATTTTGTTTCAATTGCAAAAAGTCCGGGCATACAGCCAAGGATTGTCGGGCGCAAAGGCATGTAAGAATAATTAATAAAGAGGATGAGCTGGATAAAAGGGCGATAAATGCAGTGCTTGCTAAGCTAGACAAGATGGAGAAAGAAAATGCCGTCAGAATGATGGAAACGCGGCGGGAAACGAGAAGTAGCGCTAGGCAAGTGGCCCAAACAGCACCCTTTAAGAAAAAGGTACCGTATGCAAGTGAAATTACGTGCTATAAGTGCAATAGAAAAGGGCATTATGCGCGGGATTGCCGAGAAAATGCATGGTCGGGAAAGGAAAAAGATCGAAAATCGGTAAACTGTTAGGTGGCGTAATGGAGCGGTCACATTGCGCCATATCACACAAAGTGTATAAGGTAGACTGCACAGATAAAAATGAATATGTGACTATGCAATGTGAAAAAGCAAGGCGTAATCCGATGAGATTCCTGGCCGACAGTGGGGCACAGATAAGCTTGGTAAAAAGAGATTGTATAAACTGGGCAGTAAAAAGTAATGACAGAGAAAAAATTAGAATTAAGGGGATAAGTAATAGTATAGTACAAACTGAAGCTTCGGTAGTCCTGGAATTGAAAGCCGCGGAGGGTTTGATATTGAAACAGAAGTTTCATATAATTGGGGCAAACATAGATTTGCCTTTCGAGGGTTTGTTAGGAAGAGATTTTCTAACGAAAAATAAGGCCGTAATAGATTACGGAAAAAGAGTTATGAATATTCGCGGGAGGCGAATTAGATTGTATACCGCGCAAGAAGGGCCGTGTATGACGCAACGTGGGACGCGTTGTGTTAAGAAAGTAGGTGTTGCAGGGATTGCGACATCGGATGAAAGACGCACGCTCACTAACGAAACTGTGAGGCGTGGCGTTAGGCAAGGTGTTGCAGGGATTGCGACATCGGATGAAAGTCGCTCGTTCACTAACGGACTTGTGAAGCGAAGCGGTAAGAAGGGTGTCGTAGGAATTGCGACATCAGGTGAAGTATGCCCGCTTGCTAACGGACCTGCGGGATGGAACGAGAATTTCCCGAGGACAGTAGGCGCTGTCTCAAGAAATGTCGTAAGGGTTACGACGAAAAAGAGTGTTTGTCCGCTCACTAAAGGAACTTGTGAGACGTGACGGAAGGATTCCGAGGGCACTGGGTGCTGACTCGAAGATGGTAGGCCCCGTGAAAAGGCGAGATTGTCCATCCACTAAAGGAATTGTGCGACGAGACGGAAGGTATCCGAGAGCAGCCGAGTCTGCTTCGAAGACGGTAAGCCCCGTAGAAAGGCGGTATGTTGAATCGAAAGTGAGACGCATCGATTCGTTGGCAACAGGAGTTGCGCAATTAACGGCAAGCAAACCAAAAATGGTTGCGAGAGGCCGTGGGAAGCCCACTTACGCAGAAGTGGTGCAACGTGGTGGTAACCTTAGTGGAGGAGCCAGGGGTGCTCAACACTATGAGGTAACAGTAGGCCCGCGCGAAGAAAAGATTGTAAAGGTAAGGATTACCTTAAGGAATGCATCAGAAGCGATCATTCCAAAGCAGGAGATACAACCAGGAATATATGTGCCCGAAGCGCTAGTATCAGTAATAAATGGAATGTGTATTACAAGTATGCTTAATACTACAGAAAAGAAAGTTAAAATAAAGAATCCCCTTATAACAGCTGAAGAAGTGCCTGAATTTGAAAAAGCATACGTAAGACGTATTAGAAAAGAGCGACCAGAGGTAAAGTCGCGTTTAAGTAAGTTGAAAGAGAATCTCCGCGTTGAACATTTAAACAAAAAGGAAAAAAGAGGCTTTATTAGGTATATGCGCAGCGTATAACGATGTATTTCATTTACCAGGAGATCACTTGGGTTATACTGAGGCTGTCAAGCATGAAATCAAACTTCTTCCCGAGGCAGAAGGAAAAATAGTTCGGTTGAGGCCCTACCGGATACCCGAGGCGCAAAAGGAAATTTTGCAAGCCGAAATAGAAAAATTATTAGAAGATGATATTGTAATACCAAGTGATAGTGCATGGAAGTCGCCTGTATTGATTATCCCAAAGAAAATGGATGCAAGTGGCAAGCAAAAGTGGCGCGTAGTAATCGATTATAGGCGATTAAATGATCTGACGGTAAATAATGTATTTCTGTTACCAAGGATTGATGAAATACTAGACGGACTAGGTAAAGCGAAGTATTTCACAACCCTCGACCTAGCTAAGGGATATTATCAGGTGCTGATAGACGAAAAAGATCAGGAAAAGACTGCTTTTAGCACTCCCTATGGACATTATGAATTCAAAAGAATGCCAATGGGATTAAAGACAGCACCAAATACCTTCCAAAAATTGATGAATTCTGTATTGACAGGACTACAGGGTGAGAAAGTATTCATCTACCTAGATGACGTCATAATTTTTGGGCCAACGCTTGAGGAGCATAATGCAAGACTAGAGGATGTCTTTGAAAGACTGCGAAAATATAACCTCAAGTTGCAAGTAGACAAGTGTGAGTTTTTGCGCAAGGAAGTTACATTTTTGGGACATGTACTTACGGAGGAGGGGTTGAAACCCGATCAGAAAAAGGTAGAAGCCGTAGAACGTTACCCCCAACCAACTAATACTACCCAGTTGAAGGCATTCTTGGGCTTAAGTGGGTACTATAGGCGATTCATAAGCAATTACAGCAAAATTGCTAAGCCATTGTATGAGCTGTTAAAGAAAGGAGTCGCATATACATGGGGAACAAAGCAGGAAGAGGCGTTTCAACAATTGAAGGAAAAATTGTTGAATCCTCCTGTACTACAGTATCCTGACTTCACAAAACGATTTATTGTAACCTCAGACGCAAGTCAAGACGCAATTGGCGCCGTGTTAAGTCAAGGCGAAATTGGCAAGGATTTGCCTGTAGCGTACGTGTCTAGAACCTTGAATAAGGCAGAGAAGAATTACAGTACAATAGAGCGGGAAATGTTGGCCATTTGTTGGGCAGTAAAGCAATTTAGGCCATATCTATTTGGTAGGAAATTCACGGTATGCACTGATCATAAACCGTTGATGTGGGTAAACAGCATTATGGATCCATCGTCTAGACTAATGAAGTTCCGTTTAAAGCTGGAAGAGTACGATTACGAAATCGTGTACAAGAGCGGAAAGAGAAATCAAGTAGCAGATGCTCTTTCGCGAATAAGAACCGTAGAGGAGGCGGAGGAAAATGATAATGTAGAGACAGCTGAGAGCATATCAGCTGATAAGGAAGAAGAGGTAGGACTTACACAGGAAGAGAAGACGAAGATCCTAAAGCAATATCATGAAACCCCGCTAGGTATGCATCAGGGCATAGGTAGGACCTACGCGAGAATTAAGAAGTACCGTAGTTGGGAAGGAATGAAGGCCGATATTGAGAAGTATATCCGTCAATGCGAAAGTTGTCAGAAGAATAAGATTACCCAGATCAAAACGAAAATGCCAATGGAAATTACAAAGACCCCTGAGCATGTGTTTGAAAGATGCGATATAGATATAGTAGGCCCACTACCACAGACAGAAAATGGAAATAAGTACATACTTACATTTCAAGATGCTCTGACGAAGTTCTTAGTGGCTGAACCCATAGAACAGCAAGATGCTAATACGGTAGCAAGAGTGTTAGTGGAGAGAATAATTCTGAGATTTGGTATACCGTCAATTTTGCTAAGCGATTTGGGTCGTAATCTTGTGGGCGACGTAATGAAGCGAGTGTGTAGATTATTACGAATAGAGAAAATCCATACCACTAGTTATCACCCACAAAGTAATGGGGCTTTGGAACGAACACACCGTACACTAACGGAAATGCTTCGTCATTACGTAAACAGGGAGCAAACCAATTGGGATACCTGGATCCCGTATGCAGTATTTGTTTTCAATACAACACCGCATAGTGCCACAGGATATACGCCGCATGAATTATTCTTTGGTCGAATATGTAATTTACCGGGAATATTACAAAAGAAACCGGAGGAAGTAGTATATAACTATGATGACTATGTAATTGAACTAAAGGAAAGGTTACGGGCTATGCATCAGTCTGCGCAAGAAGCGACCGCACAAGCAAAAGAGAAAAGTAAAGAAAACTATGATAGAACGCAAAAAACCGGTAGTCTTTAAGCCAGGAGATAAAGTATTATTGCATGATGAGAGTGTACGAAGGGGTCGTTCAAAGAAGTTGGACAGTCAATGGAGAGGCCCTTATACGGTAGTGGAAACTAAGGGACCAAACGTTGTGATAGAATTAAAGAGAAATAAATTTACAAAAGTACATGCCAATAGGCTAAAAGAATTCTTCTGAATTGCAGGAAAGATGGCAACAGCTTGGATGATAGCAGTGATCGTCTTGATGATAGGTGGTACATCGGCAATGGAACAGCAGGATTTAGAAATAACGAAGTTTCGGTCATCACCAGGTCTATACTACGATCATAAGGGAACAGTGAGTTTGTATACGGTCACTTGGAAAGTAGTGAGTTATTTTAATTTAGATGACTTAAAACATAAGTTCGAAGCTACGCAGGATGCAGCGTTGAAAGCAGTAGACTATTGTCAGCAAAGGCTTAAAGAAATAAACACAAGTGTTGCAGAATGTAAAACTATGAAGCGGGTGGTAGATTATTATATAAGTAGGATAGAAACCTCTCAACGCCTAATTGGGCAGCTAGCTAAACATGAGCAGAGTAGACGAAAGAGAGGAATCCTAAATTTTGTTGGAGAAATAAGTAAAGTCTTGTTTGGGACGTTAGATGAAGATGATGCATCATATTTCAAATCAAAAATAAATCTATTAGAGCAGGAACAGAAGGAATTATTGAAGTTGTCAAAGAGCAAGTCACCATTGTAAGGGCAACGTTGACTAGTTTCAATCATACTGTCGATTCAATAGAGAGAAATGAACGGGTAATTACATCCGGAATACTCAAACTAAATGAACACATACATCAATATGAAACTAGTACCGATAAGAGAAGTAAATAGACTCGGCATATGGGTAACGTTGAATGAACAATTAATACAGTTGACAACAATCTTCAGTGAATTAGAGAAGGAATATGATGTAATTATTACTGCCATAGTAAATGCACAAAAAGGCATTCTTCAACCTCATTTGGTTAGTCCAGGAACAAGTTGTTAAATACCTAGGGCTAATAAAGGACGAGATTAAAGACAAAAGATTGCCAATAAAACTGACCGAAGCCGGAGGGTATCAGTTACTGAAGGTGGTCGACCTGGATGTCTTCATCTCGGGAAATATTCTAAGTTATGTGCTGAATATTCCACTAGTGGACAGTGAAACTTATAATATTTATAAGTTGTGGCCTCTACCAGTTGAGGTAAGCCACCAGAAACGATTGTTTACATACATAGCTCCGGAAAAAGAATTTTTGTTAATGGATAACGCCAAAAGGCGATATGTTAAAAATAAATGGTGATCAATTGGAGTGTAAAAAGCTGGAGGCTATTCATAGTGTGTGTAAACAAACCTTTGTGCTGCTTTCAACTTATGACCATGAAGTTTGCGAAGCTAGAATGCTTCAACCTATAGTCAAAATCCCCGATGATTGTATTCAAAAATTTATTGTATTGAATGAAAGCGTATGGACACAGATTAGAGGAAATGAATGGTTATTTGTAGCACCAAAGGGAGAAGGGCTCACAGTATTATGTAATGACAGTAAGCCCACAGATGTAGTAATTAATGGTACAGGGAAACTTAAGTTTCTGAGTAAATGCAAGGGTTACGGTGCACAAGTACTAATTCAATCCGAACATATCATTAGATCGATGGCACTGATTAATGATATAGTCCCAAACTTAAATATGGAGGTAGATTGCTGTCTAATAGACAAGAAAAAGAAAAATATAACCGAAATCCCTCTTTATTTGCCAATCGAACCAGTGGTCCGTCAGTTAGATGACCTTAAAGCCGCGGGACATAAGTTAGATGAGTTAGAGGACGCAATAGCGTACCAGCAAAGGACTGTGTTCAATATGTTTTCATTGGATTCGATACCCATATGGAGTTATTTTGGAGCAGGAATAGTTATGATAATAATAGTATGTTGTATATGCAGATACTGTAAGTGTTGTAAGGATTGTTTTAAATTCTTCCGTAAAACAATGGGTGATGACTGCTGCCCCAGAATATGTGTAAAGAATAAAATTGTAAACCGATACCCTGACACTGGTATAGTTAGGTATCATCCTGCTGGAATGAACAGTGATGAAAGTGAACAAATTACTTTTGGTCCTGTAAGAAATAGGTATGTGACTGAAGCAGAAGGTGCGGTGCTTAGTGAGCGAATACTAACACCGGAAAAGAGTGTTAAGTATGAACCAAGTGCACCAGTAATGTTTTACTATAAAGCGGATAAACGCTAAGACGAACTGGTATGGTCACAGTGATTATGTTTGTAGAAACATAAGATTGTATTCTGTTACATGAAAAGAATTTGTAAAATAAATGATGTATTTTAAAAAATAGATTTTACTCTATAAGAAAGTATAGTACTAAAGATAAGTTTTAAGGAGAAAAAGGTAGTGTTAAAAAGAGTTTTAAAGTTAACAAAAATAACATACTATGAGAAAGTATTGTGAGAGAAATTAAAGTAAGAAGGAAAAGATATTATAAGGAATAAAAGTAGTAAACTGAGAGAAAAATTCTCAAACAAGGTAATGTAAAAGAAAATAATTAGAGCATTGAAAAAGAAGATTTTTAATATTAAGAAAAATAATGTGTTGTAGAAGAAATATGTATTATAAAGAAAATGATGTATTGTAATTGAAGTTTTCTCTTTCAGGGTATTATAAGTAAAAGAAATTTTGGTAAACAATAAAAGACAAGTTAGAGGATATGTAATGAAATAAAATGTGAACCATTGTAGTTGTGATGAGAAAGTAATAAAAAGGAGACTCACATAGCCGACATAGAACTTAAAAATTTTGCACTCTCAAGAGAGATTGCAAAATTTTCCCCAAGGGGGGGAGGTGTTACGAAGTAATAAAGATAACGCCTGAGTGTTAGTAAGGCCAAGAGTTAATATGGTGTAATGGGTGGCAAGGAAAGCCAACAGTGAACGCGTGTGAGGGCAAGGTTGCGTCAGACAGAGAGCCGCGTAGCGCGTGGGTGATGAAATCCGAGCGTAAGCTTCTAGAAGGACGCGCGGGGCAGCGGAGTGCGTCACGCGCCGCTATAAAAAAGAGCCCGCCGCAGCGGGAGGGACTACTTCTCCAGACTTCTACGGTCTTCGAGAGTCAGCGAGTGAGCCAGCAAGCAGACAGCGCAGCGGAGATGACAACGTGTATTCAACTACTGTAGTCGCCGTTGTTACTGTTAGGCTCTTCAAGTTTTATGGATCTTTGGCAGAGAGAACTGCTACTAGTTGGTTCAGTACTTCAGGGAATAGGTACCTCTCGTAATTTCTGAGTATTCTCAGTGAGAGTTTGTCGGCTTCGTGAGTCACAAGTGTGTTCCTCATAACCTCTTGTGTTCTTAAATTTATTTCTCCTGAACTCTTCCTACCCGAGTTCCCGAATTGTAAAAATCGATACCCACTTGTTTCAGCTTCTGAGTCTTTTCAGCTCTCTGTTGCACAACAGGACACAACACACTGTGTGAAGTACAATAGTGGATTTTGTTAAGCATATAGATGAAACACCTAATAGATACTCAATGTCTAATATGAAACATCATTGATTCATAAGGGTAAATTCTGAATCACGAAGACATGTTAGGTTCCTTCCCTGGTTTTTCAGACCCATAACCTTGGCCTTTAGCATAGCTTTCTTTGTGTATGTAAAATACATAAGCTCTATGTCTCACAGGAAAGGAACTTGATGTCCTACTTCCATGAATCACTGCCTTTGTACATGGATCCAACACACATTTGAATTGTAAACTACAGAAGAGTTAAATATATATAGACAGGCTCTTATCTCCAACTATCTGCAGCACAAAATAATACAAATTTAGGAATGTGACTAGTCATGAAAGGTTAATTTATTCATATTTTACTGTCTTCAATATTTAAACAGAAGTTATGCAACACTACCAAAAAAAAAAAAAATAAAAAAAAAAAAAAAGGTTTAGGAGTTTTTTGGGTGGGGTGAGAGATTATTAGCCTCTTACAATTTAATGTCAACCTTTCATTTCTAGTGGTTCACACTGTTAACAGAGACAAGAGAACATGTAACAACTCACGTCATCACCCACTACTTGCCAACAGTCTCCTGAAAGGAGGGTGGAAAAACAGGCAATATTTCAGGGTACCCCATTGCCATTGTGGTTGGACATGTTGATGACATCGAGGTCATTAGAGGTGAGATAGGACTGCGGGCAAGGAAAGGGACATAGCCTTTTGAAGGAACCATCCCAGCATTCTCCTGGAGTGATACTAGGAAACCAAAACCTGAATGGCCGGCAAAATGTGAGGCCAGAGCATTACTGCTCACCCACTACACTCTGTTTGTGGTTGGAAATGATGGCACATGAGTCAGAAAAGATCATTGGAATGGGGGGAAAAGATGGCACCAGGTAGTCCCTAGAGATGTGACTTTTTTGAGATACAAGTATTTGAAATACAGATACAAGATACAAAATACGTATTTTCATCTTGTATCTGAAATACTTTTCTTAATCTTTATTTTGTATCTTGTATTTAGATACTTTTTTCCATTATCTTTGTATTTTGTAAATACTATTTTCTTTCTTTCTTTGTTTCTTTTTCTTTAATTTTTTACTTTACGGCATCAAAGATAAAGACAACAGTGGAACGCATTCGTAAAATTTATTAATCTATATCAAAGGATAAGGTTGTATGGTCTAGTCACCTTTGTCTGCCTTTATAGTCGAGAACTATAAAAACCATTAACCAACACCCGCCTGCTTGTCTATTGTCTCTTGGCTTTACTCCTCGCCAATTATGTTTGGTATTACGAAGTTGAATTATTATTATTGAACCATAATCGAAGACGACAGTATTAAAATTAAAGTAAATAAATAAATGAAACGTGTTAATTTTTCTTTATTTTAGTAGTTTTATATCCACATTAGATTTCACCTGGCAGGGACTGCTTGGTAGTTGGTAGCTTGCATGAAGGATGCTCATAAAACTCCTATTTACTATACCACTAGCTAAATTTTTTAGACTAAATTTCTTTAAAAATTTTAAATTGTCAACTTAATTGTTAGGATTATTGTTAGTGAGAAGAATTATTTATATGAAAATATAAAAATAAGTTTCAAATTTGTGTCATTGTTGGAAGATATTTTGTTTATCTCAAATTTTATTGATTTACAGATATCTGAAAGCTTTGTAGTTAGTTTACTAAGAATATTATCGTATAAGTTGTGGTATAAGTTATCTAACAAATTTAATTTCTTATATACAGTAACAAATCTACAGTTTTTAACTCAGATTGTTGAGGTTGTTGTGTTACCACCTACAGTAGGAGCAGTTCAGTTTAGAATATAATTTGTTATTTAATTAGTTCTGAAACATTAAAATTACTACTTTCCAACTTGTCAGTAATAATAATAATTCATAAATAACTATTGGTGTTACTCTCTGTAGAATTATACAATAAAAATGAGCAATCAGATGTTTTTATCTTACTTGAGTCTCATTTAAAATTTTAAAGAATATCTTGTACATTGTAGACAAAGAAACATGTTTCAAAATTTTTTTAAAATTAAATATGTTATGTAAAAAAGTATTTTATCTTGAAAAAGTATTTTGAAAATGCGTATTTTATATCTTGTATTTCGAATACCATTTCCAAAAGTATCTGATATATCAAATCCATTACTTAAGAGTATCTTGTATTCCAGATACTTTTTATGAGGTATCTAGCACATCTCTAGTAGTCACTGCATTATAGATTCAAATGGAATTCTGATGTCACATAACCATTGAACAGCATAAGTAATGATGGTTTTCTCCTGGGTAAAATACTCCATAGGTAAACTAGCCTCTCCTACTGGATGTCTCAGTGGGAACTGCTAATGAAGGAGTTATTAGAACTGACGGAAACATTCTATGAGTCAGAGTATGGATAGTTAGAAGTCTGTCAGGACAGATGGTGTATATAACTTAACGATTAGATTAAATAACTTCAGTTACATGGTGTTGGGATTAGTGAGGTTCTGGTATTGGGAGGATGGATTAGTTAAGACACATGCTATCAAGAGAGTTACTGGAGTGAGATTTATGAGAGAGCAGGAAAACAAGTGCATTTTTATGGTCAGTTTAAAAACAGTTACTCTGGCAATACTAGAAATGAAGCCTACATCAAACACATTAGTACAAGTGTATAGGAACACTTCAGAAGACTATAACAGAGAAAACATTCTGAAGCAATACCGCTCACCCACTATGCAATATCCAATATGTGAAGGAAGAGGAAACTCTATTAATTAAGAGTAACTGAAATATGGTAGCAAGAGCAGGCGAATAATGGAATAGTGTATGGAATTTCAGTCAAAAATAATGAAATTATTGAGGCTGTATAATGTTAAAATCTTAGAAAAAATATAAATTAGTCATCACCATCACACTATTTAAGAAGCAGCCATAAAGAATAAACAAATATAAACATCTGGTCAGCACAGAGATATCTGCAAGATTGTATGATGGAATACACAGACTCAGAAATGGACTAGTTCCAGACCATAATGCACACATAGGACAACAACAATCCAACAGTAATGAAGTGGTGGCAAATTCAAGGGAATAATTTAACTGAAGAACAACGGAATACATTGAAGAAGGATTAAAGAAACGATGGTCATTAATGAAGAAACTGGCCAAAATCTTTGGAGTTGGAGAATCAGAGCATAAGGCACAAAAATGCTCAAGATGATGCAGGAAGGCAGCAGTGAAATCAGATGTACAGGAAATGCAAGTAAGCAAATGAAAAATGGCTGTAAGAAAAGCATGAGGAAGTAAAGAAGCAAATGGTTGTAGGTAACAGGAGGGTCAAGTAACTATGGAGAAATAAAGGAAAGTTGTACAAACATTATATGTATTATAGGAAATCCTTTTGAAGCTCAGAAAAAAAGAGCTAATTGATGAAAGAAATGTGTAAAAAAAAACTGTATGACAGATGCCTGAAAAGCAAGGTACTGGAAAGAGAAGGTACTGATGATGGAGGAAATTACATATTAAGGACAGAAGTTGATAGAACTTAGATAGATGTAAACTCAAATAAAGCTGCATGAATCAATAGGATTCCTGCAAAGCTGCTAAAATCTCTAAAGAAAAACAAATAAAAAGGTTATTCAAACATTTAAAAAAAATGTTGTTAAACTGCAGAGATCCGAAAGGAGTTAGTAGAAATATCAGTTTCACCCTCCCAAAGGGAGCACATGCTGACAAACATGAAAATCTTCAGACAAATTAAGTCATGCTACAAAATCACCAACTAGGATAATATACAAAAAATGATTACATTTTATACACAAATACCTCTATTGGCAAATATTTAACAAATCTTTTCACTGTGTATATTTGATACACAGTAAATATACGTTTCTGAAACATAAAACCTTCAGTTTAATGCCACAGACTGCTGCAGACTCAAAGTTTTTTCAAAGTTCCTTCACTGTGCTAAATATTAAATTCTTTTTAGCTTTTCTGAGTATCAAAACAGATATTTCTAATATTTGATAAAATTTTATGAATACAAGGTAGGGGCAAAATGAAAAAAAAAAGGTGTGAAACAATTATGGAATATTTCACTCATAAGGTGTAAGATAACCTAAATTTTGTTATTCCACAACCAAATTCATTGAAATAGTATCAAGTTAAATCGAATTCCACTGAATATCAAGTTCAAAGACGTTTTCTTAAGTATTTTAAGGGTCAAGTCATATGAAGTAAGAACGTAAAAAGTAGAAATTGCCATAATGCAGTTCAGACTATTTGGTGAAAGAAAACATTGCATTCATTTTTACTTTAAGCCGTGTATAGCAAAATGAGATATGTACTGTGTTAGGAATTTTTCCTGAAAAGGTATAACACTTTGTAAGTTCGAAGTATCGCATTTTTAGTATGGCGCAATAAACAGATTTAAATTCCCTAAACCACAGTTTTCAAGATAGGAATATGATTCATAGCTCAGAAGAAGCATAATTTTTTTATTACATATGATAGGAAAGTTTGGGATTAATAGCAAAAATTTAAGGGATGTTTCTGGAAGATTTTGAAAATTGGGTTTTCCACGAGGTCTTTGGAGAAAAAACTTTCAAAGGAGGGACTATGTTTAAATGAAACAGGTTAATTTTTTCTGAGCACAGAATAGGAATTGTTTTTAAGATAGATGCATTAGTTTGGCTAAAATCTGAAAAAGTAAACCTCAGAAATGGTCGACTTCCAGTTTCAACAATCTGGTGATATAATTCTTAAAGCAAAACGAAATTTTTGATTAATCAGAAAACTATTTAAAAAAGTATTATCGTAAATGAACAGTATCACTATCGTATAGAAAAGTTATCGTAGAATCATTGCAATCTATTTTAAACTTGTAGCTTTGATATTTAGTATTTTTCACCTAGTTAAACATTCAAAGAGAAGCCGAGTTTTACACTACAAGATATAGGAGGAGCAGATCATTCCAAAACTTATTCCAGCTTGATAGCTTTAATACCTTAAGAGTGTGAGTAAATTTTTTGCGATATTTGCATAATTTTTTACGGCTGAATGATCTGAGATACAAAAATTTTCATCAGGATCGATTTTGACATTTAGACAGGGAACTACACACTACAAAAATTTCGAGTCGATTGGGAGAAACAAAAGATTTTGGTAAAGTTTTGGATAATTCAGAAGTTCCGGTATTATTGCACAACCACAGACCACAGCTATAAAAGAGACCCCTGGGAAGGGGGAAATCACCAGTTGATTGTGAGCGCTTGGGCCATCACCAAGTCAGTTTGACCGGTGGCTTGGCATGAGATGTAGGGCTCGGCTACAACTTGAAACCCGGAAGTATATCCATTCCAGCAGACATCTTAGAAATTTTCGGGTGCGAGTGGCTTAGTTACAAGATCCTCATGTAGCTGTAATCAGTTAAAGGGTTCGTGAGGGTTGACCTGGCTTGACTCATTCATTAGTACCTGCAACATTTAATTTTGGATAAGATTTCCAATGCCTACAGATTGGTTTGTGACTTTGTAAAAAATTTCTAACAGAATACAGTGATGGTAAATACACCTTACCTGATTGAGGTTATCCAATTAAGTGGCGACCAAGACTGAAAGCAATCTGTAATCCTTAGGATACACTACGGTCACAGTTAAGACTAAGCTGTTAGTGTTAACCTGCACTAAGCATTTTGTTGTAACAAAGGGTTGTACCAAAAGTTCTCCACCATAAGTGGCAGTTGTGTATTCAAACAAACAAAAAGCATTTTCACAAATTCTTTTCAAATTCAGTGAACTTCAAGTCTGTGAAGAAATGCAAATAAATCATCCTCTGAAATAAGGTAGCAGTTGCATTTCACATTAAAGCATATTTGATGCATGCTGGAGAATAAGGGAAGATTATGCACTGACAATATGTGTGGTTTATTTCAGTTACCTGCTACACTCCAAGAGAATAAAGGACATCAAAATTATCTGCTAAACAAACAATGATTAAATACCAAATGCAGCAAACTGATACTTGCATAAACAGAAAAATCCAAATACTACAAACTACAGCTATATTCCAGCATTAATTACCTGCTATAAGAAATTATGAACACAATTTCTTTTCACTTCAAAGAAAAATGTGCTTGAGTATTTGTTGCAACTTGAAAACATTATGATAATACTAATTTTATGGGATGAATGATGTAATTACAGTTTAACATCAGACTGATACACAATCCGGAGAATGGCAGCATTTTTCTGAAGCACTAATTGCACGGTAAGACAAATGTATATAGTAATGGTGCTTACTGTTATTCCGGGAAATGGTGTCACCTCAGAACCAGTGGCAATTATTATATTCTTCGTTTTCACAGTCTCAGATTGCTGATCAGCCTTTAAAACGGTAACTTCATTCTGTCCTGTAATTTTACCATGACCATTAAGCATTGTCACCTGAAACAGAGTAAGAAAGATAGAGTGGTAATTTTGAGCTTTTAAACTATCAGTCAAAAATTATGGGAATGAATCCACATTACAATAATAAGAAACCAATACTTTACAATTATTCTGTAAGGTACCTTGTTTTGTTTAAATAAATGAGCAATTCCTCCAGTCAATCCTTTTACTGCATTTGACTTGGCTTCCATCATTTTTGGCAGATTAAGTTTCACTTCAGGAACTAAAAACACAGAAGAGTTGAACTCAAAACACTGCACACATAAACAGAACTTCAGCTACTAGCACAGCCAAACATTTGAACCATTTACTTTTTCGGATTTTAGCCGAGACAAATGGTACTCTTCACACATCACCTTGATAAGCAGCAGTGGCAGTTACAAGGATGTGGCTTTTTGCAAAAGGGTTCATGTTTTCCAATTTTACTATTTCATTTAGTTGACACTATGTTTTTAAGAGTATAACATGTTAGGCACACAAACTTGTGAGAATTATATGGTCAAATAAAAAAGATAAACCAAATAAACATCTAAAATAGTAATGACTCTTAAAATAATGTTAGAAACCCTAAACCCTTTGACTGCTGTAGACGCGTTAACGCGCGTGGCTACTACTGCGCCCAGGTGCTACAGACGTGTATACACGCGCCGCCTTGCCGCTCTGTCTGTGCTCCAGACGTGTATACACGCACCGCCTCGCCGCCCTGTCTGTACTCCAGACGTGTTAAGACGCTAGCCTCTTAGCGGCCTGGCTATGAAGCCACATTTCCACCCAGGGTGGTTAGTTGTTTTCCTCATTCGGCCCTTGAGGATTGGCAGCTGCGATCTAATTTGTGTTGCTCTTTTCCTTTTAGTTTTCGCTGAGAAAATGGCATACAGTCATTATTTTTTTTAACTGCTTAACGTCTCTTAACAGCGAGGACTTTAGAGATGGTAAAGAATGGGGGGCAAGGAATGGGAAGGAATTCGGCTATGGCCTTTTGAAGGAAACATTCCGGCATTCACCTGGAGTGATTTGGGGAAACCATGGAAAACCCAAATCTGGATGCCTGGACGGGGATTCGAAGCATCGTCCTCACGAATACGCCGTCGTGTTTGTACCGCGGAAGAAATCATGGAGATTCTTACTAGAAGCGACAGTGAATATGATCACTTTGATATGGATGACAGTGATAACCCTTCGACAGGATCTCGATGTAATTTTCCTATGCTGTGTACATCAGCTAGTGGAAAATGACCATTTTTCAGAGTTTGAAGCTACAGATTGTGCGAGCGAAATGTGTTGAAAAAGAGAATGCTTTAGTGACGCGATTGACAGTATGTGCTTGTCGATTAAGCTGCAGGACACAAGTGTGGATTACGTTAACATTCCAGCAGTTTGTCATTTTTCCTGATATTTCTAATGGAATATCATATGATATCTATTGCTGATGAGACCAACAGACACGCGAGAATCAATTCACACTATATTTTCACTATGAAGTGGTTTAAAAAGTTCTTTTTCCACATTCTCGAACACTGCATTTTAAATGCTCACGCTCTTCACCGCGTAGTAACCGGACGAAAAATGCCAGTTGCAGATTTAAATTTCGTGAGGTATTTTTCCGTCTTGTAAGATCAGGTCCGTGAGACGCCCCCCCCCCCCCCCCTAGAAATCGCCCTCGCAACTTTTTGAGACCTTTTTTACAAATTTCATTCATATTACAAATTCAAAGAAGAGCACGCCAATGCGTAAATGCGCTGTATGTTCGATACAGAAAGTGCGTCGAGAAACCAATGCAGAACATGTAATGTATCACTGTGTGTTGCACCATTTTTCAAGGCTTATCACACAAAAAGAATTACTAACCATGGTTAACTGCAGAGTTATAATTATATTACATTTACTACGCTCACAAACTAAAAACATTTCAGTTGCTGTAATATCTATTTAGTATATGAAGTACCGGCATGTTTGATTACGCAGACACTCACTTTTAGAGGAGTTTTAAACTGAAAACCTTTAAATGTTATATGAACTGTATTTATTTTGTATCTGCGGTTTCAAACCGCAGAGCGACAGCAGAAGAACACCACACACGACGCTCCAGACGTATTCAGCACACAGCGGTCCGGTCTAACGCGGCAGGCCAGCGCAGGTAAACAGCTTAGGCGTAAACAAAGCCGCACTCGGCGAGGGCTCGGCCGGGCGAACCGTAGCAGTTAAAGGGTTAACAACGTGTATGACAAAAAGTGTCCTGCCAGAGTGTTACCACTCACCCACCACGAATGGTGTTCATTTCTTAACAATGCATATTTTTCTTTTAATTTCTCATTTGAAGCCTATAACATTCATATGTAATTTGTTTATCTTTTAAAACATTTTAGTTTTATTAATCTCCAGTTTCAGACAATTTCTTCTTCTCCATTATGCTATGCACATTACCTGTTTAATAAAACTTCTAATGCCTTCCCAAATTTAAGCCAATTTATTAGATGTTCAGTTAAATGATAACTGATTAATCTCTTAACTATCCACACCAGTTCCTGTATTTATTTACGAAAAAGAATGTACCACACACAAGAAAAACTTTAAAATATTTTTATAAAAGCAAAAACAGGATATTATATATATATTTACCTTCAACTCCTCTCTTTGCAAGATCACCAGAATGAGCCATATGGTAGTAGTGGGAGTTGTTAAGTAGAGCTTTTGAAGGAATGCAACCAACATTCAGACAAGTGCCTCCCAAGGTATCATTCTTCTCTACACATACTGTCTGCAAAAAATATATATACAAGTGACATGTTACCCAAAATAAACCATTAAACAAAATTCCTTTGATACAATAGCTTCAGAAAGTAATAAGAAAAATGATTCCATTTAGATGGTTCATCTAAGTCTCTTAAATTTGTCACAAAATAAAGCAAAAACTAACTAGATAAAAATTGTTAAAATAACATAAATGTGCAGATTAATAATACAGCTGATGGACTATATGAATTAAATGTAAAAGATAATCCTGAAACAATAGAAAATCAATGGAACAGCACTTATTGTTTTGTTTTAATGTAGCATACAAGGAGTTTATTAACGAGAAACATTTTTGAACAGGTGGAAAACTACATGACACACTTCTGAAAAATGTAAAGCTAACTGTTATAAAACAGTATCTGGTCAAAAATATGGTTAATAAATTTGTTTGGAAATGTACAAAGTACTATAAAGTTATTTTTTTAAAAATACTGATGCTATCCACAACAAATTAACAAGTTACTCACAACACTATTAGAAATGATATTGCTGAACTAAATGTTTCATTCTGATGCTCATGCAGATTGGTAACTGCCTACTGTTATGTAAAACTCAGAGTTCAAACGGGTTTTTTTTTTTTTATGCAGGTTCAGATCCTCTTCATATTGAACACCTCCCCACCCCTCCCTTTTCCAGCCAAACCAGTAAAAAGAACTGTAGAATCTGTCACATTAAAATAAAAACAACTTTCTGCTGTAACGCATCTTATCCTCTAACTTGACACTAATGCTGGTTGGAATATTGTTAGAATTTGAATCCACTTTTTCCACAAATGTTAGTGACTTTAAACTATTGCTAACAGTTCTTACTCTGTTTTACATGATCTTTTTGACACTTATTTCAACTACAACAAAACTGAGAGCAACAAGAAACATTGTCAAGATTTCAGAGTGCTTAATCATTCTTCTTCATCTAAACTATATTTCCAGGATGAGTTTTTTCCCCAAGTGGGTTCAAGGGCCATCTGTACATTATTATTACAATGTATTACTAGATTTGATAATTTTAACACCTTGGAGGGCACTAATGACCCCGATGTCGACGAGCCCTAAAGCAACAACAACACCTTGGATCCCACAAATAGAAATGCCCTGAAAAATTATTCTGTGTTGAATTACTCATAAAAACGAGAAAAATTAGCAGCACCATCCAACAGTTAATGTAATCAATATAAATCAATAACACATTTGTTCCAGTTTAAATAATACTAAAACTGAAGAGACTTCAACTTTTAGACCACACACAATAAAAATTTAAGAAATATGCTGCAACTCTTTGAGACATATGTAACCACAAATGTCAAAATTTTTCACTCGGTATATACAATTAAAACACAATTTGAATTATGCAATACAATAGACATTATTAATTACACTATTCTAAAATTAATTACCTCAGAACCAATTCTCTGCTTCCTAGAAAACTGTAACTACAAATCCATAAAGCATCAGCATGAATTAGATAGACGATACCTCGCCCGAAATACTGACAAAGTCATGGCTCAACCCACCAATTGCAATACTTCAATTCCTACTGGTTGCTTGCAATTTCACAGTCCTTCATGAATGCAGCAGTTTCTGGCAAATTATCATGGATGTCACTTAAACGCAGTTTTTCATGCCCTTCTTGTCCTATTTTGTAGGCAAATTAAGCAATGCTTTTCAGTCTTGGAGAGGAATAAAATATCATTATTATCTAGAGTCAAAGCAGGCCAAAGTTTATAGCAGCATACCTTCAATGTGGATTGTTTCAGTCTCTTGAATGACTCTTATATAAACAATGACCTTTGCTATGTCAAAAATTATCCGAAACTGCATGATGTTCATTTTAGTCACTTTAGTCATTTTATAGGTTATCCTATTGTAATCAGGCTTATAGGCTGTGATTACATTTTTGGGCTTTAAATCTCATCGACATCACAATCTCTGCATTCGCCAGAAGTGATTTCGGGAAAGCACAGAAAATTGAAATCTGGATGGCCAGATGGGGATTTGAACCTACATCCACCTGAATTTCAAGCCCAAGTGTAACTGCCCATCCACCCACCTGTGATTTCTACTTGATCCATGAGTTGGAGAAAGGCTGTGGACTTAGGAAGCAAAAATATTACTTTTATTTTCAGATGCTCAAGTTCAATTTCACAATGATTATCTGGTGCATTGTCTTAGGCTAGCACCACCTTGAAATCTAAATTATTATTTTCTTTAAATAAATTTTGATTTCAGGAATAACTCTTGAAACAGTAACTGAAAAACAATGTCAGTAATCCAGGTTTTTTGTTTTTTTGTTTTATTACCACACCAAAATCTGGTAGATTTTCTATGCAGTTTTTAAACCACAGTACTAATTCACTTAAACGAAAGGGTGCCACACACATAAGGGAAATCCTCAAAGTTTGGACTGAACAGTCCTGGCCTTGAGCGATTCCGGAACGTGTGTGGGGATTTCCTTGAGGCCGTCACTGTACCCCGGTGGCCTACATAAGACCAAATCCTCACCGAAAAACAATTCTTATTTCCTCGAGGCCAGGATGGAGAGGTGAGAACCTCAGCTTGTGTATCTTTCATTCAGTCGGCCTTTGAGGATTTCTTGTGAGTGCTTGTGTTGCGATTTTGTTTCTCCGTTTTATCTGTACAGTTTGGTTTTGTGATGTTCCCTGTACACGAAGAGTTTATAAAAAGGTATGAAAGTGAGCCCTGCCTATGGGAAGTGAAGTGCAAGGAATACCACAACAGAAACAAATGAGAAGCTGCCTACGCCAAGCAGGTAGGAAAGAGCAGCAGCACAGCCACAGAATGACTCCAGTCCAAATGCAAAAAAACACAGATCACATTAACTATACCAGACAGTGAATACTCCCACACGTACCCGAAAAAGGGGAAATATTAAACCCTCAACAAATGAATTTTTGTGAAGTGATGTGTTGATGTCAACATGCACTGGAGTCAAAGAACATTTTTTAAAAAGGCTGGAAGAAGTTGCTTTTATGTCATTGGTTAAACTGTTGCCATGAAATTACCTGGCATTCCAACCACTCAAATGCTAATAGCAGAAAAAAATCATTAATGACACCCTGTTTCAAGTCGAAATGGGCTGTTTAAGAATGTCTTACAGTAAGCAATGGCTAGCTACTTCCAGCTGGTACTATTCTCCAAGAAGTAGTGCTGGATTTTTTTTTGTCCAGGAACCTCATCAAATAGTCCCAGCACACAACCATTATGATCTGAAGTTTCTCACCATTCCCAGCAACACCTGTGAGATCATTATGTTTGAAGACTTGAGATCTTCTTCCCTTAGCCAAAAAACTGCAATGAAGTGATGAGTCTTTCATCAGAGGAAATTGCTTTCCACATAACCATATCTTTCTTTCTTCGTAATATATGGAGTAACTAGCAAAAACTGATATAAATAAGTTTCTTTGTCCATCCTCAAATAATTATGAAAGCCTTAGCACTTCAATTAAGAAGAAGATTTGTATGAGAACATTTTCTTCTTTTAAGTAGCCACTCTTTCCATCTTACACTTCTTCTGATGTGCGAGTTTTAACACTACTGCCCGCGAATAACAAACTAACAGCAGGCAACGTATGCTCATCACTGGTTGTTGTCATCATGAAGCCAAGTCTAAAACTGGTAAAGCCTTGAGGATTTCATGTGCCATGTGTGTGTAGGGCAACATCGATGAAAACTCAGGTCTGGCTTGAGGCTTGGCCTCCACATGTATGGCTACCTTAACAATCCCCAGATGCATTTCAACAAAGCAGTGATGTAACGCTTGTCTTTAGCCACTTTGAATCTGGGTGTGGACTTTTCACTTACTGATATGAAGGTTCTGTTCAGCATTTATTCCCAAAGAAATTATGCAGCTGTTTCATCTGCATTAAACACGTTGTCAGATTTATATCTAACTTCAGAAATCATCAAGAACTCCTCAAGATAAAGTGATATTACATTTGAGATCCGAATTCTGTAGCCATTTTGAATTCATGGATACACGACTTTGAACCTTTTGAGCTAACTTTCTGTTGCTTGAAATTCTCTAAGTAGTAAATCACACTCAGACTCCTTTAAATGCAAGTTAAAGACACTTAACTTTCTCATTTATTACTGCATCCTTTAAAGGCACATTTAACAAACTACAGTCCTTCAATCCAAATGCAAAATGCAGCTTCCTTTTTTATGGATTTATGCCTTGTCAACTTCACTAACAGTGGTAAAGGACTGAGGACAAGACGCAGGAAGGAATTCAGCCATGGCCTTTTGAAGGTACCATCTCATCATTCATCTGAAGCAATTTTGTGAAACAATGGAAAATTGAAATATGGATGGTCGGACGGGGGTTTGAATCCACATCCTCCCAAATAGGAGGCCAGAGCATGTTGCTTCCATTTTTAAATGGCCGGGTAGCAAACTTTTCTTGTTAACAGTGAGGTGGAACCAATTGGCTTCTTAATCCTTCAAAGACTGAACAGTTCATCAAATGATATTAAAGAAATTTTTAAATAGATGCAAATATCTCACCACAGCATAAACAGACGAGAAATTTTATTTTCACCTAAGCAGCAAGAAATTTTTTTCACTAATTTATTTTTGTTATTGCACTACACTGTAAATCCTATCCAGAAATTAGAGCATAAAGGACAATATCAACCCACAAATAATTATTTTTCCCCCCTACAAAAACAGAATGGGATCACTAACACTTCTGTTACAAATACTTAAACCACAAATATTGAACCAACAAATAAGGAGCTTACACAGTATATTAAATTTTATAAAGAAATGTGAAAGTGTGTATTTGGTTATGATGTTCAAAATATTACCTGCCGGTATGGAAACTGTATCTGAGACTTGCAGAATATCACTTCAGAATTATTATATGCCAAATATTTTATATTTCCATTCATCACATACTAAGGGTAATGTGTATTCCACATCAGAATAAATTTTTAATGTATCCATAATCTAAGTTCTATGGTAACACTGAAATGATATAATACAACATACAGCATAATGCACTAAAAAATTCCTAAACATACAACATAAAAGCAAACAGAAATTAAGTGTTTCTTAAAACACTAAATTCACAAATATGATATAAAGAGTCTACATGAAAAAGTGTGCAGAGCAGTGAAGGTATACTCAAATGAAATATTTACACCTACTACTATTAATCCAAATACTGCAAGCCCTTCCACCCCACAACATGAACAACTAATAAAAATTAGCAATCTGCATGGACTCAGGTAGTCATTCCAATCACAGGTGGCTGCTCTGGGTATTCCAGATGTGTCAATCCAATATCATTAAGGGTACAGCCAAAAACTGTTTTTTGCTGTCATAACCCTTATGTCTTGATGAAGTATAATTTCTCCATCCCTGTTCCAATTCATACTTCCATTCAACTTTGCTTCCCGTTCCATTATTTTTGAAGTTGTCTTCTCTCCAATAGGAGATATAGATTGAAAGAAAAACTAATACTGAAGTGCCACTGGTGTAGTCTACAGAGTTTGGAACTGTATGCTATGGAATATTACACAGATCATTATGCAGTAGTCACTTTCAGTTCAATCATGTTAAGTATTGCAGATGTTCTGCCACGCTAATTTAAGGCTCCAATTTCACTGATTAAATATATATTTATATATATATTCAGTGAAGCAAATTCTTAAATGTATTACTAGGATGTCCAAAATTTGCCACAGCCCAAACTGAAATGTTTCTGTGGCAAAAATGCAAATTTTCATTTCTTTTTGTTTATTTTTCATAGCAAAATTTTACCCAGTTATGCTCAGTGCAGCATAGCTTTAGTGTATTATAAAGTGTCCACTTCATTTTTACAAAATTTTACAGCATTCTTATAAGCAATTTGCACTTAAACTACATTTGCCAAGTTCTGAAAAAATGTAAAAGTAAAAAAAAAAAGAATCAGCTGCCAATAAAGGCTGTTCAAACATTGCTTGTTGTTTTTTTTCAGAAATAAACTGTATTACTGTGTAAATATATATTTCTGCAAAGAAATGTAGTAGTAACACACATCCGCATAACTCTAATGAACAGTGTCAAGCATATATCTTCACCTCTCAAACACAATGTTTTTAGCACTAACCTTAAGTACTGCTATAATTAACTATGTTTCCAGAATAACATATACAGCAAGACACAAAAGCTGCAACCATTGAGATAACACACATTTAAAAAAAAAAATGTGTATATATTTTTTTAACTAACTGAAGTACAAAAAGTCACTATAAAAAAAACCTTTCTCAACATTAACACACATACTTGTAATCCTAACTGTGCTGCTTTAATTGCGGCAACATAACCACCAGGTCCAGAACCTATCACCACTACATCGGCTTCATGTGTTGTGGAATATGGCCGTCGATGGATGCATTTTAGTACTGGTGCAATATTTGGGTAACGCTGAGCATTTGAATGCTGAAAAGAAGAAAATGTTTCATGTCAATAGCATCAAAAATTGAACAGCGTAACTAAAATATAAAATGATATCAATGATAACATTTTTACTAGTAGTTCTGGAGAGAAAAATATTACGAGAGTAACAAGGCAGAAAGAAACATAGATTTTTCAAACTTTGTTAGCATACACGTTGCACTATTTAAAAGCTCTAATAGTTAAAATATTCCACATTCCTTTAAAAAAAAAAAAAAGCAAATATAAACAACTAGGCAAAACTAAAGTGCAAAAAAACACCTTTCGCAGCACTAACATACATTTTTGTAATCCAAACTATCTTTATTTTATGACAAATCAAGGACAGAAATATTTAAGTCAGCAATTTCAATGCTGAAAATTTGGTGCATTCAAAACCATCAAGAACAATTGTTTCATTTATGAAGGTTAAATTGGGAAAAATCTAAAGAATAACTCTTGTGGAACTATATAGCCCTTTCCTCCACTCCCCAAATTGCAGTCATCTCCAATGTTCCAGGCACCAACCACACACATTTGTACTGCACCCTACTCTACGTAAAAGTACTTGCACTTCCACAACCGTCTCACTGTGTTATCAACATCACAACCTCCAGACACACACACAGCATCACTGACAAACATTCCAAAGCTTGTAATTTGATTCATTTTAAATATGTTTAATCAGTGCTCCTCCAGGAGAAAAAAAAAGGTCTTGTTAAACTAGCAAAGGTTGAAGTGTAATGGAAATATTAATTAATATATAGGTTCCCAAAAGAGATGTCAGGAGGGGGGGGGGGGGGGGAGAGCTGCAGGATGTGAGATAGATTCGCTACCCATGTGGACGATACCCTAGCTCTACACCATCAGAAGTACTATATCTCCTTCACTTTGTCTTAGAGTTGAAAACCTTTTTTCTAACATCACATATTTAGCGAGTTTCCTCTGAGATGCCATTGTTAGTACTGAGAAGTAGGCATTTACCTTTTTAATAATATAATTTTGGTCGGGGAGGGAGAGGGTGGAGGAACTTTTCTTTTGATGGAAGGGGGTCATGGGAACATTTCTTTTGATAGAAGTGGGGTGTGGAAAGAAAAAGTTTGTTAATACAGATTTGTTGATGCCAATAACCTCGGAACACATAAATCTATAATTTTCTACAGAAAGTAGGGGTTGTCACTGATCAGTCAGGATGATTATCAAGAAGCAGATCAGTGCCAAAAAATCACTCATATTGTTAGGAGCATAAGAATACTAGTGAACACCAAGAGAAAGATGCCAAATAATAATAATAAAAAAAACATTATTTCACCGGATGCTACATCATTATAATGCTGCTGCTCATCTAGAAATGTTTGGCATCAAATTTATAATAAGAAAAAACGATATTTTATAACATCCACCCTGTTTATTAGATATTGCCTAAAATGACTGATCCAGCTGCTAAATTAATGGAAAGATTGAAGGGATCATCTTTTAATGATGGTAGAATTAAGCAGTGCATTACTAAGAAAAAAGGTACACAGACTAATCATCACAGCAAGTTCTTGAAAATCGATATGCCCTCTTGAACCAGGACTTGCCCTTAATGTGATACACTGACTGAAACTTCACGTGAAGTGTCATTTAGTAAAAGCAAATGAGAATCAAATAGTTAGAGCTAACAAATAGATAAAAATTGAACTTTGTTGCAAGGATGAAGAATTACCTGAAAAGTATTCAATCTTCTTGTAATATGCGACATGAATATCTCATCAAACTATATGGAAGAACAGTTATGCCTAGTGTTGCCAACCATACTACAAAAAATAGTATTGTACTATAAAATATATTATTGTACTATATTTTGGGTCTGTGTACTATATACTGTTGAAAAAATGTATATTACAACAAACAAATCCCTCACTTTGTAAAATATGTGAACACACCTTATGATTACTTTTTTACTTTTGAGTGATTCAATTTGTGTGTACCCTCTGTCTTCTTGCATTCTGAACTGTTATGTTAGTGTCAAAATTCACAACATCAAACAAATATTTGTGCGTGCAACTGTATTTGCTTCATTTTTATTTTGTCAATTACTTTCACTTGGAGGTTTTTCTGACATTTGATATTAAATTAAATTAGTTACGTAAAGTGGTAGCAATAAGGAAATTATGACAAGTTCAAGTGCATCACCAGCATCCAGTAAAAAGAGGACAATACGAAAAAGAATTTGAAAATGTAAACCTGACTAGGAAAGAGTGTACAGGGTCTGTCTCAAAAGTAAATTGAGTAAGTCCAAGAAAAAAGATTCATAGCAGATAAAGGAACAAACAACTAAAATTCTTCAAAGTAGCTTCCTTCCACGTTAGAACACCAACACCAGTGCTTTTCCCGATCGCTTAACGCACCCTGGAAGGAGTTGACGGAGACCATCTTCAAGCACCCCATCATCGCTTATTTGACAGCTTCCAAAGTCCCAAAATGGTGGCCCTTGAGTTTCTTCTTGATCCTCGAGAACAAGAACTAGTCCGGTGGTGCCAAGTCGGAGCTATTTGTTGGCTGAGGCAGTGATGCCACACTGCGTTTCGCTAAGTAATCCGACAATGAAGGCAGTGACAACGAGTTGTCATGGTGAAGTCACCAAATGTTGGCAACCCCCTACCTGATGCATTTCAATCTGCTTTGGAGCCTTTTCAGGACTTCCAAGTAAAAATGGTTGTTCATTGTTTCTCCTTGTGGCACAAACTCTGAGTGGACATCGCCTCTTTAGTTGAAAAAAAAATTAGGAGACTGGCCTTCACACAGGACTTGCTTATTCTCATCTCTTTTGGGCGTGAGAAGCTGTTGTGTGCCACTCAGCAATTTGTCTTTTGGAGTCCGGATCATACTTGAAAACCCATGTTTCGTCACCCATAATCACATTATCCAAAAAAAATGTGATCATTTTCACACTGGTCCAAGAGGTCCCATGAGATCGTTGCACGAGCAGCCTTCTGTTCATCGGAAAGCACCTTGGGAACCATCTTCACACAGATCTTCTGCATGCCCAAATCTTTAGCAACAACACAGTACATTTAGGGGTATTACACTCATCTACCAGCATTCTAACACTCAGGAGTTGATCAGAGTTCAACATGTCCCTCACTTTCTTCACATTTTGGTTGGGATGTGGCGTTGACAGTGTCCAGCTTGGTCTTCATCCTCGGCAATCTCTCTGCTCTCCCAGAACATCTTGTGCTAGTGGTAAACCATATTTTGGGACATGGCATTAATGCTATATGCTTCCTTCAGCATGGCAACAAAAATTTTTATCGCATAACACTAGTCCTTGAAATGCAGCATCTTGAAATCCTGACACGTCACTAAAACCAGGGTTCGACCTAGCAGCAAAGCACATGTGGAACAGCAAGCAGGCAACTGACGCGGGTATCGTTGGCTTCCCTAAACTGCCCCACCCCTTTCCAGTTACTTGGCATACCTTGCTAATGGCTTGCTTTGGCAGCGGCGCAAGGTCGTTCAACTTACTTTTGGGATAGACCCTGTATGGTTGGATTACTAAAGATACCCAAAATGTTTATAATGTAAAATTTGCACCATGTACCATAACATTTTCTATTGGAAAATGTGGCATTGGCCAGGTGAGTTTCTATAGGTTAAGTTCTAGATTTACATATATACTCTGCAATTCACAAAATTGTGGGTGGCAGAGGGTGCTCAGCACCAAAGCTAATCTCTTAGTTGTGCATTCCAATCCCTAATGGTACGAGGGAAAAAAGAATACATATAAGAATCAGTGCACCACCTTATTTCTCTAATCTTATCTTTCCTGTCATTCTGGCTCAAATAAGTTGGTGGAAGAAGTATTTCACTACAGTCGTAAGTGAAAGTGGGAGTACACATGTTTACCAATAAGTTTAAACGAAACGTGCGTTGTCTATCTGCCAGAGACTTCCAGCCTAGTCTACTAATCAGTTCTGTGATGCTTTCATAAGGACTGAAGTTAGGTATTCGCATCCTCTTTTGTCAGATGTTTGGTTTGTTTTTATTCAATGATATTTGACTGATTTGTATGAAATTGTTGAATGATTTTCATGAGTATTTGAGTTATGTGGACGTTTTATAACTCACTGCAAATTAAACAAACTTCAAGCTGAGCTATGAAGGAAAACTTCTACATTAGATCGATTTTTTGGTTCATCAGCCTCCTTGTCTGCTTCTGCTCTCCTTGACATGACAACAGCCAGTAAACTTGCTCTAACCTACCATACTGTTAATCACAATCTCTCCTATTACAGTATGGACTGCACTGTGAAACAACAAAGTCATATATGTTGATTCTAAAGCCGCTTCCAACATACAATTAGGATGCACTAAAATGGCAGCACTAGTTAATGAGGTTTTACAGCCTTAGGGAGCATCCATAAACTATGTAGCTCAATCTGGGAGGGGAAAAGGGGAGGGGGTTGAAAGCTATGCTGGGCAACATGGGGGGATTGGGGGAGGGGGAAGGTTGCGGAGCCAAGCCACGCAGCTTTTTGATACACATTATTTGTCTCGGTTAAAATAAGGTACAGAACACACAACTGCATGTGAGTATTTACTTCTGCCATTTAATTATCTCTGTATGTAATTTATGATAGTCTGACGAGAGATAACAGTACAAAATGTAAGAACAAAGACATTCCCGGCGTATGCTTGAAATGAAGTCTTCACGGGTGTAACGCCGCATAGTGTTTTCAAAACACTATCCATGAAGACTTCAGTTCAGTATAAAATATCTTCTGGAATCAATAATGAAAAAAGTTATATGCCACGCATAAGGAAAAGGGGGTGGGGTGGTGTAGATGTAAAAATCACATCAGACTACGTAAAGGGGGGGGGGGAGAGTCCAGAGAAGGCTAAAATGGGGATACGTAGTTTATGGACATTCCTTTATGCCTTACAAAGTTAGCTGAATGACCTAAATGCCCCTAAATTTTTGTTTGCAAACTGATGTAAGTAATAGAAAAAATATAAAACTATTTCCGTTAGTTATTCAATATTTTGATTTATTTCTGTGTAGCTCATCGCTTGACTTACTTCAAGAGCTTGTTACTTTGGCTATGAAACAAAGAAACAAAACTGTTGCATACCTTAAAAGACAAACTCTCCACAGAAAGTGATAATACTGAAAAGAATTTTCGGTTTAATTCTAGATGGGGATACCGCTGCCTCGCGACTGTTAACGTGACGTCACGTTCACGTACAGTCATCATTTATTATTGTATTGTGCCCCGCTACGCTCGGTCACAATAATTTAAAGCTATACAATATCAACATAAACTGATATCCCGAAGGTAGATCAGAGGCAGGCGGCCGCTGGTAAGCGGCCGCAGATGTCCAATAACACAACCGGATGTTCAGTGTTTCAGGTGAAGCTCGCATTTCAATAATCTGCTGTTAACTTCGACAAGTAATAACACGTATTTTAAGCAGATGACTGTACGTGAACGTGACGTCACGTTAACAGTCGCGAGGCAGCGGTATCCCCATCTAGAATTAAACCGAATTTTCTAGTATTCATTGACTAATGTTTGGAATATCTTAATTTATGGCTCGATTTTGATTAATGCAATTGCTAATGCAAGATCCAAAAACTAAATTTAAAACACGAGATCTCTTTTGATGAATTTGAGACAATATTAGAAGTTCTAAATTTACAAGAAAACATTAGTAGCTGATGTATGAGATTTACTCTGAAATATTACTAAACAATATCTATGCAAAAGTAAAAGTTTACCATCAGAAACACATTTAAAATAATACCAAAATCAATATACCACATTTATTTCAAATTATTTCCTTCGTGCTCTCTATTCCCATCACTTTAGCATTCACAGAAATGATGTTTTCAATTATTAATTCAAAATGGTGAAAAAAGAGAAGCAGAGTATCTCAATAGTAAATATAAAAAAAAAATATGAGCCTCTGATCTACATTAATTTAAAAACAAAAAATTGTTAAAAGATCCAAGAAATACAAAGAAATGTAGTTTTTATAAAAATAAACAAGACATACCTTTCGCTTTGTACTCTTTCCATAAAATCCTACATTTTTTAAGTGTACTATATCTTTATAGCTTATTCAAAAAATACTATCATCAGCCGAAAAAATGTAGGCAACCCCAGTTATGCCATGCATTTGAAAACATGAATAACTATTATTGTCACTGAACGTTTTCACTTATTTCCGAGGTCTGAGCAACCTTTTTATATGGTTAGCATTCAATCAAAAACTATGTTAAATTTTTCTTCAGGTTTTCAATGTTATATCAAAATTAAACAAACCCTTCTTTACCCACAGAACCACTGGCTGTAAATTAATAACAACTTTATCAAAATCTGACCAATAGCTTTTGTATGAATCATATTCAACTAAAAACATCTTAAATTTATAGCCTTTGTAATTTACATCAGAATGAAACATATCCTATTTACCAGTTTTTTTAACGCATTCAACAAAAAAAATCTTAATTTTCTCAGCTTTTACCCATAAAAATGAATTGCTATCCATGGGATCACAGGCTAAAAATTAATCAGAACCCCATTAAAATCAAACCAGTAGTTTTTTTGGAAGAACTGCATTCAACAAAAAATTGTATTTTCTAATTTTTCTTACTTCAAAACTAAATGAAACAAAATTGGTGGTTTTGGTGGGAATCACATTTAACAACAAATTATAATAAATCACATTTTTCTGATGTCACATAAAAACGAAAAAGTCAAGTTTTACTTCGTGTACACTGGCCGAACCACATCAAAATCTTGTCCAGCACTTTTTTTTTAAATCGCATTCAGCCAAAAATAATACTAACATACTAAATGGTTTGATGAAAGAGAGGGCTTAACATCCCTAATCTTACCTGGCTAAATAAACATTTAACTGGATCAATTTCTCACATTTCTGATATCATATCAACCTAAACCTTCCCTTTTTTACCAATGGTGTGATGGGCTGTACATTAACCGATACCCCATAACAATTATAGTTTTTGCATGAACTGCGTTCAATGAAAAATCATCCCAAATTTATCCCTTTTCATCCTCATACTAAAATACATCATACCCTACTTTACCCATGAAATAATGGGCTGTATATTAATTGAAATCCCATCAAATTTTACCATCCAATGAAAAACTATCCGATATTTCTCACTTTTTCAAAGTAACATCAAACTTAAACACACAGATTACGCATTTATAAAAATCCTGCCAACATCTGACTGGCAGTTCTCGTGTGAATTCGAATCATCTTCACATATTTTCTTTTTTAAAAAAAGTACCTCAAGTGTACAGACTTTTGTCCGTTTACAGTTTCATTGTACATATAGAACATTTCTGATCTGTTTTAGCCATGTTAAACGACAGTAATCTGGAGTATCCTTTCTAAAAAAAAAAAAAAAGCAAAAGATAGAATTTTTCAGCCAAAATAAATTTAGAGCAGAAAAGAGAAATTATTTTTTAACCTCAGTTATGAAGAATACTATCCACAAAATTTCTACTGGACCTAAACTAAAATACACAGTATTATTCACAAAGTTAGAATGGACTAATCACAGCAACAAAATAAAACAATTACTACTGTAACTTTTTCTTTATTTATACCTCATCAAAGTCATTTTTATTAGAGACTGAAAGGAATGGGGACAAGGTATGAGAAGGAATTCAGTCATAGCCGTTAGAAGGAATCATCCCGGCATTCACCAGGAGTAACTTCGGGAAACCATGGATTTTTTTCAGTAACACAAAAGCAATATCAAGTTTGCATGGTATTACTAACTGTATACTATTTGCACCTAAAATATCCCTCTTTAACTTGTGTCTGCCAATATCAAGCCTACCAACCTCCCCCAATAAAATGTTCATTTTGAAAGCTGTTTTCCACTAATAAACAACAGCTCTGTCTTACCAATGTTTACTTTATGAGCTACCACCAAATCTTTTATAACCACCCAGTATTTAAGCAACATATTCCTACATTACCCCTGAGTTGGACCAGAAACTGAATGGGCTACATCACATCTGATACACACTAACACTAGACCAACAGGAATTAAGATTGACTAATGTATTTGCTGGCTTCCCATGGGTCACAAAACCATTTACCTCATACAAGAACAAGAGTATGCCTTCCTGAATTAAAATATAGCTCCGCCTATCCAAAACTTGCTACAGATTTGGAATAAATACTTCAGCAGCCATATCAACAATTAGCCAACTATGGCCTAGCCCAACCTCCAAATTCACAAACTCTATACCTAAGCTTTTTTTTCTTTTTTTTTTTAACAAGGTACAACACTACAAAACTACCATCAGTTTCTTTGTGTAAACAATGATAGCATATGCTAAAAGACCCACACATTTGAGTATTCTACAGGTGGGCCAGTAAAATCTAGAAATCAGAGAACTTGACAGTAAACAAATTCAACAAAAACTCAGGGTTGGTAATGCATGCAAAACCAAATTCCTTCACAGTCCAAATTTAATGTTCACACTATCAATCATCAGTTCTTTAATTGCATACTTTTGGATAGCTATCGTTTCCTTGTGGATTCAGGCCTCATCAAAATCACTTTTTTTTTCTTATGGCTTTACGCCTCGTCGACGTCATTATAGTCGGGATGGGACTGGGGACAAGGAATGGGACGGAATTTGGCCATGGCCTTTTGAAGGAAGCATCCCGGCATTTGCCTGGAGTGATTTGGGGAAACCATGGAAAACCCAAATCTGGATGCCTGGACGGGAATTTGAACCGGCATCCTCCTGAATGCGAGGCCAGAACATTAACCGTTCACCCACCACACTCGGTATCAAAATCACGGTCCTTCGAGGTGGATAAGGACTGGGAGCAGGGAATAGGAAGGAATTTATCTATGGGAACGGGTTACTTCAAGATCACGATACCAGACAACAACAAAATAAACACTTCTGTCAAGGTTGTTTATGACATCACTCTGTATCCAGGATTGACATGTACATTACAAGATGGCTACAAATGCTACGAATAGGATCTGCACCAAAAATAGATATTTTTTTAGGTGGGGGTCAGAATTAAAAAGTTTCTCTAGTTCTTGTAGCAGTATAGTTTTAAACCCTTTCATATATTTCCATATCCAGTTATCCATAATCATCCGCATAGCTACAAGTATCATTAAGATAATCTGCAATTGAAGTAACAGATTTATTTTGCCAATAAAACATAAAAAAACTACAAATGCGTTTTTGACATTTCAGCTTCTCTCTGCTGCAAAAAGTCACAAGAAATTAACACTAGCAAAATATTTTTCATGGCTTAATGATGGATACATTTTGCCATGTTGAAACTATAGAGGAAATCAAGTGCTTTCGCTGTATAAAATACCGCATTACTATGGCTTTAACAAAAAATTTCTCCTGGTCATATTACAACTTAACCACAACCGCTATGATACTAACAAAGTTTAGATTTATATAATCCCTGTACCAACAATGGTATTGGTGGAAAGGGTATACAGTGGATCAGAAATCCTTTCAGGTTAATTCTAGATAATGATACCAACAACATTGAAAACTAGGATTCATAAAATAGAGGAACAGGAGTATCACATTTACATTTTCCTTACCAAAAGAAACCTCATTTATATGCTGATTCTGTTTGTGAGATTTATAGGTACACGTGCAAATTCGGGAATCTTGATATAGAAATTCATGGACGGGCATAATTCTAGAAAATGATAAAACATTGAAAATCAACTATTTTCCATGCATGTCCCATAAGTGACATTTGTATTGAATACATCACACCCAGAAACAATAATATTATAATTAAGAGGGGCAAATTGTGTTTACATCAATGCTGTCTGCCTGGCGGAAAGTATTGGCAATGATATCCTTATCTAGAATTAACCCAAAGGAGCCATCTTGACATTCGGCTGGAGTGATTTCAGGAAACCATGGTAAACTGAAATCTGGATTTGAGCTGTGTCCTCTAAAATGCCAGGCTCAAGCATTACCGCTCACCCACCAGTCTAGTTTTTGGATAACAAAAAAAAAGTGTTAGCCCAAGCACATATCAGCGAAACAAACAAAAGATTATATTCATAATGCCACATGGCTGCATATTTCTTAATGAAAATACTACAAACATGATGTCATCTGTTATCCGTAATAATTATCTCACAACAATGTCA
This sequence comes from Vandiemenella viatica, assembly GCA_031002005.1. NCBI lineage: Eukaryota > Metazoa > Arthropoda > Insecta > Orthoptera > Morabidae > Vandiemenella > Vandiemenella viatica. The sequence continues at coordinate 87,175,398 of CM061921.1, forward strand.
AATTACTCAACAGGCAAGGGCGTATCCAGGATTAGAACTATAGGGGGGCAAGGTTTGAACTGGGTGGAAGTAGGGTGGGGGACTGAAAAATGATGATTTCTTACAGAATGAAACTTAAACCCATTGAAGAAACTATTTTTATTATTGATTAATATAGTAATCCAACTACTTAATCTAAGGACCTACTATGCACATAATTAAGATCGTAGGTCAGTTACAGTTTTTTATGCAAATATTAATCGTCTCGGATTCTCAGAAAATTTTTCAATAACTTTGTCAATATCTCATATGTTCTTTTCACAAAATTTCAATGCACACTCATCAGGCATAATCCAGTCCAATCTTTCATCTCCCAAAGTACTCCTGAGCCAGTTCTTCACTCGCCGAAGAGTACTGAAGGCAACTTGATTATTTTTTCTAGGATGTAGCCTACCAGAGAAGTGAGAAAAGTGGGTTTTAGAACTTTGGTCAGACCATTGCTTGAATATGATGTAGTTTGGGACGCACATTTTGGGTATCAAATACAAGAGTTGGAGGGCATAAAAAGAGAGCAGCTAAATTTGTTTGTGGAAATTACGATATGACCCAATGGGTAACTAATATGACAAAGGATCTGGATTGGGAGTCACTGGAAGACCAGGAGAGGGTGAAGAGAGAGCTGGAAGTGTACAAGGCATAAATTGGTAACGGAGTGATATTGGTCAAAGAATTGGTAGTAGTAGTTTACCAAAAATGCTGAAGGAATTTAAAGTTAAAATTTGTAAATGGCAAAAATAGATGGATGGAGAAATTTAACATGCAAAGTATATAAGACAGTAATAAAAAAATATAAGAAAGGGGTAATTAGAAGAGTAGGGAAATTGTCACTGGAGGATGCACTCCATCACAATTCAATTCAATACTAGAACTCATGGGTTTAATCCTAGACTGCGATTCCGCCACTGACTGGCATTGATGACGTCGTTTTGATGTATTAATCCTTATTGTGCAATTTAAAGCTGTACAATATGAACATAAACTGATATCCCGAAGGTGGATCAGATGCATCAGAGAAATATTAGAAAATATAGCTAATCTTCGCGGGTTCACTGCCGGATGATGAAATGCGAGCTTCACCTCAAATATTGAACATCTGGTTGTGTTATCAGACATCTGATCCACCTTCAGGATATCAGTTTATGTTGATATTGTACAGCTTTAAATTATTGTGACCTCGCTACGCTCAGTCACAATTACGTCAAAACAACGTCACTATGACGTCACATCAACGCCAGTCAGTGGCGGAATCGCAGTCTAGTATTAAACCAACTCAAGCACCATCTTATTTCAAACAAAGATATCATGGGATTACTGGAGATCGCAATTCCACCTGGAGTTGGCATCATAATACTGCAGTGGTCAAACGCAAGACTCCGCTAGAAATTCTTTCTGAAGTACATTTAAAGGTTTCACGCTGGCCCAGGCTGTATCACAACCTAATTTCTAGTTGAAAATAATAGTCCAGGCTGTATTACAATGGAATTACTGCTTGAAAATAATACGTCTTGCGACTGACTACAGCAGTATCACAACGATATTATTTAATGTTTGTGTATCGGAATCGTGATCTCCAACAGACCATCATCATACTTCCTAAAGATATCCAAAGTGGAATTAAAAGGACCCCCCACTTAAATGTAATTATTTGTATCCAAAGTTGCTATAGTATGAACATTATTGGTATAGGGATAATTTTAACAAATCCTTTTGCTTTTAAAGTAATTAATGCAGCTTTATGTGTGACATAGCACCTTATTTTAAATTTAATAAATGGGATACAACATTTATTACATGGCAGCATATGCAGAAGGATGTACTGCTATTTGTATAATTAAACTCAACCTTGTTACTTTATGGTTGATTTCATTTAAATTTTAATGTGACAATAAAAGTGCAATTTTTCGTTGCCTTCACATATGATCACAATCTTGTGCAAACGGGCAACGACAACAAATTTCAGGAAGGTGGAACTATCAGAAATCGTCCTCATACATACACCATAACACACATACACCATACAAAAGTCAAAGGTACAAAACAATTAAACCCAGTTCACGATGAATAACTAGTTTTTTGAAGGACAGTCTACAACATGGCTATGGGCTTAACCTTATAGTTTGAAGTCAATCATTAAAAATATAAACTGCAGGCCTACAATCTCTGTGCAACTAAAGCTAACGGAAAAATCACTTTTTCCTTTTCGTTTTGTTAAATTACAAAATGACATTGGATTTTGAAATACAGAACTAGGTTTGAATACAACATTAAATGCACACGATACTGCAGTTACGCCGATTGGTTATTTATTGGGGATAACTGTTCGCAGTATATTTTAGTTTTTCAGGTGAAAAAATAAATGCTTCATACTCTAGATAAAGAGGATATCAACCTTTAAAGTAGCAGAAAAGCGACATAAGGCCCTGAGCTGCATTCCTATTTCTTTTCACAGCACTGAAGCCGAAATTCCTGCAAAAATCGGAAATACAAATATAGTAATAACATCACCGAAACAAACCTTGAAAAGATTTATAATAATGTTTACATACTCCACATAAAAACTATAAACGAAAAGAAAACTGTTAACAAATTCTTGAGCCTCTACGAACATAACAAAAATTTTATACCTTCTACATACACAATCCACCCCTCTAACCTTGCAGCGCACCAAAGCAGTTACAGGTGCAGATATTTCAAGCGTTCACAAGGTACTTGGAATTCTTAAAGAAAGGTTCCGTTCTTTGGAATCTTCAACAATAGCCTCCATACATTTGTCATTTATATTCCTACCACCAGTTCGAGACTTCAGGATCAACTAAAGATGTATAACAGATATTATTATTAATTTAATAGCAATGGAGCGCAACGGTTTAGTGGCGATTCCCTACACTACAATTTTTCCTCTTTCTTGTGCCCGTCTGCTTTTGCCCTATACAAATTTAAAATTCTTTCAGCGTTTGTGGTTAGTTATTAATAAATTAAAATTTTAATGTATACCAATTTCTGACTTCCTTACCACGTAAGAAAATTTTTACACTCCTTTATACTTGAAATCAAGTGACAGCATGTAGTCATTGTCATCTTTTCCCTTTCATGTACCACTATTAATTCTTCCTCCAATACCTTTCCACGCATCATTACCAAAACGGTGTACAACTTGTACACTCCCAATACTTTATTCAGCCTACTCCTGCCTACCAATGAATAAAATTCCAGCTCATTTATCATATCAGTTACTGACTGTTCTCCAATATTTTCCAGAGACAAATCTTGCATTCCCTCTTACTCCTGTATTTGAAACCCAAAATGTGGGGCCCATTCTACACAGCACACCACCATATTCAAGCAATGGTCTTGCCCATTGAGGTAGGAAAAGAGTGGAAAAAACGTACCGCTGAAATTGTGAAGCCACCTATAAACACTGGAGACGACTGCGCATGCGCGGCGGCCATATTGCTTTCCCCAAAACTTTGGCTTTTAGCATTGTGTTTGCTGTCCTCAGTTTTTCATTTACTAATATTTCAAAGTTTTTATAATGCCAGCTTGTGTTTCAGACCGTTGCACAAACAGATCAGATAAAAAACAACACCGAATATCATTTCATAAGTTAGTCACATTGTAATTATTGCTCTTTTAATGTTTGAAACGATATCTGCAAGAGTAAGGTCTATCCTTATAGATTTAGAATACCCGTTGAAAAAGTTAATTCATAGTAGGATGACGTTATTCTCAAAAATTTGTTGACCTAGTGTAGACAACCAACATATCTTACATTTTACAAATAATAGGCTAGCCCTTATCTAAACGAGTGTTGAAAGTCTAATTTAAGCTTACGACTTTTGATGTATGGTAACAAGACAAATTCAGTGATGCTGCTGGCCAAATTATGTAGGCCTATCTACTGCTAGTACAGTATCTATCGAATAAGCCTACAGAAACTGACTGTTACTATTAGTATGTAGCATACAATATAAATTTCAGGTAAGGTTTACATCGTGATACAGTGAATTTATAATTGCGCGTGCTTTAGTTTAACTGTAGTTCATACTGAAAGGTATACGATGAAATTAATTGTGATAATTTATGCTACGTGAACCAGGAAATCTGATGTTTGCAATTTTATTACTCGAAATGAATTTTATGTGGTGAGTTGAGCAGCGCTATCATAACCGTGGCGTTGCAGTTTTATGTTTGATTATGTAACTTGACGAGACAAATAAAAAAAAAAAAACATTAAGTTTCTTTGATATGTCCCTTAGTTCTTGAGATATCGACTACCAAAAATTTATTAATGATATGGTTCCTTACGCCTTTGGTGACGTTTTTATTCTGGTCCAGACCGCCTATCAACCTAACTACAAGAGGTAGTAAAAAAAATAAAACACCCACTCTGCATGTCCAGCGTGTAGTTCATTGTGGCATTAGCGAAATTATTGTTTGGTCCATGCTGCATCCCAGTCTATACGCTATCCTATTTTCACTTCCACTTCTTGTGTTACTGTACTTCCTATATTAACTCTCTGTTTTCTACATTTTCTTCCCAGCAAGTCACTTTTTCATCCACTACAATGGTTTTTACCTTATTTATCACGGCTCACTTTGTCAAATACCTTAGAAAGATTTAATGATACACTCTCCATCTCGTCTCAACTGTCCATTTCATCTGAAACATCCTGCGTGTAGCCCACTAACTGAAATTAATATTAATATCCTTGCCTAAAACCACGTTGTCAACTTGAAAACCAATTTCTTTCCTCGTAGACATTTGTGATGTAGTTGCATATCAATCACTCCGTTAATTTACCTACCATTAAAGTCAAACTGATCACTACTCCTTAATGGAACAATAAATACTACCACTGCACTTTTCAAGTCCTCTGATAAGCAGCAAGTATCCAGATTCAATCTAAATATCATAAGATAATGTACAATGTGGCATCATCCTATCTTTAAGATATCTGTAGTAATATTATCTACACCAGACCCTTTATGCTTTTTTTCATTAGTTCCTTCATAATATTCTCAAGATGAAGTTAATTCTTTTTTTTTTTTTTTTTTTTTTTGGTATGCTCATTTTTAAGTGTATGTAAAAGCTCGTTCTCTGATTTATACCCTCATTCCTGAATCATAGTCCATAATGGTTGCATGAAACTAGTCACTTATCATCTCTGCCTTTCGTTCCCCCTCAGGTCTAACATACCCACAGAAATTTCTAGATGCATTATTCAACACTCCTCCCGCACCCAACATATTCTTTTTAAACCTATGTTTGGCTTCCTTTTTTTGCTGCAATTAATTCTGCGTTTCGTTTTTTTTTTTAATGTTACCAGTACCGGATTAACCACGTAGCAGAAGGTAGCAAATGCTATGGGCCTCGCGCCTTCTGGGGGGCCTCGCGCCTTCTGGAGGGCCTCGCGCCTCCTAGGGGGGTCCCCGCGCCTAGGCTAGATGGGCGACCTTTTTTTTTTGTCTTAATCCGGCCCTGAATGTTACCTACTACCTTGTTGTCTCTTAACTCGTGTTCTCTTCTTATTAGCTTCTTTAACCTCCTAACACAACTATTACAATAATTATGTTCCACACTATTCTTTATATTTTGTTATCATATAAATTCTTATCATCTCATTGAAATGTTTCCACTTCAACTACACTAAAACTCCAAAAAAAATATGCAGCACAATCTTTGTAATAATTCAGTTGTTTGTTAGAACTATTAATATTGACACTTTCAAGATTATATGGCCGGGAAAACGATTTACTTTTCAACTAAAGTTTTACAAATTGTGAGAAAATTATATGACGTTTTAACTACCAGAGCCGATACACGCTTTTTACAGACGGTTCACATATCGTTTCTTTAGCGTATCAATTCTTCTATACATGCTAAAGTTTCCACCAGAGGTAAATCCTTCTTCACAGCTTTCACGACTTCCGTGGACTATAATTCTGCTTGAGTGAGTACACTATTTCCGCAAACCTCACACGCAAACAGTCATTTTCCTGAAGGAATTCTTCTATGGAATATAAGGCTACCAGAATTAGTAAACGTTTTTTCACAAACGTCACACAAAACGGCCATTTACCACAGTGCATTCATGTAAGGATTGTAACACTATAAGAACGAGTAAACTATTTTCAAAAAACTTCACAAACAAATACAGTTTCCCTGAATAAATTTTTCTATGGACTGCAAGGTTACTACACTGAATAAACGATTGCCCCCAACTACCACGCTCAAATGGCGATTCACATGAATGAATTTTTCTGTAGACAGTAAGGCTACTAGATAGAGTAAACGACTTCGGGCATACCTCACACGAAAACGGCCTATCATCTACATGAATGTTCCTATGCACTGTAAGGTGATAAGACTGAGCTAACGATTGTCAACAAGCCTCACACCCAAACGGCAGTTCTCCTGAATGAATTGTTTTACGGATTTTAAAGCTACCAGAAGTGGTAAACGATTTTCCACAAACGTCGGAAGCATATGGTAGTTTACATGAGTTGATTCTTCTATGGACTTAAGTAACCACATACTTCACACAAAAATTTGATCTCTTCCAAATGATTTCTGCCGTGTGTTTTGAGATGAGAAGACCAAGTAGATTCCCATAAACTTTACAACTAATTCACGTTCTGCATTATGACTTCAGTAGACTGGTAAATTGATTTTCTTAATGATCCGATGGGAAAACGTATTAGAATATTTTTCTGACTTTTGCAAGGATTACTGGTAACCTCTTCTCTCAATTTCCTCGTTTTGAACATATGAACTGAGATTACTTGCAGCTCACATGTATATATATTTATTCGAGTCACATCAGTTATTCTAAAAGAAACATTACATTTTGTTATTACAGCAACGAATCATAATTTAGCCAAAAAAAGCTTTGTAACCGAGCGATAGTCCTATAAAAAATTACATTTTGCAATCAGTAGATGTGATTAAATGTGACATATCCAGCTAAGTATTAAATGCGATATTCATTGTGATAAACAATATATTTTTAAAGCTTATAATATATTTTTATGTGCAAAGAGAATCATTTTCTGGAAAATAATAGCAAACATTGTAAAAAATTGATTGATTGACAAAAAAATTGCGTTGGAGCGCCCGCTCCGGTGGCAATCTCCCTGTAGTATATTGAGGGATTTTAGTTATAGTATATTGTAATTTTTACTCAGGATAATTTTTTTCAAGTTACAGCCATGTAATTTAATTCCACCCGACGCAGCATAGTCCAAGGTTAACAAGTTCTCTTCCCGTGAGAAGAGGCCTCCTCTCCAGGGTACATTCAAAAAGCCCTTAGTAAGGAGTTTTAAACGAATACAACTAATGTCACATGACTTCTCCCACTCCGCCTCTATGTGCGAGAGCGCAGTCTGGCACAGCTCTCGAGGAGTCTATTCGTCGAGCCTCAGGATGGAGCACGGTGCCCGTAGGCATGAAGATTTTATTAGGTAAAGGCTAATGCATTTATACCCTTCTGCTGGCTTAGAAAGAATTTTCTGAGTGACAGGATTTTATTAGTAAGAGATTTATTTTATGAGAGCTATTTTATGCAGTATTTTTCAGTTATTTCAAGTGTATTCCTATGTGCCTATTTTTATTGAAGTTATTAAAGTCACTCCATTCTTTCAACTACATGCTTTCATTTGTATCGCTGATTCCTGCTCATTACTAGCACTAAGTGAGGGCAGAACGTAATTGCTCTGATCCTATGACCACATATCTTCGGTAAAACTGATCGTGGAGTGGTTGATCAGAGGCGAATCCAAGTTGGATGTGGTGAAAAACCGCTCGATAGCTACATCCCTACACCCCCTTCCTCTCCCCTTCAAACCTACTTTTGCCCTCTTATAATATTTAATTTAAATTCTTTCAGTGTTTCTGGTAAGTTATTCATCACTTCTCTTGGCAATTTATTCCAGTCCCTCATTCCCTTTCTTACGAAAGAAAATTTTCCCACACCCTTATGCCAGAAATCAAGTCATGGTCAACCTTACCGTTCCAAGAACCTCTCTTAGTTTTCCCACCAATATATTTCCATGCTTCATCACCAGTATAGGCCCTGTACACTCCCATGACTCTGCTTACCTTCCTTCTATCCTCCAATGAATCCCACTCTAGCTCCTTTATCATATTAGTTACCGATTGTGTTCTGCAGTAATTTCCAAAGACAAATCTGGCAGCCCTCCTCTGCACCCCCTCCAACTCCTGTATTTGATACTCAAAATGTGGACCCAAAACTACACCACCATATCCCAGCAGCGGTCTGACCAAAGTTTTGTACCCCAATTCCCTTACTTCTCTAGTGCATCCCCTTATCACTTTCCAACAGGTGAAGGATTTTGAACCCTTTTGCTATTACCTGTCAAATATGTCCTGCCCAGTTAAGTTTACACCAAGGTATTTACATTTCGAGTCTTCAATAAGTAGCTCCTTCCCCACTTCATAATCGTAATCAACCTATAACTTTGTATCTGTGTACCTAATGAGCTGGCTCTTCTTTGCATTTATCTTCATCCCATGTTGATTCACCCAGCTAGTTATCCTATCTAAATCACCCTGTAGGTATTTACAGTCTTCTATTGATCATTTTATATAGCATTACATCATCTACAAAAATGACAGTAAACCATTAACAGAATCATTCATTAGAATAACGAATAAGAATGGTCCCAATATACTACCCTATGGGACTCCCATGTTCACCCCTACTTCTTTTGATACTGCATTTCCTACCCTAACTGTTTGCTTTCTACCTTTTAGGAATTCTTCTACCTAGCAAATCACCTTTTTATCAACTTCAATTGTTTTTACCTTATTTAGCACCATTTTATGGCTCACTCTGTCAAAGGCATTTGAAAGATCTAGTGCTACACTATCAGCTTGACCTCCCCTGTCCATTTCATCAGAATATCTTGCATATAGCCTACTAACTGAGATTCGCAGTTGTCTCAATACTCTCTCTTCCTCTCAGTTTCTTGATATAGCTATAGAAATTTCTAGATGCATCAGTCAGAGGGACCCCTGCACCAATAATTTTCTTCATAAACTCATCCTTAGCCAGTTTCTTTGACATTATTAATTCCTTTGATAGTTGTTTCATGATCTCACTACTGCCTTGCTGTTTCTTAACTATGTTCTCATATCACCAATCTCTTTAACCTCCTCATCTCCCTGTTATAGTATGAAGGTTCTGTACTTCTCTTTATTCTCTGTTTTGGAATAAATATTTCTTCACCCTTTCTTATAATTTCCTTGAACTCTTCCCACTTTGTCTCCAGTGAACTTGTGCCATTCAATAAAATTAAGCCAGAAATATTTTTTCAATTCCAAGATTTGTGCTTTTTTATATCTGTATCTATTTCCCCCTTCACCACAAGAACTGCATTATGATCACTTATTCCTTCAGTTACTTGACTACCAATTAGTTTATCATCCGGATTTATTAGGAAAATATCCAACATGTTTTGTCCCCTTGTTTTCTGCTCGACCACCTGTGTAAAGCGTCTTTCCCTTACTAATGTATTTGCATATCTCTGTTCCTTAGTGTTATTAATCTTATTTCCTATCCAGTCGACACCTGGTAGGTTCAAATCCCCACCAATGATGACCATTCTATGTTCACTTCTGAACTCTGAATTTAGTTTCTCCTCAAGAGCCTCATCTTTATCATTCATTTTTCCACTACGGTAAGTAGCCAACACCCTGACTTTTTCTTTTTTATTTCCCCAGAAGTCTACCCCAAGTAACTCATGGTCATGATCTCTAAACACCAGTGAACTGTAGTAGTCTTTGCTAACCAGTATGAATACCCCTCCCCCAGTTGCTCCTCTGACTCTGCGGTACACTCTGTAACCATTGGGAAAAACCTCATTGTCTAGTACTCCATTTTTTAACCAGGACTCCACCCCTATAATTACTCGAGGTTCATGTATCTCAATTAGGTTTGCAAACTCCATGACTTTATTCCTTATACTTCTACAGTTTACCAGTAACACTCTTATCACTGGCTTTGTGATATTTTCAGCACTAACATTTGCCTTCCCAGATCTGCCCCCTCCTCTGTTATTTTTTCAAAAGCTTCTTTTATTTCTTCAGTATTAGTGATTTTTCTAACTATGGATCTATACTCAGTAGTTTTATTATTTCCAATTTGTACCCACTCACCAGCAGCCATTAATCTAAAAAAGGCACAGTCCCAACCCCGTCACTATTGGAAGTGGGCTCCCTCACAGCCCTAGTCAAATTCTCAGAAAGTATTCCCTTGCCCTTCCTATTTAGGTGTAGGCCATGTCTAGTGATACCCCACCCACCAATGGTCTCCACAGGCACCATCCCCATGACAGAACTAATGCTGTTCTCAAGCAGCTCCTCCGTTTTCACATTTACCCGCCTCACAGCGTGGTTCAATTGCTGGTGGTCATGGCGGCTTAGGACTTGCATGAGCGCCACCCTAGTGTGCTGTGCCTCCTTCGACACTTTCTTCAGGTCACTCTCTCTATACTATAATTAGCATTTCTATCAATACTGTTTGCCGCACCTCCCACTATCACTACCCTGTCCTCCTTGGTGAAACCCCTACAAAGTGAACCTATATCCTCTGTTACCTGACCTAAAGTTGCACTAGGTTTGAAAAAACTTGTGACCTGGTAACCTGAGACCAGCTGATCCAACAAGAGGGCCTACACCTCTCCCATGTCTACTACCTAGGAGCAGAACCCTTTTCTTCCTATTTTTTCGTTGTATGCCCCTATTCCTACAGGCCTGCTGCACCTTACCTACTCCTACATCTGCATGAGGCTCCTCCCCTCCTGACTCTGGTAACAGGTCAAACCTATTTTTCCCAACAATTTCTGGAGTATCTGGCTTCTTCCTCCTGTTTATCATTTTTCACCTACGACCTGTTATCAGCTCCCAACCATCGTTATCTCCGTCTTCTCCATACCCACCATCTCTATCTGCCACTATAGGCTGAGCCTCCACAGGCCTTTCCACCATTGGCCTCGTCTCCACAGTCTCAGCTTCAAGGGCCCTGACTCTTTCCAACAACACTCTGATCGTTTCGTCTTTCTCCCTCATCCTTACATCTATCTCCCTGATCCTTTCATCCCTAATGCAAAGTGGACAAAACCATGGGAGAGCCTCATTTATTTCCTGCGTTCCCTCTCCACTGCATCCCTCATGAAACTCCTTCTTACACCCACTGCACCACTTACCATTCTTCATGATCCTGTGACAGGCGCCACACTTTCCAAACTTCCTTTTTCCAAAATACCTCAAGTACCTTCCAAACAAAGTCTAAAAGTAGCAAGAACAATACTGTATTGCAGATTAAATTATGCTTTTACCGTTAGTAAATTATTATTGAGTGGAGTAGCTTTTTAGACTACCAGATTTTAATTTAGGACAGTTTAACGAGACTACCCACACAACACTTACTTTATTCCTAATAGCTATACCAACACTTGTATACCATTCACCTGGAATAGCACCTCTAACTCTGCTATATATTAGTTGATGAAAATTAAATAGACAATTTACCTACTATAATGCCCAAGTCTACAGACACACAATTTATTTGAAGATCCGATAGTTATCTCAATCTCTAGGAACTACAGTACTGAGACGTTACAAGTCCCTCTACACACTTGTTCTGCTACAGAACTCTAAATCCACTAAGTACCAACGTGCACTCTACTGTGCTGTTAAACTATAAATACCTATTTTTGTTAAGCAAGTGAGTTATCACAATGTCCACTTTCCTCAGCTTTCAGGAAACCTGTTTGTTAATTCTGTTAGTCACACCAGTTTGTCAACTTTCCCAAACGCCTTTCCTACGTAATTTAAACCAATACTTTTACTACACAATATTAGTTCAGGATTTACATGCGTCATTCAACCACCACTGTAGAGATTTTCACACTAGTTCTTTACGTTGCAAATTTAACCTAACCCCACGTTCTGGTTAGTAACGAACAACATTCACTCGAATTTATTTCACTTGATACTAATATTTTGCGGTATTTGTACTTTCAACTAAAGCAACCTATACCATCAAAACTACAATTTAAAAGCGTAAATTTAACTGTAAAATTCATACTAGTCAAAATTACAATATTCGCCACGTTTCTCGATACTAGCAAAGTTTCGAATTTTTCGCCAGTGTAACTTTTACGCAGAGTACAGGGATCAAAATCTGGCAGGCTTTTTTAATCTGAGATGAATATCAGTATATGAGATATGAGCAGTGATGTCTGTTTAAGAAAACGTTAAATCAGAAATATTTTATTATTTAACAAAGAGAGTATAACAACAACATCTATTTTTCCCAATCAATAAAATTTTAACATAGTGATTATAAAACAACAATATGGGCATGAATTTTCACGGTTTACTTATTTCTTCATTATTTTACTGGTGTTAGAAAAAGTAGTTACAAAATACCAAACAGAATATTTTGTTAAATTACCATAATATGTTATTGACCTTAGATGAGAACAGCAAAGGAGCGATCCACAGCCATCTAAAAAAGCAAAAATTTCAGTGAGTTTTACTTCGAAATCATTACATACAGCTTATATGGACTGATATTCACCACACACGAAAACCGCATTCAAGGTCTTCATTTATCCACGAAGTTTTTGGTTCTTGGAACAAAAGAATTCGGCCTTGACCTTTATAAAGTATCGCCTGGAATGATTTCGAGAAACCAATGAAAACCGAAATATGGATTGCCTGACCATAATTGCTTCGATAATTTGCAATTGATAGATCAATCCTAAAGCTAGGAACATCGTGCCAGTATATATTTTACTATAGTGTCTTTGGACTGCATGAACGTTGGTTGTGAGTGTGAGAAGATCCTCGCGAAGCTACGATTTTGCATTACTAATGAAATTATGAAGACTGTATTACTTTTAGATATTTATTTAAATCTTAAACTAAATTCTTAGGAGTATTGTTAAATAGAGGAATTATTTAAATTTACCTTTTAAAAATAACTGTTTTAATTCCCGTCATTATTGTACGATAATGTCATTTATTTTGTATCGAAAGTTTTATTAAACTACAAATAACTAAAAGCTTGGTAGTTAGTTTATTAAAAATACTATAATACACGTAAACATTGTGGTAGAAGTTATTTAACATTTCTAATTTCTTATATACCATATCGAATTTGAATAAGTAGTTTGAACTTCGATTGTTGAGGTCATTGTTTTACCACATATTGTAAGCCCAGTTTGGTTTAAAATATAACAGTGTAATATTTCATTATTTCTTAAATAATCAAATAACAACTTGCTTGTAATAAGTATTAATAATTATTGGTAAAAAAACTTGATGTTATTCACTTTAGAATTGCACTATGTCGATATTTTATACTCAACTATCGATACTTCAAATTCCACAGTAGATTAGAAATTCAAAAATGTAATTTAAAATCATTGGCCAGTTCTCTTTGAAACAAAATCGTCATTTAATTATTTTCTAATACAATAATACAAAAAAATTTCCTAACATTTAAAACAATTATTTCGTAAATAACTGAATATTTATTCTTCAAATTAGCACTAAATAGTATCGATCTGTTAAATTCCATCATAAGTTTAATTCTGTAGTTCACTAGCGTAAGTTTCATTTATTGGCTTTTTACCAATTTATTACTCACAGTAAGGCAATTAAGGAGTAAAGCTCCAAAAAAAATTAATTAAGCACAGTGTAAAACTATTTCTTTTTATTAAACTATCAGTTAAATTTAAGAAATATCTATATATAATATTGTATATTCATCCTTAAAATTCGTTTAAAAGGGGCTGATAATTTTTTTGGGGGGGGGTTTAGGGAGGGGGAAATCATGCTTGGAAATTGTGGCACCTGTCACAGATGTGTGGTGAATATTTTGGATTGCAGTGAGTGTAAAAAGTGGTTTCACAGCGAAGTAGTGTAGAGGGAAAAAATGAATTAAATGGAGCTCTGTTTTAGGAATAGGAAACTTTTAGAAGAGGGTAGGAAACTTTCAGAGCTGCATAGGAAAATTTCAAAGCAGGACGCAATGATCAAGGAGATGGGCGAAACGATCAGGAAGATGAGTGAAACGATTAGAACACTTCATGCTGGACCCATAGAGACGGATTATTATTTTGCTTATGGCTTAAAGCCTCGTCGACGTCGGGGTCATTAGAGGCGGGTAAGGACTGGGGACAAGGAAGGAAAGGCATTTGGGCATGGCCTTTTTAAGGAAACATCCCAGCATTCATCTGGAGTGATTTGGGGAAAACCTGGAAAACCAAAATCTGGATGCACGGACGGGGATTCGAACCAAATGATAGGCCAGAGCGTTACCGCTCACCCAACACCCTCGGTATAGAGGCGGAAAGGATAGATGGTGGTATTAGTCGTATAGTTTAAAGGGCTGGTTGGGAGCTGGCAACAGGTCATAGGAGAAATAGGATTAGCAGGAAGAAGGTATCAGTTACTTCTGATATTGTGGGTATAACCTGTTACCAGAGTCAGATGGGGAAGAGCCTCCGATGTAGCAGCTATGGAAGAAATTTAGGTCCTGTTTTGCAGGATCAGTTAGGCACATGCTACCAAGTCACAAGTTCTTTAAAACCCAGTGCAACATCAGGACAGGTGATTGAGGATCATTTTATATCTTTACATCGATTTAACTAAGGAGGATAGAGTAGTGAAAGTGGGAGATGCAAGCAATAGTATCAATAGGAACGCAAGTGAACAAGGTGATGAAGGAGGCACAGAATACCAGGGTTGAGCTCATGCAGGTCCTAAGCCGCCATGATCAGCCACAGCTGAACCACGCTATGAGGCGGGTAAACACCGACACCGAGATGCTTCTTAGGAAACAGTGGCTGTGACTGTGGACACCACTAGTAGGTGGGATTTCGCTAGGAATGGCCTACACCTAAATAGAAGGGGGAAGTGGATATGTTCTGAATTTATAACTAAATCTGTGAAGGAGCCCACTACCAGTTTGATGGGGTCAGAACTGTGCCGTTTTTATTGTTAGGAGCTTCTGGTGAGGGTATAAAAATATGTGACATACGGTGTATTGATTATACATTGAAAAGCCAAAGAAACTGGTACACCTGCCTAATATCGTGTAGGGCCCCCGCGAGCACGCAGAAGTGCCGCAACACTACGTGGGCTGGACTCGACTAATGTCTGAAATGGTGCTGGAGGGAATTGACACCATGCATCCTGCAGGGCTGTCCATAAATCCGTAAGAGTACGAGGGGGTGGCGATCTCTTCTGAATGGCACATTGCAATACATCCCAGATATGCTCAATAATGTTCATGTCTGGTGGCCAGCGGAGGTATTTAAAATAAGAAGAATGTTCCTTGAGCCAATCTGTAGCAATTCTGGACGTGTGGGGTGTCGTATTGTCCTGCTGGAATTGCCCAAGTCCGTCGGAATGCACAATGGACATGAATGGATGCAGGTGATTAGCCAGGATGGGTAAGTACGTGTCACCGGTCAGAGTCGTATCAACACGTATCAGGGGCCCCATGTCACTCCTACTGCACAAGCCCCACACCATTACAGAGCCTCCAACAGCTTGAACAGTCCCATGCTAACATGCTGGGTCCATGAATTCATGAGGTCGTTTCCATACCCGTACACGTCCATCCGCTCGATACAATTGGAAACGAGACACGTCAGAACAGGCAACATGTTTCCAATCATCAACAGTCCAATGTCGGTGTTGACGGGCCCAGGCGAGACGTAAAGCTTTGTGTCGCGCACTCAGCAAGGGTACACGAGTGGACCTACGGCTCCGAAAGCCCATATCGATGATGTTTCCTTGAATTGTTCGCACGCTGACACTTGTTGATGGCCCAGTATTGAAATCCGAAGCAATTTGCGGAAGGGTTACACTTCTGTCACTTTGAACGATTCTCTTCAATCGTCGTTGGTCACGTTCTTGCAGGATATTTTTCCGGCCGCAGCGATGTTTTACCGGATTCCCGGTGGACTCGTGAAATTGTCGTACGGGAAAATCCCCACCTCAACGCTAACTCGGAGATGCAGTCCCCTATCTCTCGTGCGCCGACTATAACACCACGTTCAAACTCACTTAAATCGTGATAACCTGCCATTGCAGTAGCAGTAACCGATCTAACGCCTGCGCCAGGCACCTGTTGTCTGATATAGGCGTTGCCGACCGTAGTGCCCTACTCTGAGTGTTTACATATATGTGCGTTTATACGCATGTCTATAACAGTTTCTTTGGCTCTTCAGTGTAGATGCTCGATGGGAAAAATCACTACATTTCAGTAACATCTCTCAATGCAATTCAACAAAAAAGATTCCTAAGATAGTTTAAAATTTTCTTTCCTTGCCAAGTTCAACACTGCATGAATACTGGCAAAATTTGTTTTTTATAATAAATATGGCTGTTTCCGCTACCTCATTTACATGGTAGTACACCCTTCAATATTAATAATTGTGCAATATAATAAACAACTGACATAGACTGATATGCCAAAAGATACCTCCTAATATTTAACAGGCGAAGTGTGACAAGCCAAAATGGCATTGACTCAAGTCTTCAGAAAACCACTGAAGAAATATTTGGCCATGCTTCCTTTGCAACCACTTGTGGCCTCTTCTGCTGCTCCCGGCAGTAAGACAATGGGTGCAGAGAGGTGACGAGAGACTGCTGTGGGGAAACGTACAGTACTAGTAAGCCAGCGTGCATCGTTGAAGGTGACAGCTATGTCGTGGGTGTCCGTCCACGACCTAACGTCTCTGGCGTGTCGGATGTGACTGCTGCTGCGATGTACTGTTCGCTGAACAGGTGATTTGGTGCCCCCATGGAGGAAGGAATAATATGGAGACGACGCAAGAGATCTTTACCACGCATGGGAGTGAAGCAGGCCGGCGGAGGAGTGGGGGGGCATGGCCGGAGTGGTGGGGGCTTGACCGCTTCCCAACAAACACGGGGAATATGTACAAACACCTCAAGGGGACTCTAGGATAAACGTGACGCCGCAATCTGGTGATGGATTATTATGTAACTCGATGAGAAAAATAAAAAATGAAGAATAAAATTTTTTGATATCCTGCTTAGTTTTCGAGATATTCTGTCTCAAATGTGAAATGGTTTTGGTTGAAATTCAGAAGAAAAAATTATTCAAAGTCACATTTTATGATGAATTTTTATTTAAAAAGACGAGACAAATAGAAAATAAAGAGTAAAATTTTTCGATATTTCACCTAGTTCTCGAGATATACTGTCTCAAAAGTGAGGTGTCTTGAGTTGAAATGCAGAAGAAAAATTTCGCAAAAGTCAAATTTAATGATGGATTCTTATGTAACACGACGAAAAAACTCGATAATAAGGAATAAATGTTTTCGATATCTTGCTTAGTTTGGGGGATATACAACATCCAAATTGAGGGGTTTAGGTTTGGATGCAGGCGTGACCAAAAATTAATTGTGTCAAAGCCACAATGATTACATGGTTGACATGCAGAATGGATATTTCAGTTTTATTACTACCACTTGTGGTTAGTCTGAAATGTGTCCTAGACCAGAAAAAAAGTAAGAGGACCCACTCTAGGGATGAGCAACCCAGACATTTTGTAGGCTGGTACCAGAAATAAAATGTTTATTCAGTCACCTTAATGAACATTCTCTTGATCAAGATGTGTTGTCTAATTTCACAGCCCTACTTATTAGGACAATTGTAAAAAAATTATCTCTCAGTTAGATTTAGATACGGGGGGGGGGGGGGGGAGAGAATGTTGTACAAAAAAAAGAGACTAAATTAGAAACACATTCCCCAAATTGATTTTGTTCAAAGGCCAATAACTTCTTTATTTATGAAGCCCATTTTTATTTCTGCATGAATCTGTTTCGACATAAATAGATGAGAAAGATTTCAAAATCGGTAAAAATAGGTATAGACGTATTTACAAACAGAAACAAGTCTTATATGAAGCTTTAAAAATAACCTAAGTCAATGGCTTGAAATAGCTATTTAAAAAATTAATAAAACTCACAGCTTCTCACGTAACAGTTAATTTCATCATCCATTGTCAGTATAATCAGCAACGTGACGAAAGAAATCGTAATAGTAAATTCACTGAATCGCGAAGTAAAACACGCCCCTTTAAATCTCATTTTAAACACTCGTTAAAAAATAATGCTAGTCTATTATGTGCAAAATAGCAAGTTTGAGATTTTCTACACTACACCAAGAAAAATTTGAGAACAAAGTCATCCCATTGAGAGCTATGACTAAATATTTATAGACGTGCTGCAAAGTTTGCGGTGTCTACCGCTCACTTCAACAACGATAATTACAATTCAACTTACTTATGAAATGATATTCCAGGTTCTTTCCTGTCTGGCCTATTTGTGCAACCGTACGCAACACAAGCTGGCATTTTTAAACACTTATACACAATACTAAATGAAATAATCACTGCATCTACCACAATGTGAACACCTTAATTGTTGGGAAGCGCCATATGGTCGCTGCCGGTGCTGCCACCATGCGGGAGAGTTTAGTGCTTGCTTCACCGATTTAACGTCACTTCTCCTCCATTTAATTCCTTCCTCCATGGGTGCCCCCTACCACTGAACTTGTGCTCTCCAGCGATGCTTTATGCTATCAGATGGGCGCCTGGGACCGTGCGCCAAGGGCAGGCCTGCGTTGCACTAGGTCACTACGGCTTTCGCCCTTTATCTATAAGGAGGCGGGTGGGGTAGGCGTTCACGCGGCTAACAGAGAGGCTTAAGCTATATGGCCAGTTTTTTTTTAGGGTCTTCAGGATGGTTAGTGACGGTTGCTTCGCCCGCGTCGCTCCCCGTGGGCATCCTTAATGGGCGGCGAAACGTGCCATGATTTACCATCCTCGCTGTAATGGTGGTCGATTCTTCAGGTGACCTAATCCCGCGGCGGAGGCAGCTGATAGTAAGCAAGATACCTCTTTGCGGTCTGATTGTAGATTTTTTTTATGAGTGCAGGTTCGGATATAATCGTAGTCACCAGATCCCATAAGGGAGCGCCCATTAATTACGTGAGGTGAAATGGAGGTCCGCGGCCATCTCACCAAGGGGGAGGGGGGTCAGCGGAAATCTCGGGTGCGGTTTTGAAATTCTTGTAGGACTGTAGAGCTAAAAACAACAACAAAAATCTTCAAATGACGTGAATGTCGACTTTAGGGGAGGGGGAATTCCAGAAAAACACCTCACGTAATTAATGGACGCCCCCTAAGTTCAACAAAGGAACTCCGTCCACAATTGTCAGTGTTGCCAGTGCATGATGCTGTGCAGAAATTGACTTTCAATCATGTCGCAGAAAACTTTCGATTGGATTTATGTCTGGCAATATAGGTGGCTAAATCATTTGCTGAAATTGTACAGAATATTCCTCAAACCAATGTTAAATGATTTTGATCTGGTGACATGGCGAGTTCTAGTCCTGGAAAAGTCCATCTTTGGGTACATGAGGGCTATGAATGGCTGCAAATTGTTTGGAAGTTAGCTGAACATAACCATTTCCAGTCAACAATTGGTTCAGTCTGACCAGAGGTCCCAGTTTTTGTCATATAAACAGAGCTCATACCAGGACAGGGCCACCACCAACTTAAATAATGGCATACTGATAACCTGAATTCGTGGGATCTGCGCCACACTCAAACCCTACCACCAGTTGTCGCCAACTAGAAATGTGACTCGTCTGGGGTCTAAGCGTTATGTTCAAAAAGTCCAAGAGAGGCGCTGCAGCCGATGGTGTTTTGATAGCAGAAGCACTCACGTCGGCCTGCTGCTGCTGTATCCCATCAAAGCCAAATTTCACTGCACTGTCCTCCGACACATCTGTCATATGCCACAAACTGAGTTACTGTTCTTTGACGTAGTGTGGTCTGTGTGTCAACACTGATACCTCAATGCAAAAATTGCTGGTATCGGCCATTAAAAATTTATGGTCCTCCACTGCATTGTCCATCACAGGGGTTATACCTTTAACTATATATTCATGAAAAACTCACGACACTGTGGATATGGAAATATTGAATTCATGAAAAATTTACAAAATAGAATACCCCATGCTTCAAGTACTAGTTACCATTCCATGCTGAGAATTTGTTAATTCATGTTGTGTGGCCATAATCATATCAGAAAACCTTTTAAAGACTCACAAGAATGTAAATGAAAGCCACGGCACAGTATGCCACATTTGTAAATTTCTTCCACGGTACTACTGCCATCTGAATATTTCCATGTTACTATCCCATTACTTTAGTGTATTGTTTCACAATGCAAAACAGTTTTAGGGGTGAAACTGCTCTGTAAGTTATACATGTAGGGAACGTAATCTCAGTTGGGTCATATTTTACAATAATTTTTGTTTAATAGAAAATATCGGAACTTTAAAAAAAATCAACCTACACTGTAGTCAGTTTTCAAACAATATTCTTAACATGCAGATAGTTTTAAGTAGGTTTAAGGATGTAAATCCTTAACTCCCAAACCTCTACATGGTGATGTAAGGTGCAAAAGTTGTGCTTTGATTATATGTGTGTTTTATTTGGGTAATAAGTTTTACCTCACAATATATTACAAAAGTTATTAAAACATAAAGGAATAAGTGCATGATAAGATGAACCTTAGTAATAAAAAATTAATTTATTTACTAAGTTAATACAGGTTTATATCTATGCAGTTCATACATTTGTACAAAAAAATAGCCTTTAGCAAGAATTTTGTTCTCTTCTTATATACTATAAACGACCAATAAATATTGACATTCCAGTGTGTGTTATGGTACCACTACCCTGGATTGGGTAACTACAACGGGTCTAGATTCAAATCTCAGGCTCAATATACTGGTTGTCCTGACAGTATCATTCAGCAAACACCTGAGTGTATGCTTGAACAGTCCCCAATCTCTGCCTTACAATATATATATTTCCAAATAAAAATATATTTATGACACAAAACTAAAGCTACACCGACAAAAGGCAACACATCCATTCCCCATCAAAAACTACAACAGCCCTAGCAAACAGGTAGCAGATGCAGCATTGTTTCCACAAATCACAATTATGACTAATGGAAATTGAAACAGAGAAAATCTACAACAATTTTTTATGTAGTTAACTTCCATTGGTAACTGGAAGTTACCTTTCAATATCAGTATATATATATATATATATATATGACTTCTTCTTCACTACAAAATCTCTGAGATCATTAACCTGCTTGTAGAATTTGAGATCAAACTAATATTTGGCAATTGTCTTAAAATATGTGAAATTAAAAAAAATTACAATATTTTTACCAATAAAAATGTAATCTTAATCAATTTTTTTTAAATCTAGTCAAATGTTAAGTCCTCATTATTTCTCTTTCATCATTTTCATTCATCTTACATAAATAATTGTCTCATATCTTCCATTAAATAGTCATGATCAGAACTGGAGTAAAGTATTAATCTTATCTAATTCTACTTCATCTTTTTCAGGGGAGCACGTTAATTATTGTTTATCTGAAGATTTTGGGGATAGCTTTGGGGAAGGACATACAATTTCTGGAGATATATGGACACAAGCAATATATTCTTATGCTCTAGTTAGCCAATTGCTAGAACACTGGTACTTGGTCTTCCATGATAAAAGCAAAGGTGGCATGGTGAACATATTATCATGACCCATCAATATGAGTAGACACATGTGAAACAACTATAGAAGCAGGCATTGAGGGATTGCATCAGTAGTAGTTCTCTCATTTGGCCAATTCATTACATTTGAAGACAAATATTTATCTTAAAAATTACCAGTAACACTGATTGCAGTTTGAATATAATCTGTAGTAAATGCTTTATGAAGAGCTATGCCAATCACACAGTCTCATAAATGCTGACGAGCCTTCTGCGGAGTCAGATCATCCATCTATTCTAAGCAGTGTTCTAAAATTACTAGTATGGGCAAAACAACCATTACTCTTATTAATATTATACATACAAGATGAATAATAATAATAATAATAGTGAAACAGCATTATATATTAAAAACAATTAATAAATTTATCAACTGAATTTTGAAAAAGATATATTAGATACAATTTGTTCTTTTATATAAATTCTTGGATAGAGTAGAAGGAGTTGACAATAACATAACGTCTCAGTTACTTTTCAAATAATTTATTATTATCTACAAATTGATTTATCTTTTTCGGTAGTATATTGAACATATGTGTCCCAGAATAATTAACTTATCTTTGTAATAACGATCCTCTGTCTTCGGTTGGACAATCACTGGCTATGTACGTCAAGAGTTGCCCAGGAAACTACCATTTTTCATCACTATCTTAGTTTTAGTAGACTAATTTGCTTTAAAATCTTTAAATAATTAATTAAATTTTTAGGATTATTGTTAGTGAGAAGAATTATTCATACCTATCACCATAATTAACAGTTTTAATTTGCATTATTCTTGTAAGATAGCCAATTTTATTTTTCACAAGTTTTATTAATTTGGTATTTAGTGTATTAAGCATTTTATAGCATAGGTTATTCAACAGTTCTAATTTCTTATATACCATATTTAATTAAAATCAGTAGTTTGAACCTCGTTTGTTGAGGTTACTGTATTATCACATATTGTAGGCTCGGTTCGGTTTAAAATACAATTGTTTGTTATTTAATTAGTTCTGTAATGGTTATGTAACAACAGGCTAGTTATATAAAAAATAATTATTTGTAAATAACTAGGTGTTAGTCACGTTATGCTTACACAGCATCAATATATTATTCCACTATCGATAATGTTTACAGTTTGTTAAGTTTAGAAATTCTTAAGCATAAATTAAAGCCACTGACCAATTCTGTCTGAAATATAATTGTGCTTAATTACTTTCTAATACATTAAAATAAAAAATGTCCTAGCTTTAAAAGATTTTGTTTTTCGTAAATAACTAATTAGTTCTTATCCATCATTAACACTAAATAGTATCAACATGTTTAAATTCCATCTTAAGTTTAATTCAGATATTCATTTATTAGCTTTTAAGTACTTATTACCCAGTTATTACTTATAAAGCTTTAATCTAATTTTATATACAAAAGTTTATGCACATAGTATAAGTTTTATAAGACTACTTTATCAATTAAATTTAAGATAATGGAGTATTGTTTTTACTACTTTCAATTAGAAGGTATTAGAAGTACTTGGGAAAATCATGCCTGGAACAAGTAGCACCTGTCTCAGGTCCGTGGTGAATGGTGTGGGTTGTAATGGGTGTAACAATGCTTTCATTGGGCGTATAGTATAGAGGGAACATGGGAAATAAATGTGGCTCTCCCATGGTTTTGACCACTTTGCATTAAGGTCAAAATGATCAGGGAGATGGGAACAATGATCAGGAAGAAAGACAAAATGGACAGGGATGGGTGCGAGAGGGTCAGTTGCCTTGAGGCTCGGCTTGTGGGGGCTCAGCCTATATATGCAATAAGCAGAGATGGTGGGTTTAGTGAAGAAGGGTGGATGGAAGCTAATAAAAGGTCATACGGAAAATTGGTTAACAGGATGAAGAAGCCAGACACTTCAGTAATTGTGAGGAAAAATGGAATTGACCTGTTACCAGAATCAGGACAGGAAGAGCATCATGCAGATGCAGGAGTAGGTAAGGTGCAGCAGACCCTTAGGAATAGGGTGTGCAAGGAAAGAATATGAAGAATAGGGTTCTGCTGCTAGGTAATGGCCATGGGAGAGGTGTAGGTTCTTTTCTGCATGATCAATTAGGGACAGATACCAGATCACAAGCGCAATATTAGGTCAGGTAATAGAGGATACAGGTTCACTATGTAGGAGTTTTACTAAGGTCAATAGAGTAGTTATAGTGGGAGATGCAGGAAATAGTATTGATAGAAACATGATTTATAGTAAGAGAGTGACCTGAGGAAGGTGGTTAAGGAGGCACAGCATACAAGATTTGAACTCGTGCAGGTACCAATTCACCATGACCGGCCACAGTTGAACCACGCTGTGAGGCAGGTAAATGTGGAAATGGAGGTGCTACTTGGGAAAGGCATTAGTTCTGTCTTAGGGGTTGCAGTTGGTAGATGGGGTTTCACTAGGCACAGCCTACACCTAAATAGAAGGTGCAAGGGGGTAGTTTCTGAGTTGTTAGCAAAATCTGTAACGGAGCCAATTTCCAATAATGATGGGGTCAGGATTGTGCATTTTCTTTTTTTTAAGTTAGGGGATGCTGGTGAGGGGCTAGAGATAGATGTTCAATTGGTTACAAATTGTAGAATCATAACAGGAAAAATAAAAATGCTATAGAAATACATGAAGCTACTGCAAGAATAACTATGGGGACAGAATTGGGAACACGGTGGTTAATGCTGAAATAATCACACAGCCAGTAATAAAGAGTGTTACTGGTAATCTGTAGAAGTATAATGAACAAATAGAACTTGAAAACTTAATAGAGATACATGAACCACAAGTAATTACAGGGGAAGAGTATTGGTTAAAATAAATACAGGACAATGAGGTTTATTAGAGAACTGAGGGGAAGGGAGGGAGTTCAGACAATTATAGATAAAGATGGAGGAGAAGTTACCGAGACCATTAGGAATGATAATTCAGTAATGGGAGGGTGTAAATCAGAGTATGAGCTTATCTACACAACTAGACATGAGCAGACTAAGAAATTTGAAATTCATCCCGAGGATATCATGGAGGAACTAAGAAAGCTAAAAAACCATAAAGGGGCTGATGTACATAATATTACTATAGATGTATTAAAGTTAGCAGGATGTGACACTGTACCTTATGTTAAAATGTTATATGAGTCTTGATACTTGCCGGTTACCAGAGGACTGGAAAAGTGCGATAGCAGCACAGGTCCATAAAGGTGTGACAAATAGGGTAAAAAAATTACAGGCCAATCAGTGGTAGGTAAATTAATGGAGAGATTGGTATTCAAACACATCAGAGTTATCAGTGAGGAAAGTAAGTGGTTTTCAATTCAACAACATGGGTTTAATCAAGGCTATATGTGAGATATTTAGGATGAAATGGACAAGAGAGGCCAAATTGTTAGTGTAGCATCAGATCTTTCAAAGTGTTTTAACACAGTGAACTATAAAATTGTGGTAAATAATATAAAAACTATTGGAGTGGATGAAAAACTGATTTACTGGGTAGAAGAATTTGTAAAAGGTAGAAAGCAAAATGTTAGGATAGGAAATGCGGTATCGAAGGAAGTGGAAGTGAAAATTGGAGTGCCACAGGGTAGCATATTGGGGCGATTGCTATTTGCCATTCTAATAAATGATTGTGTTTGTGGATTACAATCAGAACTTCGATTGTTTGCAGATGACATAATGCTATGGAAATGGGATCAAAATGGTAGAAGACCATAAACGGCTGCAGGGTGATCTAGACAGGATATCTAGTCAACTTAGGATGAAGGTAAATGTAAAGAAGAGTCAGCTTATTAGATGCACAGATAAAAATCTAAAGATTGATTATTGTTATAGGGTAGGGAAAGAATTGCTTATTGAGGACTTGATATATAAATGCCTCGGTATAACATTTGATAAACTCAACTGGGCAGGACACATTGATCGGATAGTAGGAAAAGTTTTCAGAATCCTTCACTTGTTGGAAAGAGTGATGAAGGGATGTACTAGAGAAGGAGGGGGAATCAGGTTACAAAATATTGGTAAAACTATTGATTGAATGTGGTACTGTAGTATGGGACCCATGTTTTGGGTATCAAATACAAGAGTTGTAGGGAATGCAAAGAAGGGCTGCTAGATATGTTTCTGGAAATTACTGCAGAACACAATCAGTAAGTGCCTGTATGATAAAGGGGCTGGAATAGGATTCACTAGAAGACAGGAGGAGGGTGGAGAGAATAATGGGAACAAGGCATATACTTGTGTGATAGGCATGGATAGATATTGGTGGAAGAATTAGGAGAGGTGCATGGAAGGTAAAAGATGACCATGAATACAAATTGGAACTTGATTTCCGGCATAAGAGTGTGGGAAGAATTTCTTTCTTAGGTAAGGGGGTCAGTGATTGGAATAAATTAACAAGAGAAATGATGAATAATTTACCAAAAATGCTAAAAGAGTTTAAAATTGAAAATAGGAGAGGGAAAAAGTAGGTGCAAAAAGGAAAGGGTAAAAATGGGTGTGTAGGAAAATTACCTCCAGAGCAAGCGTTCCATTACAATTTAATTAAATGACAATGATGTTTGTATTTTGCACAAGTTTTTTTTTTGTTCCTTGTATTGAAATTGAAATAAACAAGTTAAAATGTCCAATGACAAAGCACATGGAGAATACATTATTAGAATGCACTGTAAGAATATAAAGCTTTTTTTTAAAGAGGTGTCTACAAGTTATTGGTTTTACCCTTCACAGCATCCTTATAGCTCCTTTCTGCACTGTGAAAACTTTTTTTACTTTGTGAATAATTTATGCAAAAATGTATGATTGAATGAAAATAAGACTAGTTTTCACATGGGTAAGGGCCTCATGATAATTAACAACAAGTAAAACTGGGCTATCTGCAGAGCCATGTTCAATAAAATGTTTTATGTACTAAACAAAGTTGACCAGCCTAAAGGGTTGGCTCCACCAATAACAACTGCTGGTGCCCACAACAAAATGTGTTCCTTGAAATTTACTCTTGGAAATATCTGCATAGGCAGCACAAAGTTTCAACAGCAGAAATCACTGTAATATTTATGCCCCTTACAGCAGATGTGGCTCAACCAAGTTGTTTTGTACCCTTATCGCAAACAACCCTATGAGAGACAGTTTCCAGTTTGATCCATACTGAAGATTTTGACTGGTGGAAAATTACATTAAACAGTTACTGCTTTTCATCATCATCATCATCATCTAGGACAGCTTTCAGCTACTGGCCGGATCTGCTGGGAACAAAAGCCTCGTCAGTGCTTCCACCATCTCTCTTCTTCCACTGTCACCATATTTCTTCCTCTTTCCTCCACACATTTCTTAACGCCTATTTAGCTGCATAAAATAGTGTCTCCTTTATCACAGCTCATTGCCTGGTCAAAGGTGTCAACCTTAGCCTTTTTCAAAGTTAATGAAGAGAAACTTCTTCAGACACCCCTAAGCCAGATTGATGTTGTTTATTTGTCCATCAATTTGAAGGAATAGATACATTATTTCCATATCATAATTTTTTACCACTGCTGTAATTCAGGGCAATTCATCAAAACATCATAGATGTTCAAGATGCATTCATTTTTCCACTTGTTAGCTGAAATTTTTCTAAAAGTAAAACGTATTGTAGCTACACTGATCCAGTAAGTAATAATGTTAGTTGGTTGTAGCATAAACTGACTTAGAGATACAACTACATGGTATGACCCAAGGTAAATACAAGGACTAATTTAATAAAGAGCGTCCTAAAATAATGTGAGATTAGCATTGCCTATCATAATAAATACCATTTAAGAGCAGATAAAAACAAACTACCTACCTCTACTATTCAACTCAAACCATGTGAACTCTACCTGTGTACAAAAACTGAGAAAGAGATGGAGAAAAATTTATTTTTTACATAAAAATTTTTGCAGTATGTTTCACTGTAAAACCACATGTACTAGTATACAGAAATCATACTTCTAAAAGTCCTATTGAGCAAGTTATGTATTAGATCGGCCAGCTTTCATATTTCTCAGTGAGCAGCACAAGTCAGACTGACATGACGTACATCTAACAGAAGAAACAACCTTTTACAACTAAAAAATAATCTTTTCAAATAAAACCAATAAAAAAGTTTCTTCACAATGGAAGATAAGTAACACTATTCCTACAATCTGATTAATTAATCTTAAGTTTTTATTGGCTTTGTACCTTGTCAACATCGAGATAATTAGAAGTAGGAAAGAGTTGTGGGGAAGGAATTCAGCCATGACCTTTGAAGAAACCATCCCAGCATTCACCAGGAGTGATTTCAACAAACCATGAAAACTCCACTCTGGATGGTTGGACATTGATTCGAACCCATGTCCTCCCGAGCACTAGGTCAGGTTAATTTTAAGGGGTGTGACCCCATTCCCCCCTCCACTTTTAAAAATGTAATCAGAAACATCTTTAAACAGACTTCATCATGCTCATACCAGTAGTATTAAGACCCCCTAAAACTGCAATAATCTTGTGTTATTTTGCAGAGGACTAAAACAAAATGTTGATTTTATTTTATGTGAACAAATTTATATGGTGCAAAACAGTGCCCCCAGCCAGTAGAGTTGTTTCATACAGTAAAAAAAATTCATCAGCCACCAATTACATGTGGGTAAATAACATCTTATTATTAAAAATTTTCACCTATTATGTTAAATCTGGTACTCTGATAACATACAAAAGATCAGGATTTAGCATTTCTTCAAGAAAATGGAAATTCAGAGGGAACTAACCCTAAAATCAATTAAATATGTCCATGTCAAATGAAGTCCATGTCAAATGAATTTATTTGCCAAGTCAGCAGTTACGTGTGGTTATTCCCTTCTATGCCCGTAATATGCTGTATCAACAACACAGATGAATACATACTGATGGAATGGCAGGAATCAATCCAGTTTCACTACTTAAAAAAAAAGGTTGGACATTAACATCTTAGAATTTCGCCTAACAAAATTAGTTGCCTAGATAGCGAGTTCAGTTGAAGTATATGGTACCACCCTTTTAAAGTCAATTTTGATAATATTTCCCAGTAATATGTCCTATATAAGCATTTATTCAAGTATGAACATAAATTCAAGAGTTAAATTCATTTAAACAGCTGTTAAGAAACTTAACCTCAGATTTGAATAGGTAGTATTTGACTTTCATATAATTTCGCTAAATCTATATATTTCTTTAATTCAAAAGATGTTTAGGTAAATAGATAGTCAGAAGATGATTAATTTTGTTGTTAAAAGATCTTACTTAGAGTCTGAATATGTTTAAAAGTGATTTGCCGGTAAAGAATTTTATCACGTAATTTTCCACTCTAAAATCGAAGTATTCAGTTATTAGAAAACAGTTAAGAAGTCAAGTGATAAACAGAAAGTATCGTAATTTCGGTTTAAATAACATATTAAAATTTTAGAAAGTTTCATGCATTCTAAAGATCGTTTTTAAATATAATTTGGTATAACAAGATATGTGCTTCATGGAAAAGTTAAATATTTCAGTCTTATTCGGGAATTTATGAGAAAAAAATATGTTCAGAGTAAAGTTTATTTAAATACAAGGGTTTCTGAAAAAGTTTTATTTCAAATATTAAAGCATTTGATTGTAATAAAGCGAAATGGGTTTTGGTGCGAGAAAACGCTAGGACGAGATGATGCGATATCATTCGGCATTCGGGAGGAATAATATTCATAAAATTCGTAATAAATCAGGGAATATACTTAGAGATTCCAAATTTTTACAGTAACGGTTTTTGAATAGGGAAATTTGTTTTGAATTATTTTCAAGTCGATACATTGAATATTTCAAGTAGTCAAATTTTGTTTTCGAGTTTCATACCATTTTCAAAATACTTTATTTGATATCAGAGGATAGATGAGCAATAGGAGAACAGAATAACATTTGTTTCAGCTCGGTAGGAGTAATATTTCAAAAGTTATGGCAATCACATCTTTATGACTCTTTTCTGGCGAAACTATTAAAGTTCTGACGAAAAATTTTATAATAACTTAATTTGACGTTTGTAACAATATCTAGCAACTATCAAAATTTCAGAAAGCTAGGATTATTTTTGGTGTCTTGATCAAATGTATTGCGAAATATTCGTCAGAAAACTGATCAGTTATCGGATAAAGTCCATGGGAAAGTTGGAGGAAGATTCTTCCCACGGTTCAAGCAGCATCGATCCTATAAATACCCCCTCCAGAAGCTACTCTCGCCCCAGACCAACAGCGGCAGTTTTACAGTACGTAACAAGTTATGTAGTGAATAACTAGGTTGGGCTCGTGGCGCAGCAAATTTCCATCTTGCGCAATTATGGTTGCATTTTAAAGTCATGGTTAAAATCCAGTAAAACCTCATGTAGTGAAATAACTGTGGGGGTGTGAGGTCTGGTCATGCTCGAGTGATTGGTCGAAACTGTAAATGTTTTTCGGAGAAATTGTCTGATTGCCTGTGCAGTTTTTCTGGCTATGTAAAATTTTGAAGAATATAGTCATCTTACCAGAATGAACTAGTTATCATTGAACTTCCCCGGCATAAGCTTGTCGTCTTACATGCTTCCTACTGCTTGCAGATGTTTTTGTCACTACAGTAATTCAGTTTTAGCAATAAATGTCTTCAGTTTTCTGCTGGTTACATCTTCAAATAGAGGAGAAACTCCAATAAACAGAATATGGATTTAAGTAAAAAGGCACACTGAAGATCTTTTGTTGTACCCAATGAAGAAATTTAAAAATGTTGAAATTGTTGTGGTTCAGTTATTATATTTTCAAGAAGCATCCAAAGGTACCAGCATATTTATAGTGAAATATGAAGTGGCATATAAACTACCTAATCCAACTCCACCATCTACAAATGAATGTATGGTTCATTAAGATTTTAAATCAAGAGCAGTCAAATGTTGGTGAAGTGAAAAGAAATAAAACTAAGCATGCTCTTTTTTTTTGGCTTATGGCTGTACACCTCGTTGATGTCATCAGAGGCAGGAAAGGATTGGGAGGGGGGGGAGCAATGAATGGGAAGGACTTTGGCCGTGTTTTTTTTAAGGATACATCCTGGGATTCACCTGGAGTGATTAGTTAAACCACAAAAAAACCAAATCCAGATTCCTGGATGAGGATTCAAACCCGCATCCTCCCAATGCAAGGTCAGTGTGTTACCACTCACCCACCATGCTTGTTAATTTAGAAATGTACAATTTTCCAAAACACTGGTCACATAATAGGAAAGAAGCATTTTTGAGGAAAAAATTAATTTTCACATTCTAAAGTTTTTGTACAGGAAATGATTCTGGGACAATTGTGATCATAACAGGATATAAAAATAGTACTCTGTATGTAAAGAAAGAAATATTTTGAGGATTTCTGTTTTAAAGGTTCAAAACACTGTTAGGTTGGTTTTAGTTATGCCTCCATAATGTTGTCGTTTTGAACACAATATACCAAAGTTGCAGTGCTAAGTATATACACCTCTGGATCAGTGTAGCTTCCAGCGGAAGGGTAATGTATCTTAAAATTTTTTGTTTGTGTAAGAATACACAAATACAAGTCAAATCTGAAGTAAAATTTTCATACACTTCTGTGTTTTTGTGGTAAATGGACAAAATGTGTAACTTAGATCTGTAGTATATACAGTTAATTCAAACTGGGTAATGTGTACATTGAAGTATCGAAATATGGAAAACAATCTTCAGGTGAGTTATGCTAATACTACAATGTATGTAAATGTATTGTAGGTGGAATTAATTTTATGGCTTTATATGTTTAAGAGAAATGTAATTTCCAATAACAACTTATAACCAATTCATTAATGAATTTGTGGATTGTGGAACATCGTATTTTACTGTTGAAGTCTACAGCCCTCTTCTTCTTTCCACTGGTGGGCAAGTGTTTACTGCACTGATACGGTATTCAGGGGGATGTGGGTTCAAATCTGACCATTCAGATTTCAGTTTTCCAAAAAACCACTCCAGGCGAATGCCAATATGATTCCTTAAAAAGCCATTGTCAAATTCCTTCCCATTCCCTGCATCAAATCCTTTCCTGACCTAATGACCTTCATTTTGATGAAGCATAAAGCCATAAACAAAAAACAAAAAATTTTCTTCCTATACAAGGATTAGACTTGTTGATCTGTTCCAGCTTCAGAGACTATTTCTACCTTTCCTTGGCCTACCTAGAAAAAGCAGGTCTTCTACCTACTGCTTTATTCAGGCGTACTGCTTACTGCATTTGAGAACTGTTCATCACTCCTCCTGTTTCAGATATATCTCTCTACTTGTTGCTATGTTCCTCTATTTTCTCATTATACTATATATTTTCAACTCTTCCTTACTGTCTCATTTCTTATTACATTAAGTTTTGTTTCCTGTCACGGATCTTAGGAACTTCATCTCCACTGTTAGTACGCGTCTTTCATTTTAATTATCCATTCATTCCATAGAGAAGCAGTACTGCTGTCATTTTATCAGATTTTACTGCTGTATCCCTGTACATCCTCTTTTCAAAACTTATCCCAGTCTCCTCTGATATTTGTTTACTTTACTATATACACTGGTCACTGTTTACTCTGTATGTTATGTAAATACCAATGTAGTTATAGTACGAAACTGTTTATCCAGTTGACCATTTATATTTGTTCAACAGCGTCTCATCCAAAGAAAGCCTTTCAT
Source organism: Vandiemenella viatica (assembly GCA_031002005.1). NCBI lineage: Eukaryota > Metazoa > Arthropoda > Insecta > Orthoptera > Morabidae > Vandiemenella > Vandiemenella viatica. The sequence continues at coordinate 87,207,827 of CM061921.1, forward strand.
TCCCCTAGATATCTTCAGGTTATAGTGCTCTGAACATGTCAGTAATTTGTGAAGCGCACTTTGTTAATCCATTTTCAGCATCCTCTATTCCTAGGTCATCAGCTAATAAAAGCAAATTTAGGGATCTACCTTGTCCTAAATCTTTCCCTTTCACTGGATTTGAATTCTGCCACATTTGATGCCATCGAATAAAAATTGTCAGATTGAGGCTGCACCTCTGCCTCACATCTTGGTTAATTTTTATTATCTACTGTTCATTTCTTTAATTTGTGGAATATCTTTGAAACGAAATATAGAATCATCACTGAGTCTATAATATGTTTCAGATATCCACTTCTTTAAACAATTTCCCACGGCATCTTGTAAAAGCCAAATACCACAAATAAATAATGTTAGTTAGAAAACAATACCATCAGAGATGACATATAAAATATAAATGACTCAAACAACCTCACTGTCAACAATCCCAGACTTTTTTTTTTTTAAATGTGAAACACAACCACTTCATTTAAGAATGAAGTCTTTCTCAGTGATGTATATGTATAAAAAAAAACAAAAGAATTTTATTTATAAGCACCCATATGTTTAAACTTTTATAATTTGAAAAAACTATATGAATTCTGAAAACAATCTCCATTTTGAGGAATAACATTATCATTATTCAGCCATAGGTCAATAAATCAGTCATTGCTACCATGATATAACAAATTTTTAAATACTTCTGGTACAAAATATGATATACTGAAAAAATGTCATGTGAATTAACTAACATTTTGCTGTGTTAATATTATTAGAGAACTAACAGAGAAAAATGTATAGAACCACAAATGAAAAAGAATTGACAGGAAGATAAGTTTTAATAATTTGGACAGTGAATATAATCAAATGGACTGGATAATACAATCAGCCAAACAGATTGAGGAAGATGTAATCGCGAAACAAACTTATAAAAAAATGAATACAACAAAAAATCAATATCTTTACCGGCAAACTCGGACACTGTGTGTCAGTATGCAGCATGTTTCAATAGTTATTAATAATATTCTAGAATGGTACAAGCTGCCTTCTGAGCAACATTTCCTGTTGGAATGAATTGACCCCTACCCCATATACTCAACTATCCGAGTACCAAGCCAAGGATACAAAGATAGCATGTCTTCACGTTAGAATTGAGGCTCCGAAAATTTCTGGAACCTCCTAGAAGCAACCTTTAACTGGCCAATTAGAGCTCTATATGCACCCCACATGATAAACTTTAGCCAACAGGGGCCATTGCTTCCCACTCCAGTGTGGCCCAGCCGAGTGTGAGTGATCGCAATAGTCTTGTTTGGGAAACTCTAAAAGTTGTAAATCTTTAGGGCCATGATTTAGAAAGTCAATAGTTAACTATTTACCACCAAACCTCCCTATGTATGCTCAGGATGATGCTTCATACTATACCTACTATTATTTTATATAGCCTTGTGGCTATATTAAAGCAGAAGCATCACTTCTTCATAGACTTACACTGTACCAGCTACCTGTATCATTTTCCTTGATGCCTGAAGATCTCTCGGGCATGCAGCTGCATCAATTGATCGTTGTTCAACGAATTTTCAACAGAATAACTTGTCATCATCTTCAGCTTGCGTCTGCTGACTGGTGTGAGAAGCGCAGTCCGGGACGTGAATGCCGTGCCGGACCCACCAGGGTAGTATTTATATCTTTCGACACATCCGCTCCACTCCCACCACTCCAATAGCGGTGGCGGGGATGGTACACTCCCACATGTCGATCGGTGGTGTTCAGTCTGTGTGCCACCTTTGTTGTGCTTTGAGCCTCAAGGCTGAAGGGTATAATGCCGCTCTGGCGGGTCTGGCACCCAGTCGCATCCCGGACTGCACTCCTCACACCGGTCAGCAGACGCAACCTGAAGATGATGACACATTATGCAGTGAAAAATTAATTGAAGAATGATCAATTGATCTGGCCGCATGCCCAAGAGAGCTTCAAGCAGCAGATTCGCCGGGAAAATCCACAATCACATATTTTCCTTTATGATTTACAGAGTTCATAAATAAATGTATCAATTTCACCTATCAATTTTATTTCACACTACCTCAATGTCATTAATTACGATATTCTCAAGTTTTATTTCCTCAGTCAAAGCTTGTAGATGCCAACTAGAAGTATAAGCATTAGACAAAAGAAGGCGGAGCAGACCTTTGTGCAAAGGTTTAATCCACTGCCATCCTTAGCTCAGTTATCACATGACAAGTAGTTACATTAGAGGGCACACAATCACCTTAATGAATAAGGGAGAGGAACATCAAGTATCAGGAAGGTACTTACCATAATAGAACAAAGATACTTTGGAAGAAGGAGAAAAAAATGAAGATTTACACCAAAACAGAGAAAAATTACAGACACTATAAGAAATAGAAGACTAAAATTTTACATACCCCTTTAGAGATGGACAGCAATAGGCTGACCAAGAAACTACTCGACTTCATTTCTAAATAAAAAAATAAAAATAAATAAAGGACACAAAATGGGATTTGAAAATATTCAAAACAATTTTTTTAAAAATGTGTGTTTCAAAAATGATGTAACACCATATTGTATTTAAAACTGAAAGCCAATTAAAAAAGCTGCAAGTAAAAGATTCGAGAATTCAAGCAAGGATAGAGAATCAAAATGCAGGTTTGTAGACATCTCAAAAGATTTGATATCACAATAACTCAAGAAGGCTATTAGGATTTCCACAGAATGAACACCAAAGTGTCTTATCAAAATTTAAATTCTGGTGGTACATGAAACTGCAAGGACAGGAGCTGGAACACTTTTTAATACACATACCAAATCTAAAGTATCTTATTTTGATCTCATAGCTTTAGTTGCATTTTGACTGTTTATTAATCCCATATTTTTTAAAATATCTCCAATTTGAAGATCATTAGTCAGATCTGTGTGTATTCTGGGGCAAAAATTTTCTTAAATCAAGTGTTACCAAGAAAATCCACTTTGTGAGCATGATTTCAATTGTGTAGTTCTTCCATCTAGATTAAAATAAGTATGTCCTGTAATCAGACAAAATAGTGCAATAAGTTGTCAGATGAGATTGTGATAAACTTGGTCAGTTACACTGTGTGGAAAATAAAGATCTTAAGACACTTCCAACAAGGGAAATTGCAGGTCACACACAAAATATTCAAGTCTGGAAATCGTTGTTTTTTTTTTCAGTTGAGAATTTGAGCCGAATGTTTCTATATTTTGACTGTTCACACAGATAACTGAGTAAAAATAAGTTCAGTCACTATAATAAGCATGATTCAGAAAATCGGCCACAGGCCTTAACTAAAAGTTTACAACTACATTTTTCACAGTCTCGTTCTTTAACCCTTTAACTGCTACAGTTCGGCCGGCCGAGCCCTCGCTGAGTGCGGCTTTGTTTACGCCTAAGCTGTTTACCTGCGCTGGAATGCCGCATTAGACCGGACCGCTGTGTGCTGAATACATCTGGAGCGTTGTGTGTGGAGTTCTTCTGCTGTCGCTCTGCGATTTGAAACCGCAGATACAAAATAAATACAGTTAATATAACATCTAAAGTTTTTCAGTTTAAAGCTCCTCTAAAAGTGAATGTCTGCGTAATCAAACATGACGGTACTTCATATACTATATAGATATTACAGCAACTGAAATGTTTTTAGTTTGTGAGCGTAGTAATTTATCTGGAGAGAACCTTTCCGAATACCTTTCACAAATTCTGCACAAATTTTCCAGTCTTCTTTTTGACCCGGTTAATATATACATATATTTTTAATTATTTCCTTTAGTTTTAGAGGCATATAAATGTAATATAATTATTACTCTGCAGTTAACCATGGTTAGTAATTCTTTTGTGTGATAAGCCTTGAAAAATGGTACAACACACAGTGATACATTACATGTTCTGCATTGGTTTCTCGACGCACTTTCTGTATCGAACATACAGCGCATTTACGCATTGGCGTGCTCTTCTTTGAATTTGCAATATGAATGAAATTTGGGAAAAAAGGTCTCAAAAAGTTGCGAGGGCGATTTCAAGGGGGGGGGGGGTGGCGTCTCACGGAACCTGATCTTACAAGATGGGGGGGGGGGGGGGTCAGGAAATCCTAAAAAATTCCTCACGAAATTTAAATTTATGGATGCAACAGACGAAACTCTGCAACTGGCATTTTTCGTCCGGTTACTACTCGGTGAAGAGCGTGAGCATTTAAAATGCAGTGTTCGAGAATGTGGAAAAAGAACTTTTTAAACCACTTCATAGTGAAAATATAGTGTGAATTGATTCTCGCGTATCTGTTGGTCTCATCAGCATTAGATATCATATGATATTCCGTTAGAAATATCAGGAAAAATGACAAACTGCTGGAATGTTAACGTAATCCACACTTGTGGTCCTGCAGCTTAATCGACAAGCACATGCTGTCAAACACGTCACTAAAGCATTCTCTTTTTCCACACATTTCGCTCGAACAATCTGTAGCTTCAAACTCTGAAAAATGGTCATTTTCCACTAGCTGATGTACACAGCTTAGGAAATTACATCGAGATCCTGTCGAAGGGTTATCACTGTCATCCATATTAAAGTGATTATATTCACTTTCGCTTCTAATAAGAATCTCCATGATTTCTTCCGCGGTACAAACACGACGGCGTATTCGGGAGGACGATGGTTCAAATCCCCGTCTAGGCATCCAGATTTGGGTTTCCATGGTTTCCCCAAATCACTCCAGGTGAATGCCGGGATGCTTCCTTCAAAAGGCCATAGCCGAATTCCTTCCCATTCCTTGCCCCCCATTCTTTAACATCTCTAAAAAACCTCGCTGTTAAGAGACGTTAAGCAGTTAAAAAAAATAATGACTGTATGCCATTTTCTCAGCGAAAACTAAAAGGAAAAGAGCAACACAAATTAGATCGCAGCTGCCAATGCTCAAGGGCCGAATGAGGAAAACAACTAACCACCCTGGGTGGAAACATGGCTTCATAGCCAGGCCGCTAAGAGGCTAGCGTGTATACACGTCTGGAGCACAGACAGGGCGGCGAGGCGGCGCGTGTATACACGTCTGGAGCACAGACAGAGCGGCAAGGCGGCGCGTGTATACACGTCTGGAGCACCTGGGCGCAGTAGTAGCCACGCGCGTTAACGCGTCTACAGCAGTCAAAGGGTTAAGACTGCAAATTAAATTTGTGATGATTTTAACTTCTCCGTAGTCATGAAAGCATTATCTGGTGACATCCAACAAGTAAGAAAAATTCTAAGACATTTCACAAGCAAGTGACTCAAAAGCGAAGTAACATTATCAAATATTTCAGCTATTAACGATGATAGCTCTTTCTCAAATTAAGAAATTTATCAAAATGATTCAGTTACAATGGACTGAGAAAACAGAAATCAGACTTAATTGTAAACATCTATCAGCAGCATTGAGTCTCATCCTTGGAAAATGACATAGCTGTAAAAGCTAAAAGGAATTAAAAATCAAGTGAGCTCATCACATAATACAGCTGTTTTAGCAGTCAAACTTGATTTAAACATAGGCACAACAGAAATGACATGGCAAATTATTTTTGAAACACCCTATATTTCATATAATTGTATAAAATAAAAAATGACTTTAATTGAATCACTACAGACAGTACTAAACTACAGATTCATTAGTGACTTGTTTTTTCAGATGAGCCTCCAAACTCAACTTCCTATACACCAGAGGCAAACTTTTCTGCCTAAGAAAATACTGCTCATTTCCATTAACACTGTATAGTTTTTCGCCTGTCTTCCCCATCAAACCTCTCAAAGCTATGTTCCTCTGAAGTAGCTTTGAATAAAATTCGATCCCTCCCTGCACATAGGATTCACCCAAAGAACAAATTTCTTCATCACAAAGTTGTTCATAATGTACATTCGTCATATCTCTCAGCAAAGCCCACATACCATACCCAAAAAGTGATGCAAGTATGTAAATAACACTTCTAACAGAAGTAGGCTTTTGATACAAATCAAATTTCTTATTGATACTTTGTGAAAGACTGTATACCAAGATCAAGGAAGAAAATGGATACAGTGTGTTAAGAAATACATATGGTTTGCGAACATAGGCAACTTCACGGCCAATAGCATACTTTTTTGCTGATTCACTTAATACCAGTGCTTCTAGAAACTGCTTCCCATCTGCTGAACTCCAGTCAACTGATTTATTCAGTATCTGAAAAAAAAAAAAAAAAATCGTGATTCTGCTGCAATGGTTGCACTTGGGTCGGAAAAATATTACAAACAATAATGTAACGATATCAGACTGGTACAATCAGTTCTATTAATAAGGAAATAATAGAAAAAAATAAAAGAATAGTTTTCATCAAATAAGACAGAAGAAACCAAGATAGCAAGATAAAAAGCAACGATTAAAAATCTGTCTGAATACTTGCCACATAATGCAGCACAATATGGTGTACAGCAGCAAGTTGGCATGGGGATAACCCTAATTTCATTTTCACTTAACTATTGTAGGTTAGTAGTGAATGAACATGATATTCGAAGAAAGTAACAAATAATTGATGTACGAAATACCTCCAAATGAAAAGTCATGTTCATAGCATATAAAAATATAGACTTCACAGTTGTCTAGGCCTGGCATGTGTGAGGTTATGTGCCTGCCTTGTGCTAAAATATATTTTAAAAAAATGTCAATTAATATACCAGTTTCTTTTCTCAGATAAGATGAGACAAGACATCTTCAAGGATGAAGTTAAAGATCTTAGGTATTTTGGCAGCATTTGAACCAGTGGTGGTAGTAACAGTAGATAATGAAACAGTCCATATTTTTATCTTTTACTATATGAATTATGCTATTCATTTTTAGCCTTCTTCAGTGATACTGAGTTAATGTAGGTGTCATAGTGGTGACCAATGTTGACAAAAGCATATCCATCCACACTGGCCAAGTTTTAAAGCTAGTAGATCTCCAATATAATTTCTTCTTTTTCTGATAATTGAATTTATGGTGTTTTTTTCCCCACCCCATTTGCCCCTCTCTGTCTGCTTTAGTTTTTTTTTTTTTTTTTGGTTAGATAGTAGGAGACCAAGAAAATGATGATTTTGAAGCTGTGCCTCCATGTACATCAGTTCTGATTAAAAAATTTTAAATGTCTCCGTCAGAAATTAAATTGTTAAAAGCAGACATAAAAGCCAAAAGGCTATAACTAAGAGCAAACATGTTAAAACCTGTTAAAATATGCTGATATGCAAAAAATAAATAAGTCCAATTTTCATAAGTAAAATGCAAACCTAATGACTGGAATCCAAATAAGAAACTTACAGGCAGAACAATGAAGAAAAAAGAGTAGCTATGATAAAATCAAAGAAATACGATCAAAACAGTAACTTTAAAATTGGAACAGGACCTTCAAAGTTTTTACAGAGACTTCGCAGAAGGAATTGGAACGTACATAGTAAGTGCAGTATTTGATTTTGTTGTTTGGTGTTAAGTGAGTAATCAGCTCAGTGTTCTAGTGGGAAAAATCATGTCTGGAGAGTGTGGTGCCTCATGTAAATAAGGTGCAGCAAGACTTAGGAATAGAGACATTGAAGTAAAAAATAAGAAGAAAATGGTTCTGCTGCTCGGTGTGGACAGTGGTACGGATAAGTATTGGTGCAAAACAAGTTACAGTTTAAAGAACGACCTGAGGAAGGTGGTAAAGGAGGCAAAATACTTCAGGGTGAAGTTCATCCAGATCCCGAGTTGCAGTGTGTCAGGTATCTGTTAAATTTTGTAACTGCGTGACAAAATTTTATTCTCAGAACCATGAGTAAGATTGGATAATATTAGTGCATTTCATTTTTATAGTCAGTTTCTATGTTTATTCAAGTTAGAAAGCAGTTTTACAGTTGTTGGGATAGTATTTTGCATTTCATCAGTTTTCGGGGATTGTGAAAGTTCATATTTAAATTATTTATTTTTGGGTAAAATATTAAAGTTGCGAAATTTTTCATAATCTGCTTTCCTCTACTGTCATAATCTGTAAGATCTAGCGACCTGTAAAATTCCAAAGGGATTGAATTATTTGTATAGTCAAGGTCAAATTTCATGACGAAACTTTTTCTGACGTGCGATTTGATATCTGATCAGCGTCCCAGAGACTAGCCATGTGAATGAGGAAAAGAATCTGTTCCCACGGTTTGTGAGAGAGCAGTCGCCAGGAATCTTCGAGAAGCGCGATGTGATATAGACGAGTACGTTCAGTTAGTCGGCCTCAGTCTGTCAGGAACCGCGAACTCGATAACATGTAGCTCAGTTGTACAGAAGCAGTCAACACAACACCACGTTAGGCTCAGTTGGCTAGGAACAGTGTGAGCGACAAGATGTAGTCTCTAGCAGTTAGCTTTGAAAACCTTAGGCTCGCTAACATGCAAGGTAGATCACTCAGTTTTATTATAATGTGGAGTTAAAATAGTATTTTTACCAAGTGGGGCCTCAGGATTGATTGAATTTACTAAAAGGTGGAACAATGGGAGCGTGTGATTTACTTTTATTAGATTTCGAACTAAAGGTTTTAACTGTGACCTATGGGGTGTGGTCTGCCTCGAACGGTTAATCGAATCTGAAAGAATTTCTTTGGCAAATTTGTCTGATTGCCTGTACAGTTTGTGACTTTGAAAAATCTGAAGAATATAGTTATTCAAATGACAATTAACTCTTTAACATCATTGAACTTATACCTTTTCATAGCTTTTGGTTTAAATAAGCTATGTGGCGACCAGGTCATTATATTTTAGTAAGAACTGTAACATCCTAGGCTACGTACAGTCAGAGCTAAGATTCAAGATTTATGCAGAACCCCACTGCAAGCTGGTTTCTTACAAGTGATAAGTCACAATTGAACCTAGGTTTGAGATAGGTAAACGTGGAGATGGAGGTGCTGCTGTGGAAAGGCATCAGCTCTATCATGGGGGCTGAGCCTGTGACACAATTGTGGGATGTAAGGGAGCACACTTCTACTTATGGGATTATGACTGTGCCTTCTTTGGTTAGCAGCTGCTGGTGACGGGAATAAGAATGCATGATCACAGGGATACAGAATAAAGATGGATGATGGGGAGATTAAAAATGCTAAAGAAATATTTGAATCTGACAAAACAATAAAATGGTGGGGGGGGGGGGGGAGTCACAACAAGGAGGGCAATGCTGAGTATAGTACAAAGGCAACTATAAGACTGTAACTAGAGAACTGATAGTATAATGATCAAAGTAGTAAGTAAATTAAGAAAGATGTACAAACCACAAAATAGTTATAGAGATGGAGTCTTGATTGAAGGAAGCAGATTGACAATGAGGTTTTCCCTGACAGTTATAGTGTGTACTGCAGAGATAGAGGAAAGCAATTTGTAGAGGAGTTTTCATACTGTTTAGCAAAGGCAACATTGGTGTTTATACATTATACTTGTGAGTTACTGGGGATCAATTTTTAGGGTTGTACAAAAGATAAAAATAGAGTCCTGGCTGATTACTGCAGTAGAAGAATTTATGAAGAAGATGGGAGAATTGTGGAGAACTTAAATTCATATTATGAGTTAAGCATAGAACAGTTATTATTGATGGGGACTTAAATTTACCGGGAAGGAAATAAAATTAATAACAAAATGGAGCTGAAATTTGCAAATAACTTATTGAGGGTGGAAGGATTTATATAAGTGGTAAATCAGGACACAAGGGGGCCAAACACTTTGAATATCAAGTGGGTGCGCAGACTTCCGCAGTGGTTGTCGATGTTATCTTGGTTGTCTGGGTTGAACTTATTGAAACCTAACATTTCAGCCATCATTTTGTGGCCTTCTTCAGAGGACTGTCATGGCTGGAATCGCTACTGCCTATATATAGCTCCCGAAGAGTGTGCTAACCATTTGGAGTGACGTCACTGAAGCTCCAACCGCCAGCACGGCCGGTCCGATGGGGGCTTGAGTTGGATATTTTCCTAAAACAGTTTGATAATAACTTTGTTGGTTCTCCAGATAGAGAAGGAATATGTGACCGTGAAGCAGTTCTGATGGATATGATAGGGTTTAGTAAACCAGTGGCCAAAACTGAAGATGATTATAGGTATAAATATAAAAGGAAATATGTTTCAGAATTTAAGAGATATTTCAGAGAAGGTTTCAATTTTTGGAAGAAGAGCACCAGTAAAATGGAATTAAAGTGAGAAAAGTTCAAGGAGATACAAGAATTAGCAAAGAAATATTTACTCCAAAACAGAAAAAAAGAAATATATGGAGCCTAACTGGTAGGTGAGAAAACAAAAAAGGTTGTTAAGAAGAGAAACAATTGTTAAGACACAGCAAGGCAGTAAGAAACACGTGAAACATCTGAACAAAAAGATGTATTACACACAGTGGAATACAATATTCCAAAATATCTTAAGATATTATTTGTACAGAGTTTGGAGTCTTGCTGCTTACAAGAGGACAGAAAAAGTGTCATTATAGTACCGGTCCTTTAGGAGAAGAGACAAATAAGTATGGAAATTACAAGCCGATTAATTTAACATCAGTAATGGGTAAGTTGATGTAGATATCGAAATGCAACCACATAAGAAGTGTCTGCGAGGAAAGTTAATGGACTATGTGAAAGATGTTATGGATGAAATAGTTAAGGGAGGCCAAATTGATAGTGTATCACTGTATCTCTACTGGGCATTTGATGGAGTGAGCCATACAATGGTGGTAAATTAGGCTGAACCCAATCTCACTGCAACGGCTATTACTTTCCGCTGTGGCAGCAAAGTTATAATGCCAACGTAGAGCAATAACCAGCGCAACAAGATTGATCCACCCTATAGCAATTCAAACCTTCATCTCAAATGGATCCACCCTCCCTCCCACATAGCATAACTACCTCCAATTTCAGGAGTTCTTCACTTCCACTCTGCCCTCACCCTCTTTCTAAACTCCATTTCCCACTCCAGCAACCTCAGAACTGCCGAAACCCGAGCCAAGAGAAAACTGTGCAGAAACCGTAGCCTTTACAGATACCAACACTTACTGTCCACACATCACAGTGCCCATTGTCTCCATATACCAGGAAGTAAGATTTTTTCTTTACCTGCAGGTCCCCTTACAAAGCAGCTCTTCAGTCCATTTCTCTCCACAGAACCCCAAATCAACAACCCTGCAACTTTTCCACAAGATCCACGAGGTTGTCAATTCTGATCTACCTATAGTTGTGTCATCTGTTTTGCCCACTGAATGAATTTAAGCCTTGGTGGATCAACATCTCTTAACTTTTGTACAGAACTTCCCTTCCTTCACCAAAGAAACCCCATATCTGCCCACAATCCACACTCCTTCCTCATCTCTATGGATTCTTCTTCTTATGATGCCATACCTGATTCCAGGCATAGACAATTACCATGGAGAATGTACCCCTCTATGAGAAATTTCTTGGGAAGATGACCTGGGATGGTTTCCTTTTGTCTTCTCCAGTGTATGTTTGAATTTGATATTGTACGTGTGGAAAACTGTGATGGTGTGTGTGTTCAGAATAGAGTATTATTTGTACTGTGTGAAATGAGAGATGAAGAAAGGAGAGGGTGAAACATGATGCCAGCTCATTCAGGCTTACTCTTCTGAAACCCTTAACACACCCATCTAATACATAAATCACCATCAATTGGGGTGTATGCCCTCACTCCATACACAATGAGTTGTTTGGGATTTAACCCAGGACTTTGGCACACAATCTGGAGATTGAAAATTGTGCACCACCACCTCTCCTAACCTGGCGAACCTGCAACATCCTGAATGCGAGGCCAGAACGTTACCACTAAGGATTGCAATCCAGCAAAGCGGGATCCCGCATCATTAAATAGTCTGGCAGATCCCACACAAAATTAAGCGGATCCGCAACCCACAAAATGCGGCAAAAAACACGTGTTATTCTGCGTGACTCGCTGCCCCACTCGGTTTATATCGGATGTATTGCTCTGTTTGTCTGTACCCTTGCAGTTGGCATTTGACTCGTGTGAACAAATGTTTGTTTTTGTCAACCTTTGTGATCCACAAGTAAATAGATTCACTTTTACGCATTCATTAGAACTTACGTTTGTTTTGAGCACACATTTCTATAATTTGAGTTGCATATTTAGCACGGTTTTCTAACTATGTAATAAGTATTTTTTATGTGTCGCACATGTTATCTGAACTACACAGTCAAAGCTTTTCATTCACATTTCCATTTTCTGTATTTGCAGATAAAGTAATTCTGACAACTTCCTGTATTTGCGGTTAAAAATTTCATTATTCGTAGATACGAAACTAATGTTATCGTAATTTTAAAGATCGCATACCTATTTATTTAGCAGCTATCAAAAGGCAATTGTATATCCTTTGAATTATTGTTGTTTTGGCAGCCACCTCAATGCGTTTGAAGCGCATGCACTTTGACGAAAGCTGCCTACTTACATGTGTTGCTAAGGCTTTCGATTAATCCCTATTGGGATGATTTGGTCAAACGCCACAATACACTATTTTTGAATGAATAGCATGTGTCCTTTCAACTCCTTGTTATTATTTGGATTAAAGGCAAAAAAAGTTATAAGGAAGTCTTCATGGCTGTATCGCCGAATAGTGTCGTAAAAACACCATACTTCGACGGCTGCCTCCGCTGTCTTCCTCACGTGTCAAATTTCGTTTTTTCGCGATGAAATCTGGGGGGACAGTATTGCAATCATATGCCGAGAAAGACTCCTTTCTTACTAAAAAAAAAAAATCCCCTCTAAAAAAGTCATCTACCCAGTCCCCTGCCGTGTCATGAAGAAATCGAATGACTGCAACCTGCCTTTCCTCATCTGACCGGAACTTCTGGCCACCCAGGTGGTTTTAAGTGTGGGAAACATGTGATAGTCGCTTGGGGCAATGCCAGGCTATAGGGGAGGAGGGGGGGGGGGGCATGTTCAACAATATCCCAACCAAATTGTTCGACGAGGGAGGTCATTTGATGTGAGACATGTGGACACGTGTTATCATGGTGCAAAGACACTCCCTTCGTGAGCATTCCTCTTCTTTTGTTCTGGATAGCCAGCCGTAGTTTCTTCAGAGTTTCGCTGTAGCGGTCCAAGTTAATTGTTGTTCCTTTTGGCATGAAATCCACCAACAATACCCCCTTACCATCCCAACAAACAGTCGCCATAACCTTACCAGCTGACTTCTCTGTCTTGAACTTTTTGGGCTTCGGCAAAGATGGGTGACACCATTGTTTGGACTGCTCCACCGTTTCAGGAACGTAATTATGCACCCAGGTTTCGTCCCCAGTCACTATCCAGGAAGTCTTCCCCTTTCTTTTCAAAGTGGCGAACAAACACTTTGGCACATTCCACGCGCTTTCTTTTGTGTTCGTCGGTGAGCTGTCTGGGAACACACCTGGTGGACACTTTACTGTACCCTAGAGTTTCTGAAACAATTGTGCGTACGGAAATTTTGCCATACTCTCCATTAAGTCTCTTTGTTATCTCATCAAGAATTATCCTTCAGTTACTAAGCACCATCTCTTCAATTTTGGTCACCGTTTTGACAGACACGCTCGGTCTTCCAGGCCGCTCCTTGTCATGGACGTTGCTGCGACCGGCAGAATACTCCCGGCACCACTTCCGCACGTTTTTAATGTCCACACACTTTTCCCAGCACACTTCCACTAACTGACGATGAATTTCTACAGGTGTAACGTTTTTCGCATTCAAAAATCGGATCACTGAGAGCAGTTTGCATCTGGCGGGTGAGCTAAGCGGCTGATCCATCATGGACGGCTGTCAAGCAGCAACTGATCGTCCGATTGAGCTCGAACCTGTACCATTCGGTGGTGGGAGAACCAAGGAACATGGCATTGTTGTCATATTTCGTCTAGCATTTTTGGTTTTGACGCGGCGACGTTGGAAACCTTATTTTTTGAACCGCCCTCATACCTACTGCCACATCCTTCTGCATATGTCCATTATACACCATTGGATTATATAGCTCTGCCACCTGATCAGATAATGATGCAATAGGTTTCACAACAATAGAATAGGTTTGAAAGGTACATCATTCATCTTAGTCTGGTTCTTCAAACATTAGAAAAATCCATCGACATCCTCTGAAGCAGTTCCAGGGTCTACTCAAGTATACAATTATATTGCAACAGATGTGCAAGGGAATGTTTTCACACGTCACCTGAATCAATTGATAGAAAGGATTGAAGGATTTATGCCTTGTCGGCGTCTAGGTCATTAGAGGTGGTAAGGATTGGAGGCAAGAAACAGAAATGCATGTTGAAGGAATCATCTCGGCATTTGCCTGGAGTCATTTCAGGAAACCATGGAAAATTTAAAAAGAGCATTTACATAATTGTGTAGTTTTTAATATACCATAGACCAGAATAACACAACGTAACACCAAATGTACCATACGATGTGATGCTCAGCAAGCAGTGGAGTCGTGATGACATATCTGTGACCACAAGGCTTGAAGCTGATTTGATATGGCAACTGATCTATGCTATGCAGACAGTCTATTAAATAGTATTTGTTGATTACTGTATTCATTCTACTTGTTCAGGGATAGTACTGTCTTATAAAACATAGCATACATCAAATATCAACAGGAAACAATACTTCTTTGTAGCTTACTAACTGTTATGTACTCAACTACACTCTATCTCTCTTATGGCTGTGATGTACAATTTGTCTTCAACAATACCATCAAAGGAACAGATTCTACCAAGTAACTGGTAAGTACGACTTCTACAGATGTTGGGGAGTTACAGGTGCCCTTCATATTAAACAAAAAAGTTACTTTACATAAAAAGTGCACTATAAAACTGAATACACGATAGGTTGGTATGACTCTCTTGCAGCAAACATCTGGTCTATTTTTATGCCAGCCATTCTGGACTGTATTCCAGAGAAACTAGAGACTAGCAGCATGGAGGAAGGAATATATGGAGATGCCGCAAGGGACCTTCAACACGTACTGAAGTGAAACCGGGTAAAGAGAAGTGGGGTGGGGAGGCTGCCATATTGCTTGGCCATAGAAACACGGAGAATAGGCATAAAAACCTCAAGGGAATCATAAGACAACCGTGGCACCACAATTTGTTAATGGATTATTATGCAACTCGACGAGACAGATAAAAACTGAAGACATAAAGTTTTTTGATATTGTGCTTAGTTCTCGAGATATTGTACCTTAAAATTGACGTGGTTAGGTTGAAATGCAGCCTGGACCAGAAGAAAACTTTCGCCATATCCAAATTTGATGATGTATTCGTACGCAACTTAACGAGACAAATCGAAAATAAAGAATAAATTATTTTTATATTTTGCTTACTCGAGATATTGTAACTCAAATGTGAGGATGTTAGGGTGAGATTTGGCCTGGACCAGAAAAAAAATTCACCCAAACCACCATATCTGCATTGTGGAAATGCAATATAGGTGTTTTATTTTCTTCCTAGTGATTGTTGTTAGGTTGAAATACGCCCTGAAACAAAAAAAAAGTCACCAAAATTACAAGCAACTATACCTACAACTGATTTTTAACATGCTAAATCTCGAAAACCAAGCGAGATATCAAAAAAATTTATTATTTATTTTTGATTTGTTTCATTGAGTTCTATAAGAATTCATCATCAGATTGTGGTGCCACGGTAATGATAGAACTGCCGGTTATGATACAGACTGGCCAAAAGATAATTTTGATACACATGCAGATAGGGTGTTTTATTTTATTTTTACTAATCCTTGTGGTTAGGTTGAAACGCGGCCTGGACGAGAATAAAAAGTCACCAAAATCTGAAATTTAAAATATAGCCTAAGTCAATGTTTAGAACTTAAAAAAAATTATCACTTCAAAAGACCTCATAGTTTCTGAGCTTACTTAGAAGATATTGTGCTGTTAGTGGCCTATATAATTTTGCTAGCAAAATCAGTGTATTCATAAGTCAGAAGCTAACGACTAATTATAAATAAATTGTTTGTTCTCTTCTGGTACACACCGCATTTCAACCTACCAACATTTCCATTAATATTGCCGTCAGAAAATCAAAGTATGTAGACATACCTAAACACATGAAATGCATCGTGAACTACATTTCGGGCAACAATGTTTATTTAATCACGTTTAGTAGTTCGCACCGCACAAATTCATCACAATTAATTTCAGTGTAAACTGAAACTTGAGTAAAGCCTGCAGAATACCATATTCACTGTGTTGCCATGTAAATTTGACCCACTTAAATTAAATTTTCAGCACTTGTCTACAATAAGGCTAGCTTTTCAGGTGCAAAGTAGTAACATATGTTAATTGTCTACACTACACCAACAAAAATTTGAGAACAATATGATCCTATTGAGAGCAATGAATAAATTTATAACAATAAGTCCTAATGTTGCAGTTACCTATCAGGTACTTCAAGAACAATAATTACAATGCGACTTACTTATGAAACGCTATTCCAGGTTGTTTCCTATCTTGTCTGTTTGTGCAACCATATTCAACACAACTTGACATTATAAAAAACTTAAGAATATTAGAAAATGAAATATTCTCAGCAGCTTGTTCAGTGCAAACAGCCCAATGTTTTGGGGGGATCCCTATGGCCGCCGCGCATGTGCAGTAGGAGAGCAGTTTCATGAGGTTTCATGGATTTAGCATTATTTCGTCTCCATATATTCCTTCCTCCATGACTAGCAGCAGTGTATATGATTTTTAAAACAACAGAGACTGTCAATTAATGTGTTGGCAATGAAACAAGAAGAAGAAGAAGAAGAAGAAGAAGAAGAAGAAGAAGAAGAAGAAGAAGAAGAAAAAACAACTGAATCAACATGTGTGGAAAATGCAGCTTGGACCACAGTAAAACATAACCAAAGCATAAAATGTTGTGAAAGCCGTATTTGAAAGTCCTATTTGTTGCTATTCAATTATTCCTTTGTTCATGGTAAACTAGATAGAGAATGAGCACAGTACTGTCTTTGGAGTAGAGTCCAGAATGGCCAGCGTAAAAATAGACCGGACATAGGCTGCAAGACAGCCAGTTGATACGACACCTAGACTAGTAATATCCATAAAGTAATACAGTACACCCAACAGTGTAGATGTTTTGGTTATTTGTAAATCACAGCTTATCCTTGTGGTGGTAAAAACATTAGTATACGTTGACACAGAAAAATGATTCTGGCATGACTGTCCTAAAAACTGGAAACATGTTTAGATAGTCCACAAAATTTAAATAAAACCATCGATTAACAACAAAAAACAAGGCTAACATGTGTGAGATTGCACTACTTGTTCTACTGAATAGTCATGTCATTGCAATAAAATTTAACTTACTTCTTATATAGAAAGCAAGCTTTGGTGGAGAAGAGAGCTTTACCCAGGTGTGACAAAAATTTCAGCTATACAAGAAAGAATGATGGTTGGAGGTAATATCAAGATGGAGATACCGTTGCGGACTCGTGTAGTAAACACATAGATCACGTAGTGTATATGACATCATTGTGACATATTAAGTCTGCACGTTCCAACATTGTAACAGCTATAGATATGATCTGAAAATTGGATATCTGCAATATCGCGCGTTATGGTTATGTTTCACTTTGGTCCAGGCTGCATTACGACCGAAACGCATATTTATAAAATATGATTTCGTCAATCGTCATTTGAGTTTATGTTGTAATGCAGCCTGGACCATACGTTACAATGAAGTCATACATACCACGAGATCTGTGTGTTTACTATGCGAGGCCGCAGCGGTATCCCCATCTTGATATTACCCGAAAAATCACCACAAATTAAATTAAAAATTCTGAAGTATGAGATGGTTGCACAACTCTAACATGCCACCAGCACTGAATAAAACCAACCACAAACACCCACAAAATTGTTGGTATATGGATCATATCAACATAAACCATTTTTGTTTCCTCATAGAGGTTGTAGTTAGAATGAAATACGGCCTGGACCAGGATAAAAAAAAATTCATAAACATCATTCTGCAGTGTCCATCTTAAATGCTGTATTTGTTTACAATGAAAGAAACCGATCCCCTCTATCGATACAACGTGGCAAGCATAACTGAAAGAAAGCGAGGACAAAATTTTCTGATTGTAAATTTCATACGACTTTTTATGAAAGAGAGGAGTTGAAGTGCTAGGATTACTGGAAATCACAATTTCACGAGGAACTGGTATCATAACACTGCAGACACAAGACACAGCTATAAATACTTTCCGAAGTAATTTCAGTGGTGTCATGTAGACCTAGGATGTATTACAGCTTAGTTACCGCTTGAAAATATTGGTCCAACTTAATTACCACTTTAATATAAAACATCTTGCTATTAACTACCACACAGTATTATGACATCATTGGACAAAATGGAAAAATGTTGTTGCAGTGGAATCATGATCTCCGGTGCTAAGAACACAATACAACAAAGGATTCAACAAAAATTTCCAGTGGTTTGTATTCATTTTGCAGCACTTGTGACATCTGCAATACTAGCTTATTTTGGTATTTTTTTATTTAATTTGTGGAGGCCTTACGTTAAAATGTCAGTGGGGAACATGCAGAAGATGGCACATCGAAGCAGTAAATAAAAACACTATTTTTTGATAGTTGGAGAAAGTCTTGCAAACTGCGAAACATCCTTGGGTGAGATCCTTTTGGTCTACAGGAGTATACAATGCCATGTGACATAAAGATGTCATAGTATGGCAGCAACCAATCATAAAGCCTTTTATTTTCAAGATGTAATTACGTTGTTATTCGCCATGGACCAGTGTGACAGCTAGAATTATATCCCAATGTAGTTCTAACGGTGTTGGTGAAAAATAGTTCCACTGATAACATACACTCCAGTAGACCCAGATCCTCCCAATGTTAACAAGTATCTCATATAGATGTGTAATAGTTTGCAAGCTAATTTCATATGCACAGCTAACAAGCACAGTCAAAATTAACAACAATCACTTCAAGTTATAAGGACTGATTCACATTAGTCACATAAATAGTGTAGTACTGTTTGGATCAGTAGCAATATAAATGCCTCATACAAGGTTGTTTCCAGCAAGAACCAGATCTAAATCAAATGAATTGACCAACACTCACTTTAATTTTAGATATGTCAATTTCGTCTGTAGTAGAGCAGCTATAAAAAATTGGTATTCCAATGATGGCACCTTGCTTAAAGTATATCCCTCCAGCATGAAAAACATCAAAACCATATACAATAAATGGTTTTATAATTTCTTTTTCCCTAGGAGGAATTTTCATCTCATCTGTAACTTGATTGAAAAGTTTCAAAATATTCGCAGGTACAGGAACTTCGAGACCATGACTGGAAACATAAAAACATATTAATGACATCTGTTGAACCAAAAAAGAATTGTTAAACCAACTAGAAAGTTTTTACATAATAATAATGAGAATCCAAAATATAGCTTTAGTTTGGCATTTATATGAAGGAACCCACCGGTAAAGTTGCATGAATTCTCTATATTTATTGAGCAAAAACGTGTTTGGTACATAATTAAAGGACATTAAACCCATCCCAGAAAAGAAAACACCGGCAAAAACAAACTTTCGACCATTGGATGTTAGAAACCATGACATTCCTTTCTTCAAAAGCATTTTTCTATTACACACGTAGACAACAAAACCAATTATAAATTTATAGAGTCCCACAGGCTGATACAATCATTTTACCAAACAAATACTACCAAGTACCAGTTGAAACACTAGAATCCAAAGATATATACTATATACACACTTAAAAATAAACAAACAAGACTTTACCCATGGAGATTCCTTCCTCCATGACTTTACCCATATCTATCTAAACGCCAGAGACAGTTATAATTTTAAAATGGTGAAAATCAAAGTGAAGAGTACGAAATAAAAGTAGAAACGAAGACTTTTATTTAAATTAAAAAAATTACTTACAGCGGGACAGCCAGAATGAATAATAATCGGTTCCGACAATTCATACAAATGTTGCAGGTCACTTGTTGATCTAAATTGCAAAACGACGGACTTTATAGCCCAGGCATAATAGGTATTTATTAGGGTTCTAACAGAAGTCATCTTTACGGATGCGGATGTTCAGTGCTTGAAATCCGCGGATGCGGATGTTTTGCGAAAGCGGATGTGGAAAAATAAATTTATAATAATTTAGATTTTAATATTTTATCAAAAATAAACGTAAAATCACAATAAGTATTTTTTTAATCCCAAAGAATTTTTATACAAACAAGTCCTATTTCCATACAATACTCACATACTGATTTATTTTTTTGCCTCATCTTTCAACGACAAAAAACGTGTCATGATTTCACAAGTAAATTAAATTATTTACATAACTACGCAAGCGTAAAAAAATACAATCTTTGTCTTATGAACTTTACGTAGTTCGTGGCGCAAATAGATATCTACATGCCGCGTCGCACCACCATTCAGCAACAAAACGAGGTGTCCTCAAGACCTTCCGTACAAGAGCGACGAAAGTGTGTGATGCAAATAGTTTGACGACGGAGATAGAGGCACTGCAACACACATTCAGGTCCAATGGCTACCACAACCTTTGTATTAAATGAGTATTGCATGCAGCCACGACAGGGAGCGACGCCAATTCAGCATCAAATCAACCCACCCCTCACGAACGCTCTACCCTATATAAGAGGCATTACACACAGAATTGGAAAGCTATTTTAAAAAGTTGACATAAAACCTGTCTATAAAGCGCAAAGTATGGTCAATAAACAGCTCGTCAAGGTTTTAAGGACAAGGTACCCCAACTACAGGTTGCAGGGGTCTATGAAATTCTGTGCACCCATGGACGTGTATACATAGGAGAGACGGGGCGCGCTATAGGGGACAGACTGGGTGAGAATAACCGCAATTATAGATCCATTAACACCGAGAAGTCCACCATTGCACGGCATGCAGCCGAAACTAATCATGCCATAAATTTCGAAAACACCACCCTGATAGTGCGCGAAGATAAATAGTGGCCAAGGAGGGTCAAGGAGGCGTTGGAAATCGCCAAACGCCCAAACAACACAAATGAAGACAGCTGGCTTAAACTACACGACGCATAGCTCTTACTAGTGCGGACGGAGCAGGTCACTTGTCGCCCCTCACCAAACCGCGCCGCGTCCCACCAGGTCAACCAAACACGTGACGATTCAGACCTGCTGATTGGCCGGGTATACCAAACTCTCTAGACGGGTCACGGGCCTCGGCTATATAACAGCACCACACACTGATTAAAGAAGCAGTTCTGCCCTAGAAGAAGACCACAGAAGGATGGTCGAAACGTCGGCTTCACACATCATGACGCGGCGTCAGCTGGAATGCCAACAATCAAGTCCTGAAAAGTCCCCATTTCTGGGGTGTTTACATCACAATTTGTCAGGTAAAAAGAAAGTAAGTAGGGCTTCATAACCACATTCAGAATAAACGTCTTAAAATATCAGACTTAGTATTAGTTCATTGGACTATAAGTGATTTGGAGAGGCTAACCATTGAATGTAGGTGTAGTTTGTGGATAATTATTCAATAAAATTTAAAAAATTCCACATTTTATCATGATTCATGTAAAAAATATGACATATTTTATAATTAACTCGGATTTGTTGAAAAACTACCGAAGTTATCGAATCAAGTCCTATTATCACAGTTGTGGAATGAAATGGCATATCAGTCAAGTTATTGTGACAAACGGTATGCAAGATACGCATCGAAACATTAAAAAACAACGCCCAGAGTTCAGCGTCAAGTGCCGTTTCACTCCTCTTCCATCTCTGTTTGTATCATCCTATCCGCTTCGAACAGTGCGCTGAAGTTTTTTACTCTTGGAATTATATATAAACTGACAGAAATAAAACTTGAAAATGACGAAACAATTTGCAAAATTGTAAATTACTATGCACATTTATGAAACAATGAACATTTTTTGGTTATTGATCTCGCTGAATGATATTTAACATTCAGCTTCATCATCTGAACCATTATACGTGACATTAACACATGTAGATGCTCTGTAATGTCCACACATTAGCGAACACTCCAACCCAGCACACATTCACACTGATTTCCGAAGATGCTCTTACATTTGTAGGACACCAATTAAAGGAGATGATCCAGAGCAGGAGGAAATCGGGAAGTCACTGGTACTAGAGCTCCACTTTGAATTTTCCGGCTCCCCATCCTATATATCCGATATAAAATTTTCGTAGAGGGCAACAGCAAACGTCTCTCCTGCGGATGTTATGTTTTATTTGTTTGTGTTTGAATGTACAGATGTCTTAATTTTGTCACGCAATACTGAAGAACTTCCAGCCTTGTATTTTTCCTTTGCCGAAAAGGGCGCCCGTAGTATTGCACCCAGTGAATGGATGACAAATGAGTGCAGAGGTTTTCATCCTTGATTATTGAATATTAAAAGTTAGTCCAGTTACAATAGATAATCGGGACTCGATTCAAGTAAGAGAGACTGAAGTCCAGGCAGCAGAGCTTTTAAAAAATGTTGTTGTGACAGTAAATTTTTCACCCCTTACCAATATTCATTATGCAGATGTAAACTCAGTTACAGCATACAATCAGGACTTGGTTTGTACAGATATGGTGCAGGTCTAGGTGGCACTACCTTTAAATGATAAAGTTGTAATTGCAAATTTTTAATCAGTTGCACAAAAATTTGTCGGATGGGTACACAAGTGGTTAAGTATGATGTCTTGTGCCTCTTTGCTGTTGGAGAATTTTCTTGCAACTAAATCTTTCTCGAGGGGAAAAAAAAAAAAAAAAAAAAAAAAAATGATAGTCATGTAAGGGGATGCGGTGGATTGGGATCTCGCTTTTTCCAGACTTTTTCAGATTTAATGTAATCTCATTTTTTTTTGTAAATTTTGAAAACATGGAAATTTGTTAAAAAAAATAGGATAAGATATAAAAATTTCGTCAAAATAAAGCAATAACGTCAACCGCACAGTTAACTCCTGTTATTTACGACTTGAAACATAGGTCGCAGAAATGATGGTCAGGTTGTTTCAGTACTAGTTTGCGTGATGGTGTACTGAATTGTCAACTTTTAAGCATGAAAACATAACATAACAATATTAGTGATGGTGCGATAACACACTTGTAGCACGAGAGTGAGACGTGAACAGTCAAGACAGCGACAGGCGCTGAGAAAGCTTTCATTCTCATCAATCTGTCGTAATGGTGCAACGACACTTCAGAACGAAGCTCAGAAAAAATCCTCCTGCTGCCGAATCAATTCAGCGATGGTACGGCCAGTTTACAGCTTCAGTATGCCTCTGTAAGGGGAAATCAACGGGTCGGCTTAATGAGACTCAAGAAAGGTTGGGCGGGTGCGGGCGAATTTTTTACGTAGCCCACAGAAGTCGACGAACAAAGCAAGCAGAGAGTTGATTATTCAATACAATACAATACATTCATTTTCCATTAGTGTTGCCCAAAATCGGTCTTGGTCTTGCATTTTTGCAAGACCAAGACCAAGACCAGGTGTATTGATGCAAGACCAAGACCGGCCAAGTCTGGTCTTGTTCTTGCATTTGGGCAACACTAGTGTTGCCCAAAATCGGTCTTGGTCTTGCATTTTTGCAAGACCAAGACCAAGACCAGGTGTATTGATGCAAGACCAAGACCGGCCAAGTCTGGTCTTGTTCTTGCATTTGGGCAACACTATTTTCCATTGATCCCAATATAAGAGACTGGCTCTGTGGGATGTGGAAAGTTGTCAATTTACAGATAAACAGTTGCATAACAAAATAATAAGTACACCACTAGATGTACAGTCATAACATATATGGTACTGTAAACAATTACGTAACAAACTAAATACATACACCAGGAGATGTACAGTCATAGCATACATGGTAAATTAATTATTTGAACTATATTTACACAAGATACTGGCAGTTATTTTTTAGATACTTTAGAAATAAATTCTTCGACAGAGTAGAAGGAGTTGTCAATTAAAAATTCTTTCAATTTTTTCCTGAATTTATTCTTATCATCTGCTAGACATTTAATATGTGTTGGGAGCATTATTGAAGATATGTATCCCTGAATATCGGACCCCTTTTTGAACAAATGACAATGACTTGTAAGTCTTGTGAAGATCATTTTTACTTCTAGTGCCATAATTGTGTATTTTACTATTTGTTTCAAACAAAGTATAATTTGTGACTACAAAGGACATTAATGTGTATATATACTCAGATGCTAATGTTAAAATCCCTAACTTCTTGAACAGCTCTCTACATGAAGTTCTATTGCTAACCCCACACATAATTCTTATTACACGCTTTTGGGCTCTGAACACTTTGTCTCTATGGGTAGAATTGCCCCAGAATATTATTCCATATGACAATAAGGAGTGAAAATAAGCAAAATAAACTAGGTGCCTCATATGGAGATCACCTAAAGCTGAAATTGTACGAATTGCAAATGTGGCTGCTCCCAATCGCTTTAGTAAGTCTAGAAACATGCACTTTCCAATTTAAATTATGATCAATATACAAACCTAGAAATTTCACACTATCTGCCTCTTGAATGGACTCGCCTGCAAATTTTATGTCTATGTCAGGTGTTAATCTGTGTGATGTACTGAATTGCATATACTGAGTTTTATCAAAGTTTAAAGACAAGCCATTAGCTGTAAACCATTTATTAATCAGTTCAAAGACATAATTTTAAATATATTCTGTAGATAAATCTGGAGTGTTTTTAATTCCTATGTTTGTGTCATCTGCAAATTGGACAAATTTTGAGTTTTTAGATGAAACACAGGGTAGATTATTTATATATATTAAAAACAATAGTGGCCCCAATATAGAACCCTGAGGTACTCCAGATCTGATTAATTTCCACTCAGAAAACAGTGGACCTCTTAAGGCAGCCTTAAAATTCTCCATTGACACTTTCTGTTTTCTATTTAGAAGGTAAGAACTAAGCCATTTATTAACAATGCCATCTATACCATAATACTTAAGTTTCTGTATTAGAATTTTATGATCTACACAGTCAAATGCCTTAGATAAGTCACAAAAAATTCCCACAGGAATTAATTTATCATTTATTCCTTCTAAAATATTGTCAGTGAATGCAAATATAGTTTGTTCTGTTGAATGACCCTTTTGAAAACCAAATTGTGATTTAGTTAGAATATTATTATTTTTAAGGTGTTCATAAACTCTATTGTACATTGCTTTCTCAAAAACTTTGGATAAGGCTGTTAGTAATGAAATTGGTCGGTAATTCGATACAACTGCCTTATCTCACTTTTTATAGAGTGGTTGAACTATAGCATGCTTAAGCCTTTCTGGAAAAGTACCCCCAAGTAAAGATATATTAAACAGATAACTTAGTATATTACTTAATTCTGTGGAGAACAATTTAATTAATCTGCTGGAAATCCCATCATATATTTGCTCTTAAGGGATCTGATAATTTTTCTTATTTCTTCTGGAGTAGCTAATTTTACAGACATAGAGTTAAATTTTTCTTGGAAACCTGTTCTGACAAAATCCATACTGTGTGTCACTGAGCTATTAGCAGTCAACTTATCAGCAACAGATAAAAAATGTTTATTAAATATATCGGCAATTGAAAAATTAGATTCTACTGAATTTTCTTTGATAAAAATATCATTACTTGATTGATTACTTTTTCCTGTTTCCTTTTTTACAATGTCCCATATAGTCTTAGTTTTATTTTCAGAATCATGAATTTTATGTTTGTAGTACATACATTTAGATTCTTTAATAACCTTTTTCAGTATATTGCAGTACTGTTTGTAATGTGTTTTAACATTAGCATTCTCACTGTTCCTAGAGCCAATATACAACTTCCTTTTATTAATGCATGATGTTCTAATGCTAATAGTTATCCAAGGTTTTTGTTCTTTTCGAGAAGCACGACACTTTTTCAAAGGGAAGGAACTTTCAAAGTAATTTAATACAATGCTACTAAAAATGTTGTATTTTTCATCCATACCTTGTGCACTGTAAACGTGTTTCCAGTTTGTGGTATTGAGGCATCTTCTAAAATAAGTAACTGACTCATCATTTATTACATGCTGAAGTTTAAAAACATTACTCTTAGAGCTAGTTCCTACTGAAATGTTGATGGTTAATAATTGGGCATCGTGATGCGAAAGTCCATTGATGGATGGTTTGATGGTATAACTGAATTTTGAGGTATCTAGGAAAATATTGTCTATAGCTGAGTGATTAATATTCATTATTCTAATTGGAAAATTAACTACCTGATTTAAATTGAATGAACTGACTATTGATTCTAACATGACTTTACAGGGTAAGTTATTTAGAAAATCTACATTAAAATCACCACATACGACTATGTTAACTTCTTTTCTGCTTAAAAATGTTAATAAGAGTTCAAATTGGTTCATAAAAATAGAAAAGTTTTCCGTTACTATTATGAAAATTTCATTAGCTTCCAAATTTTGATCAACACAGTACTTGCTAATACTTATATTCTCAAAACTATAACCATTTCTAACATAAGTGACAACTCCTCCTTTCTCCAAGTTCATTCT
This sequence comes from Vandiemenella viatica, assembly GCA_031002005.1. Lineage (NCBI taxonomy): Eukaryota > Metazoa > Arthropoda > Insecta > Orthoptera > Morabidae > Vandiemenella > Vandiemenella viatica. The sequence goes on from CM061921.1 coordinate 87,234,454, forward strand.
ATAATAATGAGAAGTTAAATTAAAGTCAGTTACATTTGAAACACCTATTCCTGTAGTTATGTGGTGTTCAGACAAGCATAAAACATCAATTCTATTGATATCATTTAATTCATTTATGTGGAATAGCAATTCATCCACTTTGTTTGCTAACCCTCTGATATTCTGATGTAATAAGTTAATCCCTACACAATTTTTAATTTTGGTATCTGAAAACTCATTATTGTTTAAACTAATTTCTTTTAAAACTCTCTGCCTAATACATGATTCTAATCTAAAAAAGGAGCTGCCCTAACACCATTAACAACAGGAATCTGTTCATGTGAATTTGTGGCCCCAATTAATTGTTTTGCAATGAGATCAGAAGGAACCCCCTTCCCTCTACTATTGTGGTGTAGGCCATGCCTAGTATAACCCGACCTATCAATAGCATCTACATGTACCAAGCCCATGCCAGAGCCAACATCAGACATAAGATACCATTCCAGTTCCAGATTCACTCGCCTCACAGCAGAGTTCATCTGTGGCCGATCATAGCGTCTCAAGACCGATATCACACTGACCCGAGTGTGGCACGTTGTTGCTTCTGCTATTTTCTCCAGGTCATCTCTGATACTATACCTATCATTCCTGCCAAAACTATTTCCCGCTCCTCCCACTATCACTACATGATCCTGATCTGTGAAATCCCTACACAATGAACCTAAATCTTCTACTACCTGAACGAAGACTAGCAATAGGTTTGAAGAAACTCATGACCTGGAAATCTGATCCTATTTTTTCCTGCACCAATGGCCCAACACCTCGACCATGACTACTACCTAGCAGCAAGACTTTCTTTTTCCCTAATCCCTGCCTACCAGACTTAACTACACAGCTTTTCCTACAAGTCTGCTGCTTATTATCTACCCCTACAACTACAGAAGGCTCAACACTGTCTAACTCTGGTAACAGGGCACACCTATTTTGAACCCCAACAACAAAAGAATCAGAAGCCCTTCTTGTTCTAATTGCCCTTTTCCCTGTCACCAGTTCCCAACCATCTCTGTTTCCCTCCCTGTGCAGCCTATCCACCTCCTTTCTAGCCTCTATCAGTTCAGCCTGATGGGCACTAATTCTTTCCTCCTGCTCCAATATCTTCCTACTTTTGAAACAATCTTTACAAAACCATGGGAGAGCCTCCTCAATTTCCCTTGGAGTCATTTAACACATATTACTCGTCAGATATCAGAGCTAAGGGACATGACTTGATACTGTTGAATGCAGGTTTTGTATGTGTTTGAGTGTAACTAACGCTCGAAATTATTGTTTTGGGAGTGGCTTCATACTATAGAAAGCAAGCTCATACATGTTTATCCATCAGAATTCTGAGTTAAGAAATATGTCTTGATACTGCTGACCGCAAGTTTTGTATGTGTTTGAATGTAACAAACGTACGAAATGGCTGTTTTGGAGTAAGTGGATGGCTGAAATTACTGATGCTCTTCTACATAAATAAACATATCTCATATCTGCTGCTTCTATAAGCACAGCCAAGTTGATTGGGTGAGCTTGTATAAGGCCCACTGGAAACAGTAGAGCAAAAAAAAAAAAAAAAAGTACCCAAAATTCATGTCGTCAGGGGTGACCTTGGTGCTTTTTGGGGGGGGGCTCAGCCCCCTACCCCCCCCCTGGATCCGCCACTGTTTAGAACTAATTATCATATGATTAAAACAATGTAGGCATGTTGACCATACAAATCTCTATTGCTTTGATTCTCACGCTTAGATACAAGCTCCGTCTAGAAGAATTAAGTTTAGTTCTTTGTTCGAGGAGAATGAAATTAGGTGTCGTGCAGATGCTTTTATGAATTATTTTTTCCCCTTGTGCTGAACACTTCTTCCACCAAGCGATTTTGAATCGCAGTGACAGGAAAGATAAAAATTAGAGATTTTAGGTGTCGTGCAGATGTTTTAGGAAGTGCAAGGCAACGTGCATAAATAGTAAAAAGAATCCATTCGTTAAAGTGTACAAAGTAAATATTTCAGTTACTGACATGGTTGATTCCCTGAAGTATTTGATCGAAACAGTACAAAGCAAAATTAAATGTGGCCTGCACGTAACTTCGGTCGTTGGTAGAGCTAATTCTAAGCTGCGATTCATAGGTTGAATTTTGAACAATTGCAACGCTTATACAAAGGAGATAACGAACAAAAACCTCGAGTGTTGACATTTAGACTATTGTTGTGCCATTTGTGGTCCATGGTTCGGTGTTAGTTAGATAACTATCACACCGACATTGGTACTGATCAAATTTACTGAATCATAACTGGTGGTGCTAGTTCAGGATTTCTCATATCTGACCAACCCACTACCATTGATACATAGATTAGGTTGGGATTATCTGTCAGTAAGATGACGTAGGTTTTGATTGAATTTATTGGCGAACTGTTAACTGTGCAAGTTATATTTTCGTTTAGGATGACATGTTAGATACATGGAAGTCAATGAAAGTGGACGTTGTTAGTAAGTCACTATTTTGGCGTGGTCTTTTGCCTACTCGATGTACTCTGAGGCAATCTTTCTTTCCGTTGTCGTTATTGTTGACACAGTTGTCTATGATTAACATGAGGGACGTGATAAAGTTGTGTTACTAGATGTTGTGATGGTGAATAGGTCAGCATGTTTGGAATTAGGGATAGACTGTAAATACAGTAGGAGCATCTCAGGAGCGAAAATGTATGTTATCGGTCTTGTCTGAATCTTTGTGGAGGTATCGCATATTTTTGACACTTGGCTTTTAACAGGTTTAACAGGGTGTGGTCAGTTGTGTTATAACAAGTTGTGGTGGTGATTACTTTTAGCATGTTCCAGATTAGGAAAAGAAGAGGTTTAAGACTCTAAAGACAGTAGTAGCACCTCAGGAATGAAAATGCATGATATCGGTCTTGTCTGAACCTTTATAAAAGTATGGCATGTCTTTGACACTTTGCTTGTCTTGTAAAAGTTACGACCTAAGTTGCGGTTTTCGAAAGCGGCTTGGTAGGCTTTCGAACATTTAACTTTATTCCAAGTTTAGATGAGTCAATCTAATGAATCAGTGACATATGACCGCAAGATTAACAGAAGATTGTCTTAATATTAGAAGCGGACGGCCGAAATTACAGATCTTGGTTGTAGCCAGCCCTGACAGAAAAGGAGTCTATATGTGGTTCGATGCAAGGTAGTTGTGTCTGAATGCGTATGTTTCAATACTAGTTACATAGCTGTCACACCGACATTGGTACTGATCAAATTTACGGAATCATAACTAGCGGTACTCGTTTGGATTTCAGATATCTTACCAACCTACTTCCACTGATACATAGACGACCTAGGTTTCGATTGAATTTATTGGCAAACATGTGGACAACTCATTTCATTTACGAGTATGACGAAATACTTCTTCCACCAAGCCTTCTGAGGTCGCAACCACAGCAGAGATTAGAGAAATTAGGTGTTGTACAGAAGACTTTCGGGAGCAGGAGAAAAACAGACAGTGTGATGAAACGGTTAGTATACTGTTGGAGCTGTCATAAGTCAACTGTTAGATTAATGCTTAAACAATCACGCTTGTATACAGTAAGTCCTTAGAAAGCATTATTAATTCGTTGGATGACGAAAGCTTTAATGACTTGTGGTTACTGTCGAGAATTAGCTGTAAGTAAGATAGTCACGAAGGATACAGGAAGAGCGACGATACAGTAAGACAATCACGAAGGGATACAGACAGTGTGATGAAATGATCAACCCATTATCGGAACTTTAATAGGTCAGTATATGGTTCAACTCTTAAGTCAGTCACGAAGTATAAAGCAAATGCGAAGATATAGTAAGTACATTATCGGAACTGCCATAGAGCAGTAAAATGTTCAGTTCGTAAGTCAGTTAGAGAGGGAAATAGATGCGTATAATGCTTGCTCCCCAACTAAATGACTTTTAAGGTCATTGAAAGGTCTTGTTGCCTCAATATTACACCTTCTCTCCGAAAGAAGTTTCCACAGTTACGGAAATGCTGTTGCAGAAATTGTGCTGAACACACTTGGAGAGCTATAGTGCACCAAATTGAAACGATGTTTGGTGTACAGAAATTGGTCCATACAATTTGTTTTGGTCATCAGTGTGAAGAACAAGGATTTTTAATAATGACTGTATTTGCCTCCATTTATGTGTGACAAGGCAAGTGATCATGATTTCGTCTCGGTGACTGTCTAAGGACACTCCTATTGTATAAGGGTTAGCGACTCGCTTCCGACAAACAGGAAGGACGAATATCTCATTAATGGTAAATTATAATGGCTACTTATATCGTACCATTCATATGTTTAGTTTTCTCGTAACCCAGGTTATTATCATAATAATTTGAAGTTCCGCATTCATTCATCTAGGTTCGCTATCAAGTAACTTAAGACAGCAACCCCCCAAAAATTTTTGGTGGTTGCATGAGACGGTGACCTATCTATCCAAAGATATGGTTTAGTACACACCAATATGGGTTGGCCAGTCTCTGTCGGTTTAATTCCAATGGAGTGTTACAGAGCTGATGTTACTAGAACAACTGTTGGTTTATCGTCGACGTCGAGGTCATTAGATACGGGGGGGGGGGGTAATTAATTCATGGAGGCCATCACGGCCTGGAGTGGCTGGATGGGGATTTGAACCCGAGTCCGCTGCATGTGAGGTATGAGCGTTATCACACACCCACCATTTTCGGTATCACCGTTCGTGCAAGTGCGACACCCGCACCCGTAGCGGAAACGAAAACTGCCAGAGCACCATAAGTTTTACAGCGAGGCAATTGGGTCATAGACTCATATTATCCACTCCGACATAATCTAAATTGGGATGGTGAAATCGAACTTTTGTTGTGCCTGCTTGTTGTATGCGGGTTAGGTCAGTTGTCTGGGATTAGCAGCGTGGCCGTGGCCAGCATGGTCGGAATTAGGATTTTGGAAGGACTTGTTGCTCTGCTGACGATGGCAAGCACCGATCTGGCTTTTACTGGTTAGGGTTTAATCAATTATTTCACAAATTTCCCTGCCGAAAAAGACCTAGGGCACTATACAGAACCGATGTTTACAAGTTACTAAAGAGGGATGGCAATAAAGATCGTTATAAAAATAGTTAACTTCATTGTTGTAGCATCAATAACATTTCTAGGTTATTGTTATCCATCCGTGGATACCGGGCTAAAAGCGTCATGCTGATATAATTAAAAACATCAATAAAAATAATGTCAGCGGTAAGCAGTTTGTTCTTCCGAAACAGTTCTAAAAATAATATCTAGGGAGCAGATTTACTCCAACCCTGCTGATAAAAAGATGGCATCTTATAACCATATTCATCTAACATAGCCCTTGTACGGCAGCTGAAAGATCTGGTAGCTGTTCTACAGTTGATATTGAGCCTTTCGAATTGTGGAATCCGAACTGCGTGGTAAACTGTACTGCCAGATGTTGATAAAATGTGCGCATAGCGTCGCACCATGAGGAGATGCCGACGGATGACAAGCGGAGGCTCGCCAGCCTCAGCAAAAAAGCTGGGAATGGGTCTGTTGCAATACAAACGCGTCGCTAGCCGAATTTCTTCATGGTTGACACTGTCCAACATCTGGAGATAGCTGTCCCGCGCCGAGCCAACGTAGCAGTACTCAATTCGCGACCGTACAAAGTCTCTACAAAATTGTTGGATGCAGGAGCGGACTGCACCCCATGACATACCACACAAATATCTTTGAAACATTCACATCATTTATGGCTCTGGCTTCTACATTTCTAAGATATTGAAGTCAACTAGTGTGCTGTTAAATATGAGGCCAGAAAACGAACAGTATCATTAAAACATAAAACAGTGTTTCTTAAAGCAAAATGAGGTTGTGCTAAAAGACTACGACAACAGCTGAAAGTGCACACCGCGTTTTCTCAACGCGTAATGACTATTTATCTAATCTATTGAATGTGAGTTGCAATTGCGTCTTAGTACCTCTCAGGCTAGATGAAGAACAAAAGACAGGGAATTCAACTACAAGTAAGGAGTACCTTATGGGATTCCTAATTACTGACGAAATGCTGTTGGCAGCAACAGCAAAATGGGTCACAATTAAAACTGATCCTTGAGGTTCACAGTTTTCCTGAATAAAAATATATATTTCTTTGCAACTGACTCGGTACCGGAAGCAACGCCGTAATAAAAACGATTGTAAAAAGGGGGTTAGTTTTACCCTATATCCCCATTTATACAGCTTTTTTAAAATGCCTTGCCACTAGCACTAAAAAAAAAACTTTTGTAGCACTGTGAAGTTGAATATAATCTTTAAATATAAATATTTTGTTCAACAGCGATAGAATGTCCCACAATTCAGTATTACTTAATTTTTTTGAATAAGTTTAAAATAAGAATAAAGTCACTGTCCAAAACATTAACTTTAATGTAAAAAAAAAGTGTTAGGTGCTCTCAACTTATATTTCATAGTGATTACCTTAACAAATAGCTAGCGATAAAAATTTAAGGACACTGATACCTAGCACCAACGCTTTATTTTCATTGAAGTTAATTTTGTTGTCAGTACTTTTTCTTATTTTAAGCTTATTCAAAATATAAAGAAATACTAAATTGTGGGATATCATATCACTGTTGAAGAATATATAAAGATTGTTTTTAACTTTTTAGTTCACACTGTTGCAAAAGCGTATTTTTAAGCTTTTATTTTATTCTTCACCATTCTTCTTTTTCTTTATGCTTTAGTTTCATCTTACCGAGCGTGGTGGGCGAGCGGTTAGCGCTCTGGCCTCGTATTAGGAAGGACGCCGTTTCGAATCCCCGTCCGGGCATCCAGATTTGAGTTTTCCATGGTCTACCCAAATCACTCCAGGATATGCTTCCTTCAATAGGCCATGGCCGAATTCCTTCCATTTCCTTGTCCCCAGTCTCATGCCACCTCTAATGACTTCAACGTTGACGAGGCATAAAGCATAAGTAAAAAAAAAAGTTTCAGCTTTTATTATTATTCTCACAAGTAACAGACAGTTAAATAGTCAACACTACTCTTCTATAATAGTACGAACTGTAAACGATGTAGGAAATACTAACTGCTTAACATCAGCTTAAGTGACAGTGGGCACTACCTTAGGTACTTGCATCAAAGTATTAGTAACCGCACATGCGCAAAACGTTGCGCAACAATATCAAACTGTGTGCATTACTACAGTATCTGCTACCAGAAATCACTATGACTACGAAAACTAAAGTTGAAATTAAAAAAAAAGAAAAAAGATCAGTATCAATCGATGGTTAGAAAAAGGCCTCGGGATGTGATATTACATGTGATCAGAACAGTTTCGAAAACAATTAAAAAGCTATATCACACTTGTAGAAATCCCAGGATGTTGACCACCGGTGCTGGTGGCCCTCTACTTTCTACCTGCGAGCCAACAATAGGCCTTCTCAGCCCCAGGGAATTAACAAATGTGCTGCCCTGAGCTTGTGAATAACCCAGCGAGGTTTTGAATGAAAGGCGAGATAAAACACTAAATACAATGTATTATCATTTCCGGATGACCCTGGTATTTTTCAGAGGTTTGGAAAGACAGTGACGTGATAGAATTATAATGGTTGCGTGATAGGATTATGGCGGTTGCGTGATAGGATTATGGTGGTTGCAGCCGCAAACAACGGGGTTGGATGAAAATGCTGAGTGTATGGAAGTAAAATTGACTAGCAACTAAGAAGAAACCTATCGGCTACAGATCTTGTTTGCAGGAGGAAATGGTTGGACGACGCCGGTTGAGAGATGGCAAGGCGATCTTGCAGTAGAACTATTTTTTTACCTTTGCTGATTTCCTTCAGGCTGAATACATTTCCTGAGTTGTCTGGATTGTGCCTTTCAAATTTGGAAATATGTGTAAGCTTCATGGGGAACTCAAAATCCGTAATATGACGGCCTTACGTGAAAAGCAAGAATCGTTCAGAGAACGTAGAGTTCGTTAGTATTTTCAACATTGACTAAAAGCACCCTTCTTCTTTCATTGATGTCAAGTGGCAGAGAAAAATAGAAAGATATTCCAGGCAGCAATTCTAATTTAGCAATGTTTAGATCAAAGGAGATGAGGCAATTGAGGGTTTTGACGCATTCACGTTCCTGAAATTCACTAAATTTAGTCATGAGTTCCGTCCTAAGTAAGACTTCAAACCAACCGGAGGGATGTGGTCGTATTTACTACGCGCAACTTAGATTAAAAATACATCTGAACGCTTTCGAAATATTCGTCTCTCTGATACTTAAAGTCATTAACCAGCCCAACCTGAACATGTACGGCCAGGGTGGACGGTTTACTGAAAATTTCGGGGATTTTCTTTCCTTCAAGGTTGCAAATTGATATAATTCCTTGGTATTTTATAGTTAACGGAATTTTGTGTGGTACCTGTGAAGGGCAGAGGCGTGGTATTTTTTTTTTGCTTTTGGACAAGATCTGTGGTTATAGATGCGGGAAACAAGTGCTTTTGATAAACTGTGAAAGATTGTGGTGAGCGATTCTCTCGGGGGGGGGGGGAGGATTTGAAATGATTGACTTGGCTATATGGTAGATGGAATACGTTTGATGTTGAGCGGATTGTCGCTGCCGTGTTAGTGGAATTAATTTGGACAGTGGTATGTATGAAACTTTTCTGTAGGTAAATGTTGACAATAGTTATGTTGATACATGTGTCCACATTTGTTCAGGTAAATGTAAAGAGTTGACTATTGATCAGGAATTTGATTGAATCAACGAGGCAATGTTTGCTGTTGGCTTGAGCATGTATCTAAACCATAAAATTTGCCTGAAGAGGATTTAGATTAGTTTTTCTTTCTTGAAAACTGCCTAGGAATAGGTTGGTGTAGGATGTTATGTAGGTGACCAGTTAGCACATATCTATCACAATCCTTGATGCCAACATTTCATTACTGAAAGATTCTCTCTCACCACATCAAGCCAATAAAACTACAATACCTCCTCTATGCTAGCCACCATCCTTTCAACTGCTAATGCTCCCTTCCTTACCTCCCAGCCATAAATGGCAGACCCTTCTGTTCCCATAAATAAACCCTATGCAAGAACTACTGCACTTATTTCCTACAGTAACCTCATGCTTCAGCACTCATCTCTTACTACAAGTCCCACCATGCAGCACTGAAAACTGGACCTCTGTTTTCTTCTTCCAGTTCAGTTCTGGTCTTGAATCCATTAACCAAACCCTTTATTTGTGGGTTGCACCTACATTCCTTCTTTGAAATTTGCCAACCTGTATGCAAAGTCTTACTCTTCCCTCATGCACCCAGCCTTAAGAATATCTTGGTATATTTATACCTCTTGATTCTTCCAAACTATCCCATAAATCCATCACCTTGTGAGGCAATGGGCTTGCCACCCCTTAAAATATATTCATATATTTTTAAGTTGCAGTATATTGAGTGTTTAGGTTTTTCAGAGGTTGGTATAACGGATGAAAAATGGAGAGGGAGAGCTATGGTCAACATCAGAGCAAGATTATGCAACAAGGCATTAATTAATGAGTTTCAGACCACACATAAACATGTTCATGTAATTCAAAAGAATTTCTGTGATTACTAAGTCAACCTGTAATACAGTTTTTAATAAAAGAAGATTTGTTTCAATTTTCGTAAGATGTTATATTTGCAGAAGTGGACTGATACAATAAATCTTACATAATGGTGACTGTGTAGAGGACACAGATATAATCAATTAACATGATTACTTAAGAACCAACAGTTTTTAGAGGAGGTATAAGGGATTCTTTTTTTGCTTATGGCTTTATGCCTTTTTGACGTCGATGTCATTAGAGGCAGGAAAGGACTGGGAGGCAAGGAACGTGTAGGAATTCGACCATGGCCTTTTGAAGAAACCATCCTGGCATGGAGTAATTTTGGGAAACCATGGAAAACCCAAAACTGGATGCGCAGATGGGGATTTGAACCCTCGTCCTCTCAAATGCAAGGGCCAAACTTTACCACTCGCTCATCATGCCCAGCATGAGGGATTCAACCTAAGATAGAAAGAAGATAATATTTTAAAGTAAACTGAATCTAGTTTGTGCATGGATAGTAGTGACACTTGAAAGTTTAATAAGTAAAAAAGTAGACAAAATAACTAATATGAGTTGATCAATAATTGTTTGCGAACATACATTTTTTTAATATAAATTAAAAGATTAATGCTAATTCATCATAAAATATTAATAGTAGTAATAATTTTATTCCTTTCAAATTTATTGTTAAAGTGATTTAGAATGAGTCTGTAATTCTCTATTAATATGTGTAGTGTGTAATTTGACGTGTTCATGGCAGAGCTTGAAGCTGGTTAATCTGTTTGAATCATTCAATATGTCTCTATCTACAACTGAAATAACTGGGCCTAAGCCAGGTGGTGGTAGTTATATTGTCAACATTGTGACTGTTAAGAGATCAGTATTAGATTGCCAAGTAATGAAATTAGTGGGATCAGGTCACTGGGCCATTATAGCATGGTCTGTAGTAAGTAAAGGTATTTACCCTTTGGAGAATGATGAAAATTTCACTAAAGTAAGAATAATTAATGATCTCAATGTATCAAAGTTTGTTCAAGCCCTTTCTGACACTGATTGGCATCACATGTATGTTTGTTAGACTGCTGCTGAAAAATCCCAGATCTTGCTATCTAAAATTATTAGTTTAGTTGACTTTGCTTTTTCATTTAGAAACTCACTAAAGAAATCAACTCTCCTTAAGCCAATGAAGGTTAGAAGTAAGGAAATTGACATTTTGAAAGGAAAGTGTAAGTTTTATTATGACAACTATTTAAGGACATGATCTGTTGAAATCAAGGACCTGTATAAGAACTGTAAAAAGACAATGATTAGAGTGGTTAAGGAAACTAGAAAGAAAAAGAATGATGAGTTTATAAACAATTCCCCTAATAAGTGTAAGGCCATGTGGGATATTATAAGAAAAGAAATTCAAGGGTGTGGGAGAAAGGTGGATACTTATAGCAACTTCTCAGTTTTTGATTTTAACTCATTCTTTATTGATAAAGTACAAGATATAAAAGATCAGGTAGCTTCACAACCACATGTTTTGAGTTCTGAAAATTATTTAAGAAAGTTACCAAGACCCAAAAGTAAATTTAGTTTTAAGTTGGTCAAAACAGATGTGGGTGAAGTAATGTCTAATATGAAAAACAGTAAGTACACAGTTGTATATGGATTAATTCAATTTTTCTTAAAGATGGGATCTACATTTGTCCAGTGAGCCATAACTAATCTTGTTAACACTTGCATTTTGAATAATGATTTTCCGGATGATTTCAAAATGGTAAAAGTGAATCCGGTATACAAAAAAGGTGACTAGTTGGATTTAAACAGCTACAGACCAATTAGTATTGTCCCAGTGATTTCTAAAGTCTTGGAAGCTGTTATCTATAGGCAATTATTGATTACTTTGAACAAAATTATCTTCTTGGTGAATCTCAATTTGGTTTTCGTTTTGGATTAGGAACTCAGAGCTGTCATTTTATTTATAAACTATTGCTTGAACAATGTTAATAAAAAAAAAATCTTTGGCTGCCAGACTGTATGACTGGTCAAAAGCGTTTGACACTGTATCTCATATTGTACTGCTTGATAAGCTGAGGTATTACGGTTTTCAAGAAAATGTGTTACTGTTGATTCAGTCTTACTTGAATGGAAGGTATCAGAAAGTTGTGTGGAATAACTGTGAATTAGATTTCTTACCAGTGAGTCATGGGGTACCTCAGGGTTCAATTCTAGGTCCTTTACTTTTTATATTAGATCCATGTGCTGATAGTTATCTCTTTGCTGATGATCTGAATGTAAGATTTAATGCCAATTCCTATGAATTCAGCAATAGAAAAAGTTTCTCAAATTGTTGAGGACTGGTGTACTGTTAATCTGCTGTGTCTAAATAGAGATAAAATACAGAATATAGAAATAAGTTATATTAAGTATGATATCAACCACATAAATGGTGTTAAGTATGTTAAGTTTCTTGGATTCTCAATAGACTGCTGTTTAAGTTGGAATAGGTATATACAGCGCTTTCGCCGGGAAACGCTACCCACTGTTAGCGCTACAAGGAAGAAACTGCTCGCGGCGAGCGAGCGGTCAGCTTCCGGCATTGTTCGACCGTCAGCCGCGGACTATTTCATAATAATTACGCTTCATAAACTTGTATGTGCTAAGCATTTAAATGTGACGTCAGTTGCGGATCAACAGTGCCATCGTGGACACCCTGCAGGTACCAGTTGCAAAATCTAATCCAAGGCCCCTGGTCTATTTCTGTAATTTTATGCACCACAATTGTTTTGTACGGCTTTAAGTGAACTAGCTTTGTTACTTTCCAAGCTGACGTCTTAGATACGCCTGCCTGCTGCCCTAACTGACTTAATGATTTTTTGGGTGACTGTTCTAGTCGAAAAGCGATATCGTCAATTTTCTCCTCTGTGAGAATACGGTTGACCGACAGTCTCTTTTTGTTAAAAAATGAACCCGTTTCTCTTACTTTTTTAACCAGACGCAGAATTGTTGATTTAGCTGGCAGTAAAGCGCCAGGATATTCGCGACGAAATTTACTGCGACACTTTTTAAACGACTTCTTCTTCACATATGTATCGTAGAGAAATATTCTTTGTTGCAAACTGTAACGTACCATAATTTTACTCACACTCAAACACGGTACAGATTAGTAAGAGTATGAAGCCCCAAACTAGCCAAACCGAAAAGAAACGTTTATTCACAACACTGATTAATAAGAAACTGAAGTCACAAACTAGCTACAGTGCGGTGATTCACGGCGCCGTGTGGTGGAAGTTTCTGACTCCACTGACCGAGCAAGTTGCCGACTGCAACAGACTGGGAGGGTAGCGTTTCCTGGCGAACGCCCTATACAAGCAATAGCTTCTAAATTGTGCCAAGTTATTTATGTGTTAAGAAGACTGAGGTCTAGGGTAAGCAAAGATGTATTGAAAATGGTTTATTATACTCAAATTCATAGTCATTTATCATATGGTGCATTACTGTGGGGAAATCAGTCTTCTGCTCTAAGGCTATTCACACTTCAGAAAAAAGCAGTGAGAATTATAGGTAACATTCCTTCTTGTAGTCACTGCAAAAACACTCTTGGGATAATGACTCTACCAGCTATATTTACCTTTCAATGCTTAATGTATATGGAGGAGAACTATGAGAAATATGAAGTGTTGGGTGTCAATCATACGTATAGTACTAGGAATAGAGAGAACATGGGTTTCTTCAGGTGTGGATACAGATGCACTCAAAAAACTTTTTACTATGTATCGATCAAGCTTTTTAATGCCGTACCAATGAGAATAAGATTACTTCCAAATAAAATGTTCAGGAATGTAATAAAAAAATTACTTATTGATAACTGTTTATATAAAATTCAAGACTTTTATGAATTAGCAGCTAATATGATATAAAATTGGAATATTTATAATTCATTGATGTATTAATGTTTAATGTCTTTGCAATGCTACAGATGTTCTCTGTAGTTTATACAATAAAACACAAAATATTAACAAGCAGCATAAGAAAGTAACTGTGTTGTCTCAATGGTATTTTTCTTAGAGTAATATCTGTGTGTTAACAAAGAGTCACATTTACTACTTTTGGGGTCAAAATTAAATTAGTCATAAACACGTAAGGTTAAGATATGTCTGAAGACTAGGGTGTGGTTGGAGAAGAAAATAAGATAAACAGTTTTTTCTAGAAATCTGAAACACTGAAAAACAGTAAAAATTAGTTTGAAAATGAAGACAAAGATAATACTTGTACTTCTTGTGAGTTGTATCCATGGAGGAAGGAAACGTCCTCCATGGTTGTATTTGGCAAGCGAAGCAAAGATCAACCTATGAATGCAAGGGCGTATCCAGGATCAGAACTAGAGGGGGGCAGGATTTGAATTAGGGGGGAGCAACTCATTTTGGTTTTGAGGAAGTGGGGTGGGGGACTGAAACATGACATTACAAAATCAAACTCAAACCTATTCAGGAAACCATTTTTATCATTGATTAATATAGTAACCAAACTACTTAATCTAAGGACCTACTATGTAGTTAATTAGGATCGTAAGTCAGTTAGTTTTTTATGTAAACATTAATTGTCTTGGATTTTCAATTTCAATAATTTTGTTTGTCAATATCTCAAGGTGTTTTTTCACGAAATTTCGATGCAAACTCATCAGACATAATCCAGTCAATCTTTCTCTTCCAAAGTGCTCCTGAACTAGTACTTCACTCGTCGAAGCGTACTGAAGGCAACTTAATTTTTCTTCTAGGGGGGGCAGCAGCCCCCCTCTGCCCCTCACTGGATACACCCATGTATGTATGAAACAAGAAGGTTCTATGATGCAAATGCTAATGAACATAATAAAAATAATGGAACACTGACAATTCAAATTGGAGCGAAGGCTAGTTGTTATAAAACAAAAGTTATATCTGATTTGGAATGAATCAGAATCAAGAGAAGTTTTCACGTGAACAGAGACAAGTAATTAGAGGGGTGATTAGTGAAGTAAAGGAAGATGATAAATGTGAGAGTAAAAGCAATTTATTTATTGTTTCTTTTATTTATCAATCTTGTTCCATGGGTCCCTGCCGAGGAAGGACTTCTGGGATGTGAAAAATGTCATGGTTAATACACATATATCAAATATGAGTCATAATCATAGTGAAGAAAATTGTATGTTACAAAGACAAAGAAGAGTATAAAAAAATAAACATAAATTTTTACAACTGAGTTTTGCAAAAGATCATATTGAATACATTTAATTATTTTGTTCAAATTCCTTGAATGGAGTAGAAGGAGTTGCCAATACGATAATCTCTCGTTTTTTTTTTTTAAATATATCTTTATTATCTGCAAACTGTTTTATACTCTTGGGAAGTTTATTAAGCAGATGTATCCAAGAATAATTAACTCCTCTTTGTACTAAGTGATATGTTCGTGCCATCAAAATTTCTCATCTATTTGAATGCCAAGGAATTTTATACTCTTTGTTTCCAAGATTGTTATTTTTATAGTTTATATGTAAATCCAGCTGCACATAATTTTTTATTTTAAAACTAATATAATGTGTTTTTTTTTAAAAAATTTAATGAATTTGCATTAAACCAGTTTGCTACTTCATTAAGTACTTCATTTACATTACATTCTAGGTTACTATTTGGTGTTTTTCTCACAGTCAGGTAAGTGTTGTCTGCAAATAAAACACTCTTAACGTTGTCAGATAAGTTTCCAGGAAGGTCATTAATGTGTAACAAAAAGAGAACAGGTTCTAGGACAGAGACTTGTGGAATTCCATGATTATAGGTATCTATATCTGAGAGCAATGGAATAAAGCAGAATACGAAGAGGATGAAAATGTAGAATGTGTTGCAAAACAATGACAAAAAAGAAAGTATAGAAAAAGAAGATGATGAAAAGTATATGAATGTTGAAGAAAAAAAAATTAGAAGATGAAATTCAAGGATTAACAGCAATGGAAAAATAGTATAAAGAGGGAGAAGATAGATGAGAAGACAAAAATTTGATTGCAATAACGTTGGGTGTCTTAGAAGGTGAAGATATGAGTGAGTGCATCGAGAGTTCCGAAGAAAGTGAAGATGAACTCAAGGAGAAGAGAAACTGCAGTCATCAAAAGGAAGATGAGTATGAAGAGGAGCATGAGATGTTACTTGTTGAGAAAGGAAGATAATCAAGAAGGTGAAGAAGAAATGTTGATGAAAGGAAAACTGAAAAAAAAGATTTAAATACCTAGTAAGTAATATAGTGTTCTCAGGTGACTAGGTGAGTGAATAGAAGATGGTTACAGAGATTCTGATTGCTGAAATATCATGTGAAAACACCCTGCTTACTCGGCTAGTCACTCGAGAAGAATATATTAATTCTCAACGCCAAGAATAACTTCGATGTTATATACCTAATATGCAGGCAGAAGCAGTACCGGATTAGCCACGTAGCAGGAGTTAGCAAATGCTATGGGCCCCACACTTTCTGGGGGGCTCTGCGCCTTCTATAGGGGTACTTTGTTATATATTTTTTTAGCTCTGCTACAGCCCTGGATGGTGAAAACCAAGGGCCCCTTCTTCACATTTGCTACATTCCCCGCGCTGTTTTAATCCGGCCCTGGGCAGAAGAATACTCAAATATAAATGGAATCATAATGAAATACTGAAGAGAGGAATGAATCTGTATGCTGAAGCAAGAAATGTGCTGAGATTTAAAGAAGAAGATGAAACAGGTGAAGAGAAGGAGAAGAGAAAAAGAGAAGATTTGACTCATATATGACCATCAAATATGAAAAACTGTGGAGCTACTCATAGCAAAAACATACAAAATATTTAGCAGTGTTAATTAAGAAATCAAGAAATTTTCCAACAATTATGGAGATCCGTACATGAGAATACATACTTTACCCAGTACCTAAAGTATAAAAAAGAAGTTTGGTAAAAGAAATGTGTGAGATCTAAGGCTATGCAAAGAACCTGTACATGAATGAAAGGTGTTATAGAGCATGTGTAATATCCATGTAGTGTATTTGTGTACTCGTGTATGTAGAATTTTATCTTTTAACATTTCATGTGCAATTATAGAGACAAATTGACTGAGGGCGGGTTAGGTGAGGTAACTGGTTTACCTCCCCTTAAATATATGTTTGCATATTTTTAATCTTGCAGTATATCAAGTTTTTTAGGTTTTCAGAGGCTGGAACAGCAGATGGCAAATGTAGGTTAAGAGTAACTTTGGAGCTGTGGTGAACAATGGAGAAAGATTCTGAGAAGCGTGGCAGAAAGGAATTAAGTAATGTGTTTCACCTTGCACATAAAAATGCTCATATTATTGAAATGAATGTCTGTGATTATTAAGTCAACATGTAATGCAGTTTTTAATAAAAGACGATTTGTCTCACTTCTCATAAGATGTAGTATTTGCAGAAATGGACTAATAGGTGAAATCTACAACTTGTGACAGACCATGCTGCATGTCTTGCAGCATACACCCAGCTGGAACACCTTCTCCAGTCCTACCACTTGTGAGAACATCCCCTTGATTTGACATGCAACTTGTACCACTATTCGCCCTTCATTCATCTGCTTTACTGCCCTAGTTCATATACAGAAAATATTGCCACCCATTTTTTATAACGGTATAAACAAACAAAATGTTTACATTAAAAACCTAGACGATTCATTATCTGTCAGTGACAGTTCCCACAGTTAAACTGGAAACTCAACAAATGTTCGATTATTACAGCTATTTTTATCTCCGCAGGAACTTCCACTTCTTATAAGTGGAAACTAGCACATAATACATACCAGATTGCAAACATCGACTTGACTTTTCCTTCCAGTGGAATCCCCGTCCGGGTATCTCGATTTGGGTTTTCCATGGTTTCCCCAAATCACTCCAGGTGAATGCTGGGATGCTTCCCTCAAAAAGGCCATGGCCAAATTCCTTCCTGTTCCTTGTCTCTAAATCCATCCCGCCTCTAATGACCATAGCCGTTGATGAGGCGTAAAGCCACAAAAAAAAAAAATCTTTTAGTGGTTAACCCATCACTTCTTTTGGTTCTTAAATAAATTCTTGAAAACTTTAAAATATGTTTATATTTTATTTACTTATTAATATATATTATTTATCATTATTATTTTTGATTTTGTATTAGTGTTCCCAATTTCACATATTTTACAGTCTTTGCTTACAATTTATTCTGTATCTGCTTAACAGTGTTTACTTTATCTTAAAATAATTGCTGATTGCAAACTACACAGTCTCTTCTAACCAACATTTGCCCCTTCCATCCACAAATAACCACAGTAGTTCATTTATGTGACTATTATCTGGTTTCTGTAAAGTTGCTATTTTAATTTTTTTATTGTGATTATTACTACCATCAATTTGTTTTCTATTAATATTTTAGTTATTGAACTGAATTTAATTTAATTGGAATGGAGTGCACAGTCTGGGACAATTTATCTAGGTAGTCATCTAATTAGCCCTTTATTCTTTTAATGTCTGACAGACATATTAGCTCAAAAACAAAGTACATGTTTCTTCTGACCCCAGTTCTCATCACTTCCAACTTATCACATATTATCTTGTAACACCCATATTAGAGATGAATGACTTTCCCTAAATTTTTAATTTTCATGTTATGATTCATTGCCTTCCTTTCTCTGTTTCCACTCTCACTGTTATAGCAAGTGGTGGCTTCTTCCCCTGTGCTTAACATATAATGGAATTGTTCATTCATTATAACAGAAAAGAAATACTTTTAGCTACACATGAGCCTAAAATTAGAAGTATGTGAAATCACAAAAGATATTTTACATTTTATGAACATTCTTTCTGATAACCATTTCCATTTGTTCTAAGGGAATGACTGATGCTTGCCACCTGATGAATGGCCAAGAGCCTTTATACTTTCACTGGAAATCAAGAAGTAAAAGGAATCGCAAATTTTACTAGGCCCAAAATGTGTGAGGTGAAGCTACTACCTGAAAATACCCTGCTGGGTATTATACCCACTGAACAGCTTTCACCAGGAATAACCAAATCTGTACCATCTGAAAACCCTTAAACTGCCACTGCATACAGTTGGGAAAACACAACGCGAATAAGCACAGATGGAGGTACAAGGCAGATGTATTTTGTTTTTGCAGCCAAACCACCTACTCATCTGTCTCAAATTGGAAGAGGAATTCACTAGCACAGACCTGGCCTATGGTACTCCAGTAGCAATAAGATGTGCTGTTTTCTGGCTGAGCAACATTTAATGCCTATTTTCCATGCAAAGCACTATCCAGTTTCATTGTACTAGCTCATCATTGCTATTATGTTTTGGTGTATACCTTTTCTCTGTATGTGTTTCTATCTGTATGGTACAAACATGAATAAGTAAATAATTTGTAAGGTGGCAGCATGACAGAGAGAACCTAAAAAATCATAAGTTACCATTACAAAACTGTGAATGTATGAAAGAGACTGGTAGTGTGGAATGAATACAGAGTTAGAGAAGTCATTGAGGATGGAATGTATAAGGAGAGGGGATAGGGAATTATTAAAAAACTGCTGGACATTTTCTCAAGTAAGAGCAAGAATCTCTCTCTTCTAGAGCAGTTTGAAATTTCCAACCACAGGTTGGGTCTGGTATTCTTGAGTAGCATTTTTTGTAAAAACTACCAGGTTGCTATGCCTGTTGTAGTTTGATGGGGGAAGGGGAAGTGTTGCCATCTGTCAGCAAAGCACATACCTTTCGTCTGTGTGCACCAAGTGTATGTATTATTTGTGTAATGTTTAGTACATGAAGTACAGATTGGAAACCAGTGTGTCTCAGTGCTCTGAGACACACTGGCAGGTTGGGGAGTAGAAAGATGGAGTGAAATATATTACTCCAAATACACAATACAATACAATACATTCATTTTCCATTGATCCCAATATAAGAGACTGGCTTTTTGGGATGTGAAAAGTTGTAAATTTACAGATAAAAAATTGCATAACAAAGTAATACATACACCACTTGATGTACAGTCATAGCATACATTGCATAACAAAATAATACAGACACTAAATGGTGTACAGTCATAGCATAAATTGTACATTAATTATGTCAACTACATTTACACAAACTACTGGCAGTTTATTTTGTAGATACCTTAAAAATAATTTCTTCAACAGAGTAGAAGGAGTTGTCAAATAAAAATTCATTCAATTTGTTCCTTAATTTATTCTTATCATCTGCTAGACATTTAATATGTGCTGGGAGCTTGTTGAAGATATGTATCCCTGAATATCGGACCCCTTTTTGAACAAATGATGACGACTTGTAATCCTTGTGAAGATCATTTTTACTTCTTGTGCCATTATTGTGTATTTTAATCTTTATTTC
Organism: Vandiemenella viatica; assembly: GCA_031002005.1. Classification (NCBI taxonomy): domain Eukaryota; kingdom Metazoa; phylum Arthropoda; class Insecta; order Orthoptera; family Morabidae; genus Vandiemenella; species Vandiemenella viatica. Next base: position 87,254,429 of record CM061921.1, read on the forward strand.
AGACAAAGAATAATTTGTGATTACAAAGGACATAAATGTGTATATATACTCAGCCACCAATGTTAAAATCCCTAATTTCTTGAACAGCTCTCTACATGAAGTTGTATTGCTAACCCCACTCATAATTCTTATTACTCACTTTTGGGCTCTGAACGCTTTGTCTCTATGGGTAGAATTGCCCCAAGTCCCGGGTAACAGCTAGTAATATTATATATCAAATTAAGTAAAAGTTATCCAAAATAAAATAAGATTAAACGTTTCTATGGCTTAAATCTTAATAAAATGCAACACCCCCTCTACTCTCTCCTGTGCTTTAATGCAATCCCTTATGTTACTTTCCCAACATCTTGTTAGGTTCAACAAGATGAAGGATTCATCTGATATGTAGAAGGCCTGAATGAAATGTCCCACCAATAAGACTGTTCAGTGGGAGGAGCTAAGGTACGTATCTGATACCTAACCTTAATTTTAGTTTCGGTGACATATACAAAATGAATCATCTAAAATATAGAAGGCCAGTGGGATTCTTCCATAGATGGCAAGACCAGCGTTACGATTTTGGGGCCCGGGGTAATGCCCTTGGAAAATTCATCAGTTAGGGCCCTACCTGAGACCTTTTTTTTTTAGCTCTATAACTTGTCGAGTGGGGGGCCCCTCCAGCCGGTGATCATGCCCCCCATCAGCCAGGCGGGCCCTACAGTTTACTAGGCTTACGTAGTATCGTATGTTGTCAGTTTGTGCAAATTTAGGGACATAGAATCTGACTCCAGTGGTCAGTTAAATTGCCTAAGTGTGTACTCGACGAGGTTCTGCAACATAGTATTGATATGCTATTCCTGCTTCCTCATTAATGTTTGTAATTTCAATAGTAATTCAGTGCATTTTTTTCCCCATTTATACAGTCACCTTGTATTTTGTTCTGACACGGGGGTTTCGGTTTTCAATCATCACCCCAGTAGCAGTTCCCTGTTACTTCATTTGTTTTGGATTTCGCATCCACAGAATATGTAAGAAATATGTTCTCTCATTCAGTTGCAAATCACTAATCATTTCATAAATCTTTATTGCTCGTTTGTAAACTAACTGTTCTACGTTACAGAACTGTTTGCATAAGTAACTACTACTGTTGAGCTAATCCCACTGCCTATTCATTTTTCCTTAATCTTTTCTATGCAGAAATTTTTTTCGCCACCAATAATCCGACTCCAACAACAAACATATTCACGAACCATAAATCATTGCAGGGGAAAAAAAATTAATGCACGGCGGGGATTACATGCTACCGTTAGAAATAAAATTAGCATTTTCAACTTCATTGGATTGGAATGTTTCCGTTTCTGGGATGATGATGAACTGAGAAAACGATTTTCATGTCACCCATGTGTTAGGAGATTGTGTACAGCTGATCGCACATTGTATCAATTTCGCTATCCATACACTACTGCTATACAAATAGGTGGTTTGCCCCCTCCTGAAATCGATGGCGCACTGAACGGGAACAAAATTTAATTACAGAGCAAGAAAATTAATGATGATTTTCTGTAAAAACGGGACGCAGGCTAGAAGTAAGAAACTTTTAGAACAATAGCTACTTTCCTTAATAATTATTAATAACCACAAGAGGTTTGGGACCTAGGACTCTTATGTACGAGGGTTGGAACTTAAATAGTGGCAACTATTTATTCACAACCGATACAAAAGAGTTACATGTTTGCACCTGTTACTGTCCTTCAAAGTAGTTACCAGCGTTGTGTAGAACCTGTTGCCAGCGATGTGGAAGGCGTAGTATACTGTTAACAGAGCCTGTTCTGTTGATGGTGCGAATGGAGCGGTCTACTGCCTGTAGAATCTCTGGAACAGTTCTGAAGCGAATGCCACGAAGTGGTTCCTTCATCTTCGGAATCAAATCAAAGTCACAAGGACTTAAATCCGTGGAGTATGGTGGATGGTACAGTACTTCCCAGTCCCATCGACCGAACAGAGCAGCCACAGCTTGCGCTGTATGCGCCCGCGCATTGTCGTGCAAAATGATGGGTGGGTTGCGCAGAAAGTGTTGCCGCTTCTTTCGCAAAGCTGGTCGCAGGTGATGCTCCAAAAACGAACAGTAATACTGTACACTGACGCTCTGCCGTGGAGGAACGTAATGCGTTAGGATAACACAATCACAGTCGTAGACGAGAATCACCATAACTTTCACTATACTGGGGCTCTGACGCACTTTCGACTTTCGTGGCAACCCATAATGACGCCATTCGTTGGATTGGCGTTTCAGTTTTGGCTCGTACGATGTCGCCCATATCTCATCCAGTGTTACGATACGCCGTAAGAAAGCCTCTCCTTCGCGCTCATAGCGCTCCAAGTGCGTATGAGCAGCGTCGTAACGCATCCATTTCTGCATTTCCGTCAATTCTTGCGGAACCCATCGTGATGCAATTTTTCGCATGCCCAGGCGTTCCTTCAGGATGCGAAGCACGGTCGTATGCGCTAATCCGGTTCCGTAGGCGAGCTTACGAATCGTCTGGCGTTGATCACTGTCCACTAACGCGGCAACAGTATGCACTTCTTCTTCAGACACGCTAGGACGACCTGCCCGATGCATGTCTGCCACAGTCTGCCGACCTTCGTTGAAGGCTTTTATCCAACGTGCCACTGTTATATACGGCAATACCGATTCCCCGCACGCCTCTTGAAGACCTTGATGACACTGTCGTGCTGTACGACCTCTGGCACTTCAATCTTGAACCAACTCCGTTGTTCCTGTTTCGAAAACATAGTGACACCGTTACGTTAGACCGCTCGCTCACAAGTGACTGCGTTTCCCTCGATTGTGCGCACGCCGGGAACGTGGGACGGGCGATTCCATTTGCTCGGAGGTAAGGTAGGTATGTCAACAACGTGTGCTATCAGGGACAATAGTAGATTCCATTGCATAGTGTCTCCACAGCAGTGTTGCCACTATTTAAATTCCAACCCTCGTATATGTTCTGAAACATCCGTTTAAATTAAATCACAACTCTTTTAGAAATTTGATGCCAAATAATTCGTGAATAATATATTTATTTACCTAGGGATTTACGGCTCTTCGATGTATAGGTCATTATAGTCGGGAGAGGTCTGCCGGCGAGGAACGGGAAGGAATTCGGCCATGGCCTTTTGAAGGATGCATCCCGGCATTCGCCTGAGCGATTCGGGGAAATCATGGAAAACCAAAATCTGGATGCCTGGACGGAGATTTGAAGCCGCGTCCTTCCGACTGCAGTGCCAGACAGTTCAGAAAAATGCAATAAAATTAACTTTTGCCTGCAGCTTTCCCCGCGTGGACCTAGGTCTGGGAGAAATTGTTTTCAGTGCTGTTAATAATCCCGAGCAGCAACAAAAACTAGATAGTACACATTTACAGATGTCTAACGAAAGAAATGCTCTAAAATAACATCACGTAAAACGTTTAGTGCCGCTAGGTACTTTCTAACACCAGGTATTTCTCGAGCTTTGTGAAAGGTTTAATTTACGTTTTACAGGTATTTCAACGTATTATATTTCAAAAAAAAGGAGGAAATAATTATAGTTATTTAAAAGTACATGTAAATTAGCCAAAAACCAATTCAAAGAGATAATCGAGTATACGTTATTTGAAATGTAAAAGTCAACAACAACATTAATAGAATACTATTTCCAAATCGACCCAAAAATCAAACTTGGAGGTCCGTTACTACAAAAATCCTGAGTGGAACCAACAGTCAGAGTGAAAAGTAGTGCAACGTCGCAGGTTAAACTCGTTACGACTCCAGCGAAAAAAACTCTGCTTACACACACCTGCAGTGATTACAACAAAAAGCGATTTAAAATCTAACTGGTGCCCTCTATCAGCCTTCTTACAAAGTAATATTCACCGCTTAAGTATATATTACAGTTAGTAATAGCGTGATATAAAATTAACTGGCGCCTCATGTACTTGTATTAAAAACTTTACTTAATATTAATCCAGGACATGGACTATTTGCTTAATTAATTTCATATAAACAAGTTTACCCGTATCGGCGTGACTGAGCAAGAAACGGATAGTTTCGGTATTTTTCCTCTCGGGAACTACATAAAGTTACAAGAACTATCATATTTTAGTCTGGCCATGGATTGTATACGTTCAAAATTTTGTCATAACCACTTCAGCCGATTTGGCGCGAGTTAATATCAAACAAACGAAATCTTTGGTTTTTAGTATAGGATAAACCTATAAAAGGTGGGAGAGGTCAGTTGTATCAAACTACCATCCATTTTTTATTACTAACAGTAGTCTTCAATATTTTTGAGAAAGCAATATTCACAGAGTTTACCAACACCTAAAAAATATAAATATTATAACTAAATCACAATTTGGTTTTCAATAGGGCCATTCAACAGAAAAAGCTATATTTGCATTCATTTGCAATATTTTAGAAGGAATAAATGATAAATTAATGTCCATATGAATTTTCTGTGAGCTATCAAAGGCATTTGACTGTGTTGACCATGAAATTCTGATACAAAAATTAAAGTAATATGGTAAAGATGGAATTGTTAATAATTGGTTCAGTTCTTGCTTTTTTAATAGAAAAAATGTGCCACTGGAACAATTTAACGCTGCGCCATGTGGCCCACTGTTTTCTTATTGAGGATTATTATTATTTATTATTATTATTACTCCGCGATTCACTAAAAGTGTGTGGCGGAGGGTGCATTGCACCTATCCAAAAGGGTGATAGTTTCGAAGGGATACGGGATATGGCAGGAGGCGCCCATGGGCTATTGTGAGGAACCATCCTAGAATTCGCCTGGAGTGATCCGGGAAAACCATGGAAAACCCAGATCAGGATGGTCGGAGTGCTTTATCGAAAGCTACTCCTGTCGGATTTTAAGTTTACTCGCCCGGTAAATCCTTTCTATTCCATTCCCTAATCGTTCGTTTGGAAAAATGAGTACAGAAATGAATCGGTTCTGGCCCTGATTTCTCTTATCTTATTTTCGCGGTCATTCCGAGATATGAATGTTGCTGGTAGAAATATTTCCTGGCTGTCATTCCGAAATGTACCAGTTGTGAATTTTTCAATTAGCTTCCGTCGAAAGCAACGTCTTCGGTGTTCCAGGTCTTCCCAACCTAGCTCCTTCAACATCGCACTTACTCTTTCCCTCCAACTATATATACCTGTCAAGAATCGGGCGGCTTTTCTTTGGACCTTCTCTAACGTCTCCATTAACCCCTTTTGATGGGGACCCCATACAGAACAACAATATTCTAAGTGAGGACGTACTGGTGACTTGTATACAATCGATTTAACTTCCGGAGTGCATTGATTTAAATTACGACCTAGAAATCGGAGCATACGATTTGCTTTCCCCATTACATTCTCGATAAGTTCATTCCACGAAAAATTATTACGAATTTTTACCCCTAAGTATTCAGCGGAATCTACCATTCTAAGGACAGTATCATTAACTGTATATTCATAGTTAAATGGTGTCACCTTTTTACTTATACGCATGACTTGGCACTTTTTAGTGTTAAGTCCAACTGCCAATCCTTACACCACGCAATTATTTTCATAATATCGTCTTGTAACAAAGCGCAGTCGTCCTGGGTTGTGATTTCACGATAAATAATAGCATCATCGGCAAATAATCTTTTCATCCCTCTATTATGTCGCATAAATCATTAAAGTATATGAGAAACAACAGAGGTCCTATTACGCTTCCTTGGGGTACCCTGGACCTCACTTCGGTACGTGATGAACGCTCACCGTCGAGAACTACATACTGTGTTCTGCCCTCCAGGAAGTCTGCAACCCAGTCCCATATTTGTCTAGATATGCCGTAACCATGAAGTTTCCTAAGTAACCTATTGCGAGGCACAGTGTCGAAAGCTTTTTAAAAATCTAATAGAACTAAATCAACCTGGGATTACTCATCTATAATTCGGCACAAGTCATGAATTACAAGTGCAAATTGTGTTTTGCAGCTTCGACCTTTTCTGAATGCATGTTGATTTGGGTTTAAAAGCTCACCTTCATCCAAGAACCGCATGACATTTGAATAGATGATTGAAGTTAACGAGATCGGCCTATAATTCTGAGGATCATTAACATTCCCATTTTAAACACCGGACTTACGATAGCGGTCTTCCATTCGGCACGTATTTTTCCTTGATCCAAGGAGACGGTATATAATTTCATTAAATACGGTGCCATTTCCTTTGCGCACCTTGAGTAGAATTTTGTAGGAATACCGTCTGGTCCAGGAGCCTTATTGGTTTTTACATTCATAAGCAGTATAGGTATTCCCTCGACGTCAAGAACGAGATCATTCATAATTTTGTTGGTACGATTGTTAAATATCGGAATCTCCACTGAGTTTTCTATCCTGAAAGCTTTTTTTAAATATATCATTCAAAATTTCTGCTTTCTCTACGCTTGTTTCTGATAATTCACCATTTTCCTTAATCAGCGACGGCATAACCTTACGAGAGCCTCTTATTACTTTGTTATGATTAATCAGATGTGAGTACCTCAGGGTTCTATATTGGGGCCACTATTGTTTTCAATATCTTATACAAGTAAGCTACCCTGCGCTACATCTGAAAGCTCAAAATTTGTCCAACTTGCTGATGACACAAGCATAGAAATTAAAAATACTCCAGATTTCTCTAATAAACGAATTTCAAATTATATCTCCGACTTTATTAATAATGGCTTGTCCTTAAATTTTGATAACACTTAATATGTGCAATTCAGTACATCACACAAATTACCACCAAACATAAACATAAAACTTGCAGTCCAGTCAATTCAAGAGGTAGAGAGCGGGAAATTTAAAATGGAGGGTTCATGTCTCTGACTTACTTAAGCGATTTGCCACATTTGCAATTCGTACAATTTCAGCAATAGGTGATCTCCAATGAGGAAACTGGACATTTTGCTTATTTTCGATTCCATAATGTCATATGCAATAATATTCCGTGGCAGTTCTACTCATAGAGACAAAGTATTCAGGGCTCAAAACCGATTAATAAGAATTATGTGTGGGGTTAGCAGTACAACTTAATTAAGAGAGCTGTTCAAGAAGTTAGGGATTTTAGCATTGGTGGCCGAGTATATATACACATTAATGTCCTTTGTAGTCACAAATTATACTCTGAAACAAATAGTAAAATACACAATTATCACACTGGAAGTGAAAGTGATCTTAACAACGATTAAAAGTCATTTGTTCAAAAAGGGGTCCGATATTCAGGGATACATATCTTCAGTAAGCTCCCAACTCATCTTAAATGTCTAGCAAGAGATAACATTAAATTCAGGAAAAAATTGAAAGAATATTTTATCTGACAACTCCTTCTATTCCATCTAAGAACTTATTTTGTTATGCAATAGGTTATCTGTAAATTGACAACTTTCCAAATCGCACAGAGCCATTCTCTTATATTGGGATCTATGGAAAATGAATGTATTGTATTGCAGTTAAAGTTGCGTTTGACGAATCAGCTGCTAAAGGGAGCTGACAGGTTGTTTGCGTTCGTATACACTTCCGTTGTGGAGTTTGATTCACTGCGTGGCGAACGCAAATTCTAATGCAGAATATTGCCAATTACTGTGCAGTCACGAGGCATAAACTGTAGCGTTCAACTTTGTACAGGGAAGTAGTAATATATTTGTAAAAGAACAGGCTTATGAATCTTTAAGACGAGTTAGGTCTCTTGAGGGATTAACTATTGGTGTACTTGAACATAGGGAAGTAATAAATACGCCACATTACTAAAAGTGCTCGTATAAACTTCTACGTTTAGGAATCTGTAAGGTTGATAAAACAAAGTACACTATTGTTTCTGAAAATTGCAAAACTCAAAATAAATGGTCTGAACCATTCCAAAATCCGAGGTTGTGTAGAACAGTGGAACTGTAATAAGTGATTAAGATTGCGAAGAGATGGCGTGCACGTAGTCCCAGCAGCGTCCTCTTTTGTGCGACCGGACTGTCACTGTTACATCAAACTCAGTCGGTACAAAGCCGTCAAACGAAGCGAAACGTGCAGCCGACGGTAAGCCATACCACGTTAAAGGGCGTAATATCAGGAAGTGAGTTCGAACGGGGCAGATGACTGGTATCCGTGAAATGGGTTTTGTCGTATCGACTCGAAAAGGGCGGGCTGCAACTACAAAGTTGCGTATGTGGAACCAGTAGTTAGCAGAGTGTCGTACACGGCGAAGAACAGGTACTGGAGCACACAATGTGATGACAGCGTGGGATGACCGTCATCTTGTTCGCATGACGAAACTGACAAAATAGTTTCGTCCACAGTGCAACGGATGTGAACATGTCTGCGGCGACAGTTTTTCTCAGGGTTGGACTGGTGGCAGGCATGCCGTTGCGTCGGCTTCCATTTCCCAGAAACCACCAATGCCTCACAGTATAACGGACACGTGACTGCCGTCACTGGCGTGCTGAGTGGTAAAATGTAGTATTTTCGTACGAGTCCCGCTACAACAGGTCCTACAGTGATAGCCTACAGTGAAGGCCCATTCCCACGGCGCGTGGTAGGCAGTACGCGCGTTTCATCTTTTACCGCCTGGCGGTAGGTCGAGGCGCGCCGTACCTGCTAGCATATGCGGCAAAGGTGAGAGGCGCCGAGGGACGCGCCATGGGAACGCGCCTTTAAGGTGGCATCCCACGATGCGTGCATTTGCCGATCAGGCCGGTCCAGCAATCAACAGTGGGTAGTGGGAAAGGGTCCCACCTCTGCTGGCAGGGATGGCGCGCCCCTGTCCATCGCCCAGTCGGTAAACATCAAACGTCCGAGAGGCTGAAACGAAACTAGGTAACGTGGTGGGGAGGTGGCTGCCAGATGGCGAGGGTTAGCCGGTGTCGCGTGCTGATCCGTAAAATTCGGCTGCATGGCGCGGCCTACAAAACAACGGGCCGTGGGAAGCTATCTTTAGATGCTACCGTGGTCTACGCAATCGCGCAGACTGAATTGTTGAGTGGCATAGCGGACAAAGACCAAATGTGGTGGTTTGGGGATCTATTGGCTATTAGATACGATCCCGCTTCCTACGAACTCAGAGTAATCGCTACATCAGGGAGGTCTTAGAGCCAGAAGCACTGACCCTCCTGCAGGCAGTTCTACATGCCATATTTCAACAGGACAATGCCCGGCCACATGTGGTGACGAATGTTCAAGTCTTCTTCGAAGAACGACGGGTACCACTGCTTCTCTGGCCGGCACGCTCGACAAACATGTCACCCATTGCACATTTCTGGGATATGGTCGGTCAGCAGCTAGTTCGTTGTGGTCCTCCTGCAGCCACTGTCGATGCTTTGTGGACGCGCGTACAAACCGCGTGGCAGTGTGTTCTCCAGCAGCATATCCAGACCCTCTCTGATTCAATGCCACAACGTCTGGAGGCTCCGATTGCATCACTTGGCGGTTTCACACCGTACTGCATTATCACCGTCAAAGTGCATGTACAGTTCTGTAATTCTAATAATTTTTGTATTTTCATGTTTCTAATCTGTGTAATAAATTTAATTGTAAGCACTCGTCTCCTTATCGGTGTTGCAATTTTCACAAACTGTAGTGTATATTACACTTTAAAAAACTTCTACAGTTAATATATCTTGCACTCAACTAAAAAGAATAAACTAAAAAATATTAAATATAACCAACAAATTCCGAATGCTGAAATTGACTGAAAGCTGGAAGCAACTCTTCAGTATCAATGATTTTAATTGCTGGAAGCTGTGATAAATAAAATTTCTCTCCCTACATTAAAACGGTAAACTGTTAGATGGTGTTGTAAATATTTCAATTGGTTTAGAAATGTTGCATGTGTCTAAGTAGGCCTATGTATGCAATTTCTGTATGATGTTATCTAATTCATAGATATAAAGAATAATCTCCAAATAACTCCAAATAATTTACCTACAATATAGTAGCAATAAAACATTACATAAAGCGAGTATTAGATTACAAAATTTGCTTAGCAAATGAAATTATGACCACACAAACTAATAACTGTAAGTATTTCTGTTGTAACATAATCGAGGAAATATTTATTTATCGCAACAACTTTCAACAATAATTTTCATTGCTATGGAAGAGCTTGCTTTTAACTTTTCAGTCACTTTTGGCAGTCGAGTTTCTTGTTTATTTTTAAAAGTTTTAAAAATTTAAGTTAATGATACTTATGTCAATTTTGATTACATTTAGGTTTGTTTAGTTAAAAATCAGTATTCTCAAGGTGGGCAGAAATTTATAGTTATAATCCAAGGATCACGAAATTGACAAATTTCTTGGGTAGAATCTGGAAAGGGGTACCTCGTCCGTGTCAGTTATTTTGTAAATTGATGCGGTGCTGGCACCTTTGTCGTTTGGATTGAGAAGAATATATTATATACCAGTGATTCCCGCCGGTTTGAGTAGCAGTTAGTATGACATTTGACTGGGTGTTGGGGAATATAAAGCAAATGTACAGAAATGATTCCCCGAGTGCTCGGGAACGTAGTGGGAAGTGATGACTAAGGTTCAATTCAAGGTGTCTTCTTGGAAATACGAAAGGAGGACCGTTGGTTCACATATGAGCAATTGGCAGAAACTTCTGAGGAAAATAAGAAGGAAGCTAATGCTTCTAAATTATTACGAAAGGCCCAAAAAACTTCACAATCGGTTGTTGCAGGAAATTAACATAAATGAGATGCCACAGGATTGAGAATTTGAAGCGACGTGCTAATCTCCGTTTTGTACTACAGTGATTTGTAATTAATTAGTTTGTACTTTCGATTTCTGGTTTGAGAATTTTTGGAAATATATTACTGTGATTAGTGGAAGAAACAAAAAGTTTTACAATTTTTTTTTTACTTATTTCATTATCTAAGGTATTAATTCAGTGACTAGATACCAAATGTCCAAATTTTCATCCCGAAAGAATAGATGATTAATTACGTTATTATTTTTTTGAACTTATTATTTAGAGTTACGTCTGCATTTATATTTCTTTATATTACCTTCCATGTTTGCGGTGAATTATGCTGTTTCCTACAGTATGGTAACATATTATGATTTACCACACAAAAAGGAAACTATAAACAGTGCTAAACATCACTGTACATTGTAACATTGTTAGGATAAGCGTACATCAAACAGCAGAACCGTAATTTTAAATCACGGGATAAAAATGTACTATTATTACGTAAAAGTTTAAGGAATATTTGTATTTCATTCATAAATTATGCACAGTGACTGCTGCATCGAATGTTTTTAGATTCTTGTTTTACGTTTCCCCGAAGTGAAAACAATTAGCTAATTAACTTTCACTTAATGAGATTTTACAACACTCAAAATTGTGGAAATATTCATCATGTAGACAGTTTGAATATTAGAATTCAATCCTTCTATAATTAAACGATTTCATTTAAATTGAATTATAGTATGCTAATCAAATTTAAAACACTAGATTTTTAATTTTCTTTGCAATAAGTGTTTAAAACTTCGTTTTAATTCGGTTAAGCGTGCTAGTAGATGGAGTATCGACTGCGTTTGGCATGCATCGTTTGTCCATCTTCTCACAGAGTCGTTTTAGAGAGAAATACCTACCGCGCCAGATTAATCTCGTTAAGTAGTCCGCCTTCACCCTCTCGATCACCATCATGAATCACGTAGCTCAGATTATGGATTCAGGAGATGGGAACGCGAAGCACTTAGTTTCAAGATAACTCCTCTCCTAAGGGACATGTTGCAAGACGGGGATCGAGTTCCGAATAGGTATCGGAGTCTTTAATCAAATATTGTGTTTAATGTTACAAATGTGTATATTAATAGCTTAATAGCTATATTACATTGTCATTAGTTATGTGTGGCATATCCGAGACTAGAAGGATACAATAGTGGGAGATAATCCTCGACAACAACGTCCCGGGGAGAAGTAACTCCTCAGGTTTCACTTTGCTTTCTCCAGCACGAAATTGTCTGTAAGGGTTGCACTGTGTGTGGATCACTGAAGTTGTGTGTGTCAGTTATAGATTGCTGTTTGTGTTGTGGATGAAAGATGAAGGGAGGGAGATGGTGAAACTGGGTGCTGACACTTTCAGGCTCACTCTTTCGAAAGAGATCCTTTGGTAAGTTTAGCATTTTCAGCCGCGGTTCAACAACAATGTCTCATCGCTCACTCCATACGCACTGCGGAGGGAATTGGGATTCAAACCAAGCGTTTGTTACACAATGTTGTGATAAGATTTGTGCACCTACATCTCTCTCCTCTGGTGACACAGCTAGTCCTGAATGATGAAAATCGTTCGACTACTGACAGTAAACCCTGTCAATGAGATGAGACGTGATTAGGTAAATAGCAATAAGCACAGAAAGAAAGTGACTGCGAGGAGATAAAGTAAACCAGTCATCCACTCATTCTTTTTCCTGAATAGATAAAAATATCCTACATTAGTATTTTCATGCTATCGAAGTCTGAAAAGTTCTTCATCTTAACCATACATTATTATGTACAATAATTTATGTTGTGGGCGAGTAGCCTAATTAATTTCGTAGTAAATAACATCTGGCGATATAAGAAGCGTCACAGTTTGTCAGATATTATTTGTGTGCATGCTCGTAAGTTGTAATGCGTACAATGTACATCACTACTGCAGTGTAAAAAAAAAAAAAAAAAAAACTTGTGTCGGGAAAGAACCAAAATAACTTTAAACGTGACAAAATTTTGATATGGTTTAAGCTAATAAAAGACCAAGATCAAAATAAAATACTAATTTCCAGGCTAAATAAACATTAAAATAAATAAATAGAAGATTAAGACGTTGTTGTAATAATTAATTGTGATAGCATCATTTTCGCGTATTGAATAGTTTATTTCATTTGTAGGAAATTATTCCTTGTAGCTTCCACAGTAACTGTAGCATGTTTCAATATTTTTGCTATTTCCTCCACGATTTACCGTTGGTAATAATTTCTGGCCACACTTTTCCTCCATAGTCTCTTGTGATGTATCTATTTCCATCTTACTTTTTCGCCGGCCTCTGTAGAGTAGAGGCTATAGTACTGGCCCCACGTGCCGAAGGTCACCGGTTCGAGTCCGGCCGAGGGCATGGGTGTTTAAGTGTTGTATGTGATTGTGCTTGTCATGTCCGTCCTGTGGAGTGTCTAGAATTACTTGAAAGACAATATACACATGGAGAAACTGAAAAGCAATGGACGAACTAAACTCATACTTGAGCTGGCTGTATGGCCTAAGGAAGCCAAATGGGATTTTTTTTTTTAAATCTTACTTTTTTGTTTTATTTACGGCTTTACGCTTCGTCCACATTGAGGTCATTAGAGGCGGAAAAGTATTGGAGAAATAGACCGGTAAGAAATTTGGCAATAGCCTTTTGAGGGAATTATTCCGGCATTTGCCTGGCAGGATTCCGGGAAACCATGGAAAACTGTTATCTGGATGACCGGACGCGGATTTTAATATGGGGTTGCTGCACTACGCCGGACAAAACGGGGTCCCACACAATATTAAGAGGTATGGCACGACATTTGGCACTTCAGTGTATTGATATCACATTGTTTACAGAACTTCGGCTCTAAAACCGTCTTACGATTGATTGCAGGTTTTCATTATTATCGTTTGATACCGTAACTTTACCTGCCATATCATTCATCCTTTCATTGACCTGGAAATTATTTTTTTATCGCTTTTTGCAGCTTTTGGTCGGGTCGATAACCAACTGACGACATTCTGTTTTCTCCAGCAGTTAACAAATTTGGCACTGTGTTTTCCAGTTGCACCTCTATTATTTTTGAATACATCACATTTGTAGCATATAACCTTTAACTGATTGACAGTGCTTTTAGTTTCTAATATTTATCCGAGAATACTTTCCTGAAATTTTCAAAATATTGTTTTTTTATTACTATAAATCAAAAAATTGCTCAGTCACTGCTTTTTGCTGTCCGCGAAGGACGCTTTGCTGCTTATTTATGGCGCTTTGTTGACCCATCAACCACTGAAAAACTGAAAATATTTATGTTAGGTATCGAATTCACTAGGAGGAATTTGTACTAACTCGTAAAGTACTTTCCTCATCAGAAGCGACCACTGCTGATGCATATACTTTCTCTAACACACTTTCTCGGGGTACTGCTAGTGTGGGTAAGGCGTCTATTCCCTCAACACACTACTCCATATATCTTTACCAAGTGTAGAATCTGAATACTGCAGCTAAATGCTGCCAAATTTTCCCGATTGCAGCACCAAGGGCCAGCAAACCGCGATTGCGGGACGACAGTGATTATACAGTGAATCAGAAATACATGGCCTCAGAGTAGGGATGATCGATATTCATCGATAGTGAATAAACATCGATGTTTTGCTGGAAAACATCGATGTTTTGACATCGATGTTTTGACTTCGATAACATCGACACATCGATGTTATGAGAGTAAAATATCGAAACGTCATTATATTCTTTAGGGCCATCTAGCGTGCATTGGATGTACTAGCTAGATTACTATCAAGTTCAACTATTTTACACTAGATGACACTGATCAACGTAACCGGAGTAAGCGTTACGAATAGTTATGTCTTTGAATTTCCTAAGAGATTAAAACAAATACTGTCAACTTCAACGCTCGCGTGATTCTTGTAAGTGCGTGTGTGTTGTGAGTGAACTTGCGAAGCGAAGCGAATTTAATTTGCTACTGATATTGTTAATAATGAAACTTCGGAAACGAAATAACAGGTATGGTAAATCTTTATTCTGTATTGTATTATTATTTCTTTGACCAGTAACTTTTGCAGTAATATAACCAACAATGTAGGTACCATGAATTCGTTCATTGTATTATTTCCTATTTTTTAGGTTGTTCTCTGTAAAAAGTGGATAAATTGCCCGAGATTAAATATTTCCTGCTTTATGCTTCTGTTTTGCATTGAAGGAGTGTTAAGGATTCTTTTTTCGGCGTCGGTTGGTTTTGCATGCAGGTGAGTGAATTACTAAATGCTTAACGCTTTTTGTATTGCATGGTGGGCCAGTGACGGAGGGATTGCATAGGGTTAGGAATGAGCGATATTAATCGATATTGGCGAAATATCGATAATAAAGTCAAAAATATTTATTTTTAAATATTGATAGTCAAAATTATAATTTCGAAAAAAGTTCAAAGAATAGCTTGTTGTTGATGAATTATTTTGTGCAATATTACTTGTGTACCTAAACAATTGATTGAAGAGTGCGCTTTAAGCTTATACTTTATGCTAATTTAAAGAAATCTAAAATTTTGCATTTCCTCCGTCAGTAGTTTTTCCTTGCAGTGCATCCAAAGCATTTTAGATGGTAAATAAAAATAACGAAGAAGCATACATATAGTAGAAACTATAGTTTTTTTTTTTAATTTACAGGTATTTTAAAATGCCACCAAAGAGTCAATACTGGAAATATTTTGAAAAAATAAATGATTCTAGCGCCAAATGTCGTTCCTGTAGAAAAATTTTAAAAACTTCTGGGAACACTACTAATTTGAAATGTCATTTGGATAAAAAATACATCCAAATTTAATGCCCAAGCATGAACCTATGAGAACTACACCATCGTCAACTCCAACAACTTTCAAAGAACCAAGTGTTGTGCCTTCAACTAGTACTGCTAATGTTGCGTTGGAATTGTCTGAATCAGGGAGCGATTGTGATTCCGAAAAAAGTTACAGGAGTAATCTCTAAAAATCATTCTGCCAACCAACTCTAAGCTCTAGCTTTAGTAAAATATCTCAATATGCTGATGTGGGCTCAAAGGGAATTCAGTTGACGAATAGCATTTTATACATGATTTGCAGAGACTCACAACCTTTTCAAATTGTAGAAAATGAAGGTTTTCTGAATTTAATGAAAGTCGTATGTCCATTGTACAAGGTGCCTTCACGATTCACTTTGAAAAGAATGTTAGAAACTAAATATGACGTTATTAGAGAACACTTCAAAGGAAAACTTCAGAAAGTGAGTGCTTTTACTTTAACGACAGACATTTGGACAGACACGATGCAAGCTAGAAGTTTTTTGGGAGTGACTGTTCTATTTTGTAATGAGGAGGAACAATTAGAATCTGTATCGTTAGGAGTTTATGATTTAACACGATCTCATACTGCGGAATACATAGCGGATACATTATTGAAGACCTGTAACGAGTGGAATATTGAAAGCAATAAAATTGTGGCAGTTGTCACTGATGCTGGCGCCAATATTGTTAAAGCAATAGAAATTGCATTTGGTAGAAGTCGTCATGTACACTGCTACGCCCACATGTTGAATTTGGTGGCACAAAAATCTATCGATGAAACGTCTAATTTGCCTGACCTAATAGCTGCAGTTAAAAGAATTGTTACATGGTTTAAACACTGTGTTGCCGCTAGTGATGAACTGAGGCGAGAATCCGATTTGAAACTGATTCAAAATGTGTCCACACGTTGGAACTCAACATTTTACATGATTGAAAGATTTTTAAAATTGCGCCCTGCAATCAATAAAATTATTAATTGCCACACCAGTGCTCCAGAAATGTTGAATGCAAAACAAATTATTGATTTAACTGAAGTTTGTGAGATTTTACGACCAATTGAAATAACTACTCGTGAAGTCTGTGGTGAAAAATATGTAACCTGTAGTAAAGTAATACCACTTACCAGATTACTTACTATAAAAGTGACTGGCTTCCAACCAAAATAGACAATTGGAGAGAATTTAAGAAATAACGTAATTGAAGAAATTAAGAAACGATTGCTACAAACTGAAAAATGTTAATATCCTTGCAGTCGCCACTCTCATGGATCCTCGTTTCAAAAATATACATTTCCAAGATGCTTTAGCCTGTTCTAGAGCCATTAGGAGTATCAAGGAATTGATTTCAGATATTGAGATGAATGAACGAATTAAAAATGATCAATTGGCGGAGAATTCTACAACCCAAGTAGAAGAAGACCAAGCTATAGATATATATGGAAAGATCATTATAAACTTGCTAATGAAAATAATAATATTTTGGCTGGTCAACGTGATACGAATATGCCTACGGAATTACAATTTTATTTAAAAAGCCCGGTAGCTGATTTACAACAGGACCCATTACTTTTATGGAAAGTGCTAGAATCCACCTACCCAAATTTAAAGAAAATAGCTGTTAAATATTTGTGTTGCACAGCGACATCCACAGCTTCAGAAAGGCTATTTTCTAAAGCTGGCCAACTCCTGTACCAGCAACGGAACAGACTAAAGGGAAAACACCTGACAAAGTTAATTTTTTTACAGAGTGTGCCCAAAAAATACTGGGAATGTTAATTTTTTTCTTGTATTGTATTTTCAATAACAATAAACACATTTAATAAATAGAATAGACAGTTTTATTTCCTACCGAAAACATCGATGTTTTAGACATATCGATGTTTTTCTATCGATGTTTATCGCACATCGATACTTTTGAATCGATGTTAACATCGATGTCAACATCGATGTTTTTCTAATATCGATCATCCCTACCTCAGAGTAATACAAACATGCAAAGAAGAACTAAAAAACACAATGCCGTATGATCTAAACTCAAGAGAAACAGAAATCTGTTCTGACAGCGACACAAAGACTTCCCTAAGAGAGTCTTACCACACAGAAACATACTCGTACAAATATAAATTGAACATTCGAAATATCATAGCATTAAATTCTTCGAGCAGCCACAACACAGCAGACATTCAATGTAATTTTTTCACAAATTTTTAATTTTAATATCCCAATTTAGGAAATCATGACATTTTAATATGTAATGATTATTTTGCTAGCTGTAATTGGATTATTTAATTATGGCACTTTATTAAGAATGGGACTGATTAACATAGAGAAGTTTTTAAATAAAATAAAGGGAGGCAGAATGAATTTGGCTGTTGTCAATACAAACTGCAATTTGTTACAATTTGTTATTGATAAATTTCCTTATTATAAAAAGTGAATTTGATTTTGGATATGAGCAATGAGAGTATTTGTTCTCAGTTTACTTAAAGGACGAAAACAGCTTTATTGATGTATAATCCTTACGGGCTCTCCAGCGGATGATGTTGAAGAAAGAGGGGCTCGTCTTTTTTCAACACCATCATGCGGAAACCCGCGAAGATTATATGGGGTGTTCGCCGGTACACCCTACGCACCGACGGCATATCACTGCGAAAGGCCATCTCCTACTCCTGCCAAACAGCGAGATTAAACAACAGCCCTCGACCAACTGTCAAATGACGTAGTATTGTCAGGATCGTAATGGATATATAGGTTTATTTAAAGGAAATTATAATATTTTATTGGAATTCATTTCAGTAGCGAGCAGGCCAGTGTTCGCACGCGCGAGCTGAGCGCAGTATTGTTTGTTAGGAATGTGCTGAGATGCTGACTCGATCGATATTACTGGTTGGAACTGACTCTCTGACGTCAATAAAGTTCACCTTCGAGGTAGCAACAAATTATTAGCTCTCACTCTGCGGGCAGTCATCAACGAGTAGATAGCTCATTCTGCGCGGGCAGATTTCATCAGCCAGTATGGGTTTCTAACAGTAAAACCGACTCTCTTCGCTCAAGTCTGTTCACCATGTAGGCTCTGCAAGATCATGGGGGCGGCATACCATCAGCCATTTAGCTTGCCATCCAATTATACAATAATCCATTAGTCTACGAGTTGTTACTCAGTAAGATGCAATTAGCATCTCATATAGGAGCTGTCGGGAGGATCCTCGCAGTCATGTTATCGGCTGTATGTTCACGGCTTTCAATGACATTAAATGGGACCTCATAACCGCTAGATGCCTGTTATCATTTATAATCTCAGCTGGTCATCTAACACGTACCAGCCTTCCCCTATCCTGGTTGCCGAACCTACTAATCGGCTGGTGTCATATTATTCCTGACAAATTACATCATATTAATTAGCCCACAAGACGCAAGAGCTCAAGATCATCAAGATAGACGAGACTTCTACAGCTGCAAGAACGCCACGAGGTTAGTTAAACTCTCCTCTGGAGACCCACCACAGTTAAAGTCAACAACGAACCCAAATCTATCCCTCGGCTACCCTGTCAGTCCTGTCGGTCAGATAGGGCTCTTACACTGGTGACAAGAAGTGGAATTCGTCATGTTATCGTACACTGGCGATCAAAACTGTGGGATGGAGTCGAAATCTGGACTTCTAGACGGGAATATCTTCGTAGGCATCGTAGCAAAGAAGAATTTTGGAGCAATATTGGATGGTAAAATAATAAACATGGTACAGACGTGCGAAAGAGAGGAATGGTCATAATGTTAATCAGTTACGGCAGAAGATATCGGCGACGGGGCAGCATCAACCAGCTACGCAAGGTCGACAGCAGACAGCAGACGCTGACGGGGCAGGTGTTCCATGACGAGGGCGGTGACATCGCGTAAGCAGCGGCAGTACCAGCTTCACGACTACAAGCAGATCAGAGGGGCAGCGTATCTTCAGAAAGCAAAAAAACGGTGAGTTTTAGAAGCATGCATGTGTAGCAATAAATTTTGGATGATTTGCGCGAAAATTGTGTGATTTTTTTAAAGTTGTAAAGTGTTTTCGTTGAATCAAAGTTGTTAAGTAAATTCACGATAGTACTTACGCAGACGCTTAAGTATGAGCAACTCACGGGTTTGTGACAGTAATAATTTAAAAAAGTCTCGCAGTATAGAGATCAGTCAAAAAATATCGGGTCAAAATTGCGAAATTGTAAATTCCTCTCAGTCAATAGAACAAAAGATGCATCTCGTATGTTGAAACACAATCAATTAAATTTCCTAAGTTCAAATCGATATAAGCGGGTAAATCGCAAACCGGAAAATCAATCATTCAGTTTAAAAGTTTTGAAATCATGATGAACTGTAGTTTCGAATGAAAGAATTGCTTCCAAATAATTTCAGGAAGAGTCATAGTAAATTTCAGTTTAAGATTTTTGTGATTGTAGTTAAGTTCTGATCGAATGGATCCACGAGCAGAGCAGTAACTCATTAAAAAATTGTATCATAATATTAATTTGATTAAAATGTATAGTGCAAAAGATAAATGTTTGGAATTCTTTTCTAATTCAGAAGCAATATAAAGTAAAATATTATCAGTCAACATTACTTGAAAAAAATAATTTAATGTGTTTTATGTATTTTGTGCATGTTAACATAAGATAAATATGGGTTAAATTGAATGCATGATGGTATGTAATTTACAAGAATGACTCAATGGAAGAACGCGCATTTTGCTTCAGTAAAATCAAATTCATCTGGAGTGTCAAAAATTTCATTAAACTGATTAATCTGATGTTGTTTTTAAAACGAAGTAAGCGACAGTAAAATGTGAAGTAAGTAAGACTTAATGTGTGATCTATTGCATTGTCTTAAAAGTGTACGTCTACAATAATTTATGAAGTGCTATAAATTGAGAAATCGGAATAATCATTTGAACATTTCTGCGAAAAGGATTGCATAATAAGTGTTCAGTAATAGTCAAAAGTTACCTCGGTAAAATGGCACACTAACGCATACGCGAATCATTGAAAACTACTAACACTGTGATTAATTAGTATTTTGTTCTCTTGAACTATGTTCAACGATAGAAGAGCAAAAAATTTTGCCAAATATGAGATGTTAAAGACAAAAATATTTTGCCACATGAAAAATTACGGTTCAAATCTAGTAACGGAACGGAAAAGACATTTCGTGTGATAAACTGTATCAATTGTATTTTTGAATGGACCCCAAATGGTAGATAACTGTTAGGAAATAAATTAGCCCTTCAAACAGTGTTTCTAGAGTTTATGATAACTTCAAAATAATATAATCAGATAATCTTCCAAAAAAGTAAGATATCGCGAATTGCGGTCATAAGATTTGGTTGAACAAGCTAATGTTTTGACCGAAGGCGCCCGGACAAAGCTATTAACTTCAACGAAATCCATGTAAATGTTAATTTGAGAAAAATGTACTGTTTAACAAAATAATCGGAATATTCTCGTTGTTTTCGGAAAAGAGAGTAACTCTTCTTTATTAAAAAATAATGGTATCTAAGAACAATTATTTTGCATATTTTAGAATTATTTCAGTTCATACATTTGACGATTTTACAATGTGCTATAATATTCTGTTTAATTAATTTAATGTAAGAAGAGATTTAATACATTGATCAAGTCAGAATAATCATTGGTTTGGCATTGGAATTTATTTGTGTTACAAAAACTTATCCAGTTGATTAGCCTGATAGCGTGAAATAAAGTGAAGTACGATTTTATGAATATATTATGAGCAGGTACAGCGGCAATTCCAGTATTTGTTGATTAAATAATTAGAAGCATTTGTTGGTTAAATAATTAGAAGCATAAGTTGATCTGTTAAGAAAAATAAACAGAGAGCAAAATAAGTATTAAAGTATTGCGTAGATGAAATTATTGTTTCAATAAAATAAAAGCATGGTGGTGTCGATGAAATGAATTTATTAAATAACCGAAAAGTAAAATCTAGTTTACAAGTGATTAATATACATGCAAAGGAACGCCATGAGAATATAAACGCGCTGTTATGGCGATAAATAAAATATTAAAGAATAAGAGTAATTTTATACACTGTTCTATACTACTAAAGACTAGTATTCGAACATGATGCTGTGTCTAATAAATAAGGTAATTGAAATTATTGGTTATTAATAACTACGGTATTTTGAGGTATGTAACGTGCTGAAGTGCGATAAATATGGGTGCTAGAGTAAAAATTGATGAATGTGCCAAGAAAAGTCCACTGGTTTGATTAATAAGTCTAATATGTGAGAGGTGCTGAAATAGATAACGCTGCAGCGGAAATGGAATAGAATAGTGAAATAAATTGTCGATGAAAGAGTCGAAATGTTGTATGGTGCATATTGTAATGCATATCGCGGAAGGCGATTGCGGAATTTTGACGGGTATCAGTACCACGTCGGGTTTTGGGCAACGTGTATGAAAAGAGGGAAGAAACGGGCTATGGCGATTTCTGTAAAAATCCTTCCATGCCTCAGTCCTAAACAAAGGTATTTTTTAAGGAAAACTAAATTTACATTTCGTTCAATCGATGGAACGCATCCAGGCTATATGGGGAGACGTCCTTCTATGCCGTAATACGGAAGCGTGAAAATACTGTCTGATTGTTATCGAAATTCGTGAGATATGTTCCATACCATCGGGGGAAAGTCCAATTTAAAGTCAGAAGCAGGAGCGGTATGAAGTCAGGAAAAGATAGTTCGGTTGAAACTTGATCTGCGCAGTCGCTACCTGTAATAAATAATTATCCTTAAGTAACGTTGTGCCAATAAATATGTTGTAATGGTCGGAGTAGCGATCCGTACCTGTAATGGAAGCACCGGAGTAAGCCGGACGAAAGGAGCCGAGCTTCTAAATTTTTGGAGCACCCTGTATAGTGAACTAAAAATGTGTAAAACTGCGAACAGTAACTTCGACGGTTGAGCCAGCTCGTTCAGGCGAAGGCGAGCAAAATATCGCGAGTTCTGTAGAGTAGTAATTTTGCGAACAAGTAATGGATTACCAGTTGGAAATGAAATACGGGAAAATGAAATTTAGTGGCCACGGTATAACGAGTACTGTAAACAGACGAACAACTAGCACAAATTAAGATGAAGTTCTAAGACGCGCGAAAAGCAAAGAGTAGATATTGAGACGCTGGAAAAGCACGTGGTTAAACTCAATGCATTCCAAGTAGCATACATAAAGTAAGTGAACTAAGTAAGTCACAGCAGTAAGTGGAACCAAATAAGGGAAATTTAAGGAATGAAGAAATCCTTTGCCCTAACACTAACGCCAAGATCGCTAAATGTAATAATATCGTGACGTAGCGCCCCACTAAGTTTATATGTCGCCTAAGAAACCCTTAGCAACACCTGGAACACAGTGAGCAAAATTGTAGTAACTGAAAAAAAATAAAATAATAAAATAAAAAAAAAGTGAAAAAGAGAAAAACTAAATATAAAATATTTTAAACAAAAGGAACGTGTATTTATAGTTTACGTAAATCTAGATATAGGCCATACATTGAAAAGTTAAAGTCGTGTCTGGCGAAATTGGAACTTATGTAGAGTAACTACTGGTAAGTGGTCTAGAAATCCAATGATTCGAGAAGGAACTAAACAAGTGTTATGTACAAGGCATAAATTTCGAATGAGCTGTGAAGTGATGATAACTAAGAGATGATTATTTAAGTGTCCAGTTAGTTTATTAGTTCAGAGTGGAATCGGAACCGAAGTAGAGTTAGTTATATATAAGAATTTGTGTAAGGTGATATAAAGTAATATCGCGAGTTGAAAATTACCTTTCATTGTTAATTATTTTATGGCGTAGATTAAGGGGACTGTAAGGTAGAATGTAATATAAATAAATAATAAAAAAATATTGTGTTGACTTTCTCTTGTAAAAATCTAGTGTGAAATGTGATATTTTATGGAAATGCTAGTTACATAGTCGTAGTCCCATGTCATTGGTTAAGTCTAAGTCGAATGTGAGCAAGTTTTCAATATTTTAACAGTCTGATTGGTTTTCAGGCATGATTCCCAAATATATCGATAGATATATAAATATTTGATAAAATATAAGCGATGTATCAATCTGTTCTTAATCTGAGCGATCGTGATTTCGCCTAATTTACACTAATTGTGTATTTCATATGTTTAAGAAAGGAATATTTATACAAAACTAAATTTCACAATTATCAATTTCATTTTTACAATTATTATTTTAGCATTCAAAAGAAAATTAATTTTGCTACACTATGTATGAGTCTAGAATTCACTATGATTAGATTTAGGAACTATTAGAATATTTTTCTGCTGGGAGTTTGAATTTCCAGCTACGCATCACTCGAGCGGCCACGACACGAGCAGAGGAATGATTTGCTGACTTGCGGAAATCCAATCCTACATCCGCACTGGTCAACGACTCTTCACTTCCGCGGCTCAAGAGTGATCATCAAACATTAAGTACCAAAGACAATGATTGAACATTTAACACTTTGACCGTGTGGAATAATTTCAATGTTCATTTGTATTAGTTAACTTCATTACTGTAACTTCTTATTTAGGATTTAATGTTACAGGAAATTATTATCAGTTTCATATAATAGAAAGGAACTTAAATTATTTTTATCACTATGGAAAACTTGGACAGTTCCAGTAAATCATTTAATGGAAATATTTAACTCAAGAAGGTTCACAGTTAACTTCACAGAAGTAATTCATTGTTAAATGTAGTTCAGTGTATCCCAATTTTAATCAACTTGGAAACATTTTATAATGTGCTATGGTTTGAATTTCCAACTTCTTGGTGATAGGGATAATATCTGAGAATTAATTATTGTTCCGACATTCTGTAATTCAGGAAGTTTGTACATTTTAGTTTACGATAGGAAAATAAGTAGTAATACATTTCGAAAGTTAAAGAAGTTTGTCTCGGGTTTAACTTAGTAACTTCTAAAACAGAGTTGTAACTAGAATAATATTCTCTTGTAACTTTTAGAAACTTAAACAACTAACAGATTTGACTTAAAGTTTTGTTAAAATGTGGTGAATGGCATTCAACATAACAGATACCAGACATTATGAAATATTTATGGATCGAGTGAATATTATAAAATGGATGAATGACATTTTCGTATACTGTGCTTGATAGCTAAAAAATTATTTGTTCCAATATTTGATTCAATTTTTATGATTATAAGTTTACATTCAATTTCAAATCTACGATAACTCTTGGTGATTCTAATGTAACTATGTGTATACTACACACCGATTAATTCAAAGATTGACAATTTTTCTAGCAATTCACAGTAGCTAATAAGTGATTGATGTCTTCATAGACTGAACTCTCCAATGTATGATTTTTATTAATTCGATATAATTCAATTGTATCCAACTGCAAGGATTAACCCGACATGCCAATTTTAACATTCAATTGGTTGAATAATTTTTCTGGAAGTAGACTAATTGGATTATGCACACAACCCTCCTAGTTGTAAATTGTTATGACGACATTTTGGGGACAAAATGGCAGTTTTGGAAAGGGGAGGGGTGTCAGGATCGTAATGGATATATAGGTTTATTTAAAGGAAATTATAATATTTTATTGGAATTCATTTCAGTAGCGAGCAGGCCAGTGTTCGCACGCGCGAGCTGAGCGCAGTATTGTTTGTTAGGAATGTGCTGAGATGCTGACTCGATCGATATTACTGGTTGGAACTGACTCTCTGACGTCAATAAAGTTCACCTTCGAGGTAGCAACAAATTATTAGCTCTCACTCTGCGGGCAGTCATCAACGAGTAGATAGCTCATTCTGCGCGGGCAGATTTCATCAGCCAGTATGGGTTTCTAACAGTAAAACCGACTCTCTTCGCTCAAGTCTGTTCACCATGTAGGCTCTGCAAGATCATGGGGGCGGCATACCATCAGCCATTTAGCTTGCCATCCAATTATACAATAATCCATTAGTCTACGAGTTGTTACTCAGTAAGATGCAATTAGCATCTCATATAGGAGCTGTCGGGAGGATCCTCGCAGTCATGTTATCGGCTGTATGTTCACGGCTTTCAATGACATTAAATGGGACCTCATAACCGCTAGATGCCTGTTATCATTTATAATAGGATAGAATCTCAGCTGGTCATCTAACACGTACCAGCCTTCCCCTATCCTGGTTGCCGAACCTACTAATCGGCTGGTGTCATATTATTCCTGACAAATTACATCATATTAATTAGCCCACAAGACGCAAGAGCTCAAGATCATCAAGATAGACGAGACTTCTACAGCTGCAAGAACGCCACGAGGTTAGTTAAACTCTCCTCTGGAGACCCACCACAGTTAAAGTCAACAACGAACCCAAATCTATCCCTCGGCTACCCTGTCAGTCCTGTCGGTCAGATAGGGCTCTTACAGTATAATGAGAACTTTTCCATTGTTAAGACCGATTTCTTTGCGGTTTGGCTGGTTTGTGACTTCAGTATCTTACTAATCAGTATTGTGTGCGAACGTTTCTTTGCGGTTTGGCTATTTTATGACTTTAGTCTCTTACTAATCAGTGAGCGTAAGTTGAATTATGGTACGTTACAGTTTGGAAAAGAATGCTCCTGTATGATACGTATGTGAAGAAAAAGTCCTTTAAAAGGTGTCGCATTAAATTTCGTCGCAAATATCCTGGCGTTTTGCTGCCAGCCAAAACGATTCTGCGTTTAGTTAAAAAAAAGTAAGAGAAAAGTGTAATCAGCCGTGGCTTGTGGCGCCAGATCACCAGATTTAAACCCTTGTGACTTCTATCTTTGGGGTAAGCTTAAGGGAAATCCTCACACGTTGGAAGAACTTGAAAAATCTATAAAGTAATAATGCCCATTGAGAGAGACGAAATCCAGCGTGTCTCTTGAAACATGTTTAAAAGATGTCAAATGAGCATTATGCAAGAGGGTAGGCACTTCCAGCATTTTTTGTAGGGTAAGCTAATGAATTACGCAATATTTATATGCTTTCACATACTTATACATGTCTATGATTCGTAATTATTGATAAGTATTTCCGCGGTTGAGGGTCGAACTACAGTATGTGGAACTGGCCGCTTAATGTTGCAAATTGAAAAAAAAAATGTTTTTTTTTTTCAGCTTTGTGAAAAAAAACTTAGCACCCTTGTTTTTTTTCTAAATTTGTTTTTTTTTCAGAAAACAATATATTTGATAAATTATAGTTTCATTTATGGAACTTACATTTTAAAAATGTGTTTTAAATCTTACTGAATCATATAATGCTTTACATAATGATTCATAAACGTATCTATATAGGTAACATAATTTTATTCATCCTCTGTGAGTACTACATTCACTAGCATCAGCACTACCAACACTAGTTCAGTCCGTGTCGGAATTTTCTGTTTCTTCTTCTGTCTCCTCTATATCCATAACTTCAGAAGTACCGGTAGTTACATTTTATTTTACTGGTTGTTCTTGTATTGTACGCAAAAGATTTTGAGATCGCAATTTTAAATTGTGAGCAAAGTATACACTGTGCTTAAAGACTGCGCCGATAGTTATGTATTGCGGTCTTTTAAGTTCGAATTTAAATCTATTATCATACAAAATAGGAGCTTTATTTCTTTTCAATCGTTGGTTTACGCCAACAGTAACGATTCATAATTACTGACAATTTAATGACTCAGTATCACTTTACGCTGAGAGTTTAACAAGTATACGAATATAAGGAAAGCACAATAAGTAATAAAAAAAGGCAAAAAACCGTAGATAAATTTAAAATTCCTAATTTTTTGAAAAGATCCGTAGGTATACAGATAAATTTGTAGGACTAGCAGCACTAGTTCAAATAACGAGTATCAATCCAAACAAAGGGGAACGCGAATTCCTTCTCGCGCAACCTAGCCTCTTCGGGAAGTCTCCGTTCATAAAAGAAAATTTCAGTCAATGCTGCAAATATTTTCGTATTTTTTTTCTACTGAACCAGAAAAATATATTAGATTTAAAAATTAAGAAAAGTACTTAGAATTATCTCTAAAACAGTCATATCAAACAATAAATGCCTTACAAATTTGTGATTTAGTAGTTATGAAAAAAAAACGTGTCCCAAAGAAACATGTTTTTTTTTCATAGTTTTTTTTCATGTTTTTTTTCAAGCCAGAAAAAAAACGTTTTTTTACAACACTATGGCCGCTCGCTCACCGCCAGAAGTTTCTTCCTTGTAGTGGCAGCATCGGGTAGCGTTTCCCGGTAAGCACACGCTGTGGAAAGTCTTCATTCACATCTTTATTGATAATTGTGGCTGATTATTGTATGTGATACCCATCGCAAAGAAGGAGCACGTATGAAGATAACGGCTTCGGCTTAAAATGTAACGGCTGTTGAGATGCGCCTAGGTGATGCGTGGAGAGAGGGAATGTCGGAGGTTGCAGAGAGTGCAGCTCCCCTCCATATGTCCCTAGTCACCGCAGTCAAATGCCGTCCCTATTTCTGCCCGGAATGGTCTGCCAGGACAGCTCTCAGCTGCAGTACTGACCTGTGGCCACCACAGATCGCAGGATGCTCCGCTTACTGTCAAATCTGCAACGATTCAACTTAGTAACAAAAATATCATTGGCGTACGTGGTTTAGTGGTTTGTTCATTCTGCATTCTGTGGGAACCATTTAAAGGTCTTAAAAACCTGGGAACCAATGTATCCGTCTCGAGCATTCAATTAACCATTCCGGTTCAAGTGTCCGTAGCAAATCTTTGGATTGTCTTTCTGGTGATCTATCTGCCAGACACTAATAAGACTTGGGCTGAACGTATGCCTATTGACACAAGCGGATCCTCTGATTTAACACGGCCTCCAGTGTTGCTAGAACTGCTTGTGTTTGGAATTTCACAAAATTTTTATGGGTAGAGCACTGAAAGTTGATTAGGGTGTTAACAATAGTTATAGGTTCCCATTAACCAATAGAAATCGATAGGGTGGATTCGCGAGGCTGCTGGAAACGCTCAGTTAATCTAATGACATGTCCTCGAGGAATACATTCAGACCCTCGTGTTACAGTACATCAATACTTTTTTTTTTTTTTTAAGTTTACACATTCGAACTGACGCAGGATTTCAAAGGAACATACCAAGATACTCAGATCATGTTTGGAGATAATTGAGACGGATAAAATGCATCTTCAGTATGAACATCCCTCAGATAAACGATATTTATTACTAGTTAGTGCGGCCAGAGAAATAATTTTTTTTCCTGATTTAGTTTCATTACACTATTAAGTCTCAAATTTATTTATGTTTGAAGAACGCATTACGCTTAATATTTCAGAAATGCACCGAAACACATTACAGCTAGTAATATCGCAAAGTCTTCTGAAGCCAACAAAGCAAAACATAAACGCACACACATATTACATAAATAAAAATATAGTATCGCTATGCAACTACAACGACTATGCGAGGTGCATTCAGATGGCGAGGTCACCTGTAATAGAAGCAGATAGAAACTACATGAAAATTTTAAAAGCTTTGTATAGCAAAATGTTATTTAGCACCGCTGGCTCTAATGTCTTGCAAACTGCCGTCTACTCACGCTGGAACTCGCTCGGTTATTTCTATGACCCGTCCTGTATACTCGGGCGAGCTGTGACCGCTGGAGCTTCCCCAGGTCGAACGAGGGCTTGGTGGACAAACGAAGGCTCGCTGGTCAAACGAAGGCTCGGCGGACGAACGAAGGCTGTGTGAGCAAACGGAGGCTAGGCAATTATTATTATTTTTATTATTATTACTCCACGATTCACTAAAAGTGTGTGGCGGAGGGTGCATTGCACCTATCGAAAAGGGTTATGGTTTGGAAGGGTTATAAGGGATATGGCAGGAGGCGCGCATGGGCTATTGTGAGGAACCATCCCCGCATTCGCGTGGAGTGATCTGGGAAAACCATGGAAAACCCAGATCAGGAATAGCGCTTGATGTCTTCCTCGCCCGTGCCGCGCAACAACAACGGTACATCATAGAAAACAGGGCGAGATTGTACGGCAGGAACATTCTAGAATCTACAGTATATCAATGATTACTACCATCATTTTGCGTATGTTCTATTAATTGAATCGCCGTAGATTTGAAGTGCAACGAGTATGTGTTTGAGAAACATATGTAACGAAATTTTTACAAACTATGAGATTGACTGCTTATGAGTTGTGGTAACTGGTTGGTAAGAAAATAACTGGTTATTAGATGCTGGTAACAAGTTTATACACTGTTCCACATAATAAGTATTAACTAACTCGGGATGGTATTTGTAGATTACAGGAAATATTGGTTATACTAATGGGTCATAACTAACTTCTTGTCAATATATAATATTATCAATTATATAGTAATATTGACATTACTAATAATTGTATGTACTGTTCCACATCCCCGAGATTATTCTCACATGGGATCAAAGTGAACATATCTATCTATCTATCTATCAAAACACAGTATAAAGAGAATCATAACATAAATAAGTTATCTATAGTTACTGACATACATAAAGCATTCCCTGAATCCACATTTAGTGCATCATGATTTCTGCAGAGGTTTCAGATATATGTGGTGTCTTGTAAGGATTTGAACCTATTAATGCACAATATTCCTGTCACTTTAATGACATAACTGATATCACTCTATTAAGTGATCGTTAATAACCAAAAGATCATTCCGATGTTCAGGAGAAAGGTTGTTAAACTTTTTATGAAATTCCGGAACATCACCATAGAAATGTGGTGCAATATACAGATTTTTGCTTTTTAGTTAACATAAGAGATGTGTCCCGTTTTTAAATATCAGAATTTTCAGAAATTAAACGCATACGATCTTATAAAATGATACAACAGCACGTAGAAAATAATAACCAGAAAACATATATACTCTACATTCTTTAATTTTTCAGTTACTTCATTCTTCGATTTAGTGACTTTAAGAATGCGTTACCGAGGGTGATGGTGTAACGGATAGCGTTCTGGCCTCGCATTCGGGAGGACGGCGGTTCGAATCCCCGTCCGGGCATCCAGATTTTGGTTTTCCATGGTTTCCCAAATCACTCCAGGCAAATGCGGGAATGCTTCCTAAAATATGCCATGGCCGAATTCCTTCCCATTCCTTGCCCCCATCGTTTCCCGTCTCTAAAGACCTCGCTGTTGAGAGACGTAAAGAAGTTAAAAAAAAAAGAATGCGATGCAGTTCATGGCTGTTCCGATTGAACGGAGTGAGTACCAGCGTGGTTTCGTCACCACACAGCACGTGAATAACAGACCGAGCCTACTGTCAGGCTCGAGCTTACGTCCAGGCTCGGTCATCTGTACTGTATTTCTGGCATTTGGCGACAAACCGAGCGAGCCTAGACAGCGTCTGCACTTCTCTAGCTGGAACAGAAAAGATGTTTCGAGGACTACTTTGCTTCCAGCATTCCAGGATAAACTGCAGGTACAGGAAGAGTGTAAGATCTTCATCAAGATGACGCTCCTGCTCTTCGGATGGCGTAACTTAACAATGCAGTGAAGGACGTGCTCCGTTGTAACAAGTTTTCTGGTAGTGTTGTAATTCTATAAGCGATTTTTTAATGTGCAAAACAGACCAGTAAACAAGAGTTCGATTGGACCATACAATCATGCGGTAAAAGTTGTGAAAAATGTGTGTGGTTATAGGAACATTATGTTGAGAAGTGACTGTAGTTCTTAGTGCTTGAATGCTCTTACCGAGCGTGGTGGGTGAGCGGTTAACGCTCTGACCTCGCATTCAGGAGGACGCCGGTTTGAATCCCCGTCCGGGCATCCATATTTGGGTTTTCCATGGTTTCCCCAAATCACTCCAGGCGAATGCCGGGATGCGTCCTTCAAAAAGGCCATGGCCGAATTCCTTCCCGTTCCTTATTCCCAGTCCCATCCCGCCTTTAATGACCTTAGCTGTCGACAAGGCATAAAGTCGAAGGTAAAAAAAAAAAAAAAAAAAAATTGAATACTTTTGCTACAAGCTAGGGGCAGGTACTATAACCGGTGGCGACTTAAAGCAAAACGTAATATCACGAAGCATGCTATTTTCTATTCTGAACATTTTACGCAGTTACAAACAATTTGCTTCTTCTCACATAAAGTTCTGAAGAAGTTGCGACACTACCTATTACAGCCGTAAAAATTCTTAAATGCTTTTATGATTGGTGGAATGTAAATTTGCTGAACATTTGTGCTGAATGTACCGGATGTGAAACTTTTTCGTATTACTGCAAAATGTCTTCAGGTCTTGTTTACAGGTTCAGTAAGTACATTTGACAGATAACACTGGACAACAACGATTTTGGTCTTTGGGAAATAAATTCATTTCTATACGAAACTGGTCGCCTGATTCCAAATATAATCTTCAGTTTGACACATCAGGTCTAGATTTTAATGTTACATCTCTCTGCTATATATTAGGTGTTAGTCAAAGTTAATGATGTTTATAAGGGCATGTGAGTGACAGTCAATATGTTTCTTTTCATTCTAACATAGAAAAATGACGCACGTGGTGTTTAATTTCGCTGCATGGCTGGAATTCATTTTTCGTAGTGATTTACTATTAATGCCACGTTTAAATTGTCACTATCGGAAGCTACGAAGCTCACTCACAGTCCATATGTAGGTATGCACGTCTGCTCCTTTGATTTGTCACCTTATTCTAAATTTAATTTGTTATAACCCCTTCACACGCCAACATTGCAATCGGTGAATTTTCTCTTAGGACAGCAGTCGGGTTATACCAAATACCCATACGTCCTTTGCATGTGGATTACAGGAGACCGTGACAATCAATATATTAAGAAAGACTGGTTCCTAGAATAAATATGGCTCCTTGCAGAGCTGCCAATATATTAGAAGAACCTTTAATTGAGCGAGAATAGGTCATCTTTACACATCAAACTCGGATTGTCAAAACAGATTGTCAAAACTTTGGACAAACATGGCGAGTGCTTCAATTATATCTGCAGTGTGTTTCCAGACAAGGCATTTAAAAATCTAAAAGTAGGGATTTTTGATAAACTAATGATCCGTAAGCTCATAAAGGGCACAAATTTCGTGCGAGAATAAAGCTTTAGCTTGGCGTGCCTTTGTAGAAGTAGTGCAAAATTTCCTTGGGAAATACAAAAGTGAAATTTGAAAAGACCTTGTTAGTAAGACGGTGTCAACTTTTCGTGATATTGACGTGAATTTGAGAATCAAAATGCACTTTCTAGTCATCTCGACCGCTTTCCTTAAAATCTGGTGATGAAAGCGACGAACAAGTTAATCGAAACCATGAGGTCATCAAGGAGATGGAAACCCGGTAGCAAGGAATACTGTGATGATAACAGACTATTGCTGGCGTTTAAAGGGATATAAACCTGTTGCTTAACATATATGGCGTGCAAGCAAGCATAAATAATTTCTTTAATTTTCTGGGGAATTATTTTAATTCTAATTATTTGTTTGTGTTCTGTTTATTTCTCACTCCTACTTTATAACTTAGTATTCTTTGCCCCATACGAATAAAATAAATTTGTTAAAGAAACAGATTTGTTTAATTCTCCTAAAACATTAATATCAGCACATGTACACTGTTGAAATACGTTTTACAATGTAATGGAGTCAACTAAAACTAGACATGATAGGAAAAAATTTATCAGAAAAATTACGTAAGAATTAGTTAAAATGTTCCAGGCACCAGACAATTTTGTTGTTGTTGTCATGTGTAATGAACTGTTTCAGTATGAGGAAATACAGCAAGAAACATTTTTCATTTCAGCTTAAAGAGGTTCAGTAATCAGCCGTTACCTTACACATCACACTCATCTTCAATGAGAGCTTAACACACATCATTTCATACTGTACTACATGTTTTATGAGCATTATCCAAAAAGGAGAAGATGCAACTGAAAGAAGAGGATTGTGTATGGCATTCCAGTCACGTAAAATCTCGCTAACCAAAAGTTCCGTATTCTCGTGTTTACGCTACAGAAACACATTTTTCCAGTTTCTTAGTAACAAATTATGGAAAAATACAAAAAGGGTTGGGTTAATTACCTCCAGCGTGTGATTAACTTTGTAATAATCTTCTTATTTCTTAATTATTCTATTTTAGTTCAGGGATAAAATTAATGTATTTATGTTGTTATTAAGGAGATACATGCCTTCTTTAATTCTTGGTACATGTGCTACATTGTTTTATAAACTGCCTTATACGAGTAATGTATGTTCTAAATAAATTTATATAAAAATATTCACGATTACCATGACTCTAGCTCTAGCAGAATGTACTGTAACTGAATTTGTTGTAGCATACTAATCATACAAGAATTGTTTCACTGAGAGCAGCACGTTGTAATTACTGGTGTTGGCGGTCGATACAAGTAAAGGAGGTGTTGGCGGTGTTATGTTAGCTGCGGTCGATAAATTCACCTGCTTCGCCGCCGCATAACGTGCCTTCATCTCACAAATCGACACGCGCCTTTCTCAGTCCACGCTCGAAGTTGCGTTAGCGCACAGCAAATCGCTGTTTCTTGCCATATTACTGGTTCTGTATTAAGAAATCTTAAACTACTTGTTTTCTAGTTACGGAAATAGGTATTATTGAATTTTAATGTGTTTTGTACCGAAATTTCTGCAGTTTTAGAAATTCATGACCACGTGAATTCGGATGTTAGAAGTTCTGTATGTTTACTGGGAGAAAGACTTAAATTATAACTGTATTTTGTGAGCGATGGTCCTGATTTGAAGCTAATCATATATACAATTATTAGCTGTTACTCGCCACTTCGTACGCGTTGACTTAAAATTTCATTGCTAGAATTGGATATGGAAAGCTGTAAGTTACTTAAGATTAATCCAAAACAACACCGAGTCGGCATAATATTACGGGAAAGCCATCACTATACCATTCTACTATTGGACCTGTCTCATAAAGAGAATCAATTATTAATTTACATGATGTTTAAAAACAGAAAAAGACGAAGATGCGGGGAGGTAGGTGGAGGGGGGTTAACTGAGGGCAGCTTCAATTTCATCTTTGTCTTCTCTTCTTTCCTCAGCATAAGCGTCAGATTCTTGCTGCTCGTGCTCTTATTTACGCCTGCGAGGCATGTCAAAAAAGAAGACAAAATAAACCGATGCCATAAATTTTTAGGCAGACAGAAAGTAATAGCACGTAACAAAGATACAGACAGGCAGAGAGACAGAGTTACTTTCGGATTTATAACATTAGTATAAACTAGCATTTGCCCGCTGCTTCACGCGCATGTGATTTGGTATGTGTAAAAATTCTATTACCTGATATTAATGTTGAGGCGCATGAATTCTAAATGTCTTCTTAAAACTTTCCTTTCTTTTAGTTATTTCCTTAGGTTTGGTTTCCATACTGATGTCCGAGAGCTTAGTTTCATTCGTATTTACTGTAGACGTTATTATGGAAAAACTACGTATTATTACCTGCTGATATTTATGGTAATTGTTTCTCAGACATCTTGCTTAGGGGTAAAAACTGAATTTAGTATCCATAATGATATGTAAGGAAGAAGTGTTGGTGAATTAACGTCGCTTATTGTATAGCGGGAAGACATATTGTACCAGAGAAAAACTGTTTAACTGTCTACCAGAGACAATACATGTATACCACATTAGTAATCTAACGCATTTCACATCGCATCTGAACTGTCACGATGTAAGTAAATGCTGATTAGGTTTGCGGTACAGTAAACTGAATAACAAAAGTAAAAAAAATAAGATGGAATCCTAAGTTTTGTCAGATTTTTTGCGAAACGAGTGAGCATCTGAAAGTGCATAAAGATCCGTGGCCCACAATTTCCCATATATAAAGGTTTTTAATTGCTTGCTCCTTGCCATGGTAGATTTGTCATACGAGATTCCACAGATTTTGATTCTGACCATTGGCTCTAAAAATTTTAAACCCCCATCCAAATTACTGTGGTGTTTTTTGTATGGTTCCCGTTCAAATAAAGAGATACATGCAGCTTGCTTACAAATTTATAATGCTCCTCAAACCATTATAACACGATTCTGGTCTTTAGACACGGAAAGTTATCCTGCTGGAAGAAGCCATCGCCAACATGGAAGACATGAAGCTTGAAGGGACGCAGGTGTCCACAATAATTTTCACGTAGTTCACAGCTGTCATGGTGCTGTCGATCACGGAAGCCAGATGATTCTCCCCCATAGCATAATACTGCCCCCACGGGCTCATGCCCTACGCCCTTGGTGCGGTGCATGTTTCGGGTAGCCGTTCGTCTGAAAGACGGTGTATCTGGACACATGGTGTAACAAGAAACGTGAATCATCCGACAAGGTGACACGTTTACATTGATCCATGGTCCAATCTCGATTATATCGTACCCACTGCAATCGCGTCTGACGATGTCGCTGTGTCAGAACGGGATATTGCTGTGAAGCCCCATGTTCAACGGTGTGCGCCGAAACACTTGTGCACCAGCATTGTACTCTGCCGTCAGATCCGCCACAGATCGCATCTTAGTCCGCTTAACCAAGCGGACAAGCCTGCGAGATCCACGTTCTGTGATAAGGTGTGAACGTCCACCAATTTGTCGTCTTCCCTTGGTTTCACCGTTCTACGACCACTTTTCGTAGATGCTCACTACAGTAGGACGCGAACAGCCGACCAGGATCGCCGTTTCCGAGACTCTAGATCCCAGGCGCCGGACCATAACAATCTGCCCATTGTCATAGTCACTTATGCTACTGCATTTCCCCATTTACCAAACATATCGTCTCTAGAATCTCTGCTCCGGTTATGTACCGCATGACATACCTTCAACGTCACCAAACGGCATTCACGATGTGCAGTGGACATAATGTTTTGGCTCATCAGTGTATTTATGATTGCAAGATAGTTAAAAATATTTTTACACAGTTACAAACGAACAATGATCTTGAAAATATATGCAGTTACAAGTTAATTTGTTTATGTGTCAATTTACGGGTCCGAAAACCTTCTATTTGAATGAATGCATTGACTTCGGAAATGATGATTTGTCACATTTTATTGTTAGAATTGTATCAAACCAGTCTAGAGGCTGATTGCAGAAAAAAATCCCTTGCATTTCATTCTGACTGCATCTTAAAGATAGCTATGAATTATTTTGTGATCATTTTATCGACTGATATAATGGAATATAGTATTAAAATTTTTGCTATAGTGATTTTCTTCTCTCAAATTATTATATCGCCTCAATACAAGACACAGTTTCCCTCTGTTCTAGTTTTATCGTAAAGCTTTTCAGACCAGTCACAAGTTGTTGTCGAGCGCTTTGCCCCACAAAGAAAGAACAGGTTATGCTTCGAAAAATTGTTAGGGTTCTTCTGTGAAGGACGAAACTCACTATATGCTCCGAAAACATGGCTATAGTACTCCGTAGGGTTGTGGATGGGCGAAAGAGGGGGGAGGGGAGAATGGCTGAAGATTTACAAGAGATTTTGTTTCTGTTGGTGTTGTGCAACGTTTAAGTGTTGAACCTGGGTTCAGAGGAACGCAAAATCAAATCTTGACCCAGCTTTTACTAATTTATTTAAGCGAATAAATGATTTTTTTTTAAAAAAAGGGGTCCTGTATATTTCCTCGCAATTTGTATTTTCCGGATATAGTTCACTCAGTTTATAAGAGTACCAAAACCCAACAGAAGTTAGTTCTGGACGCATAACCACAGGTTTTTTCATAGTGCTCTACCAAGAATACCAGAAGTTTAAAATGTTTTGTCGGTTTACACAAGGAAATTTTCTGCAGAGCGTAAAGTATTGTTTTGCATAGAAATGTTTCATGGTTGTTCTTATTATTTGGATGCAAATTCTTGCTGTTCAGCTACGTCACCTTACTGAGCTCATAAAGCAGCGAAAGCTTAGTAAGCCATGTCATTATCCAATTATTGCATATGGTTCTGCTGGCAGATAAAGGTGTAGAATCATCGCCTACTGTTCTTTTCAGCAGTCTGGGACGTGTCTAACGAAGCCCATACAGCTCATAATAGTGCCTAATGATGTAACGAGCAGCATAATTATCAGCGAGTTCTTCCTTTTACGCCGCCGATTTTACAGATTAGTTCCAGCTGATGAGACAACAGTGAGCCAGCGATGAAGGCTAAATAACCTTGGTACAAAGGCGATTTAATTTCTTTGTCAGACGCAGCATGATAAGTATTAGTTGCTAAAGTTCGTTCGAAGCATTGGGAGAACTCTGTACTTTTCAACAACGGGAGTACCTGAGAAAGATGATACTTACCTAATACCTCGTTTCTTATCAATTCTTCATTACGAATAGAAAACTCAGATAAGAACTACTAAACTGTTTGTGATACGTACTATTGAACGAACACCTATTTTTGAATTTTAAAAAAAAATAATTATGTATGTATTGTAACTGAATTATTACTAATTTTAAAAAAGGAAGGAAAATGTTTGGAGTATTTTTGTAATTAAGTAATCGAATTTTGAATTACTTAAACTTATATTCACTGAAAGAAACAGTTATTTACGAAAACGATACAAATATTTTGCGACTTTACATTCTAACTCTAGATGATCTGAATAAACTTTAGTACCTACAAACTGCATACCCTCTTTTGTATCGAGTTTTTTATATTTATTCCCTATTTATTCCCTAGAGTCATTTCTGAATCTTTCGGTGCTCAGCGATTGATTTGGTATTATTTGTGTTGTGTGACTCATAATAAGTATGCCAGATTTGTAACTAGTTCAATACATTTAATAGTATATGGGCATCCATAATTTCAAAAGTGTTAGCTGTACAAGATGTTTTGCACAAAAGAAAGTCTTGATCATTTCCTAGATATGTCCTACTGCATTCATGTCTGGAAATCTAGGCGACCAAATAATTAGCTGTAACTGTCCAGAATGTTCCTCAAAACAATCGTGAACAATTTTGGTCTGGTGACATGGCGCATTGTCGTCCTGGAAAAGTTCATCGTTGTTTGGAAACATGAAGGCCATAAAATAATTGTTTAAAAAACATAAAAACCGCCTTCAAAAAAGGACACTAAAACTTTTAAAATAACTTTATACCTTGCTTAGAAGAAAGTAAATCTAAATGGACAATATTTTACATTACTGTTATTGAAATTTTTACATTAATTAGTTATTTTTGGAGTCGGTGCCAGCTGTCAGATCGCGCAGATCGAATTACTGAACTTTATTTGGTGTTCGAGGTGAACCGAGAGTGACCAAAGTTCCACAATATTTTACAGCATGTCGTGAGGAAGATAGTTTATTGCGGGAGACAGCTTAGGGAAACAAATTAACGGTATGTTATCTGTGGCTCGGCCTCGTTGGTCATCCAGGCATATCTCTGGCGGTATAGTGTGAGTTGGTAGGCTGCTTCATGCAGTAAACACTTTATAGTTAGTATAATATCGGTGTATCATCTATATGTTTCAGTTTTGTTGAAAAATGTTTCTAGAATTAATTGTAGGTAAGTAGTAACATGATTTTTTATGTACTATTGTTTTTATCTTATTGTTTTTCTTGTTTAGGCTGGCACCGACTCCAAAAATAACTAATTAATGTAAAAATTTCAATAACAGTAATGTAAAATATTGTCCATTTAGATTTACTTTCTTCTAAGCAAGGTATAAAGTTATTTTAAAAGTTTTAGTGTCCTTTTTTTGAAGGCGGTTTTTATGTTTTTTAAACAATTATTTTATTTTTAAATTTTTAGTGGTATTATAGTTAATTTTTATTTAAATATGCCGCAGCAGTTCTCATTTTGCGAACTTCCTGGTAGCTCATTGGTTAAAGCGAATGCTTTTTTTTTTTTTTTTTTAAATCTGTCTTTACAACAACTTTCAGAGTGGGGTGAATTGAATGCTGTGTTAAGGAATGTCAGTTTACATTTTGATCCAGGTTGTGTTTCGATCTAATCATAACATCTGTTAAAGCTGCTGCTCGATAATCGAAACATGTAACATCTGGACATTAATACATACCACATACACAAATCTGTCTCTGGAATATATCTGTTCGTTCCGGCATCACACAGAAAAATATAGATAGTTAATGGCTTTTCACAACGTAAAGCTCGGTGTCCAAGTTGAAATCTGAAGTAAATGTTGAGACATTAGGACACATATATTTTATAAATATTCTGCAATGACTTAAAAATAGCGTAATTGATTTTGACGGTATTTAAAACTGTGGATTTTTGTAAAGAACATTGGAAATTATAAACGATGGGGGTAAAGGAGAAGAGAGATTGGGCTATTGTACACCAAATGTGGACTGTTTTTTCTGATTGATTTAAAGTATTCGTTTGTAAATTTCTATTGATATCATACAATATTTTAGGTGTGTATAAAACAATAATAAAGGGGTGTGGAGGTGAAGAGTAGTCTGGTTTTTGTGAAGGTAGTGTGGACAGTATTTTTCTCTTTGTTTTAAAGTATACATGTGCAAAGTTCCATCGAAACCAGATAAAAACTGTAGCTATGTGTAAAGAACATTTACAAAAATTAAATGGGGTAAGGGAGTGAGCGGTGAGGGTTTAGTAAACAGAATGTTTCTCTTTGTTCCTAAGTATACATTTGCAGTGTTCCATCGAAATCTGATGAAAACGGTAGGTATCTATAAAGAACATTGGAAATTAGGAGTGGTGGAGGTAAAAGGGAAGAGGGGTTGGTTTCTGCAACCTAATTTAAACACAATTGTTGTGTATTTTTTAAAGTATACATTTGCAAACTTTCTTCAGAATCAGATAGAAACTGTGCTTTGTGTAGATTAAAGGGGTCGAAAGGGGAAGAGAGGTTTTGCTTCTCTAAAACCAAATGCAGATAGTATTTTTCTGTTTGTTTTGAAGTTTACATGTGCATACTTCCTTCAAAATCAGATAGAAACGGTAGCTTGATATAATGAACATTGACAGTAATTAAAGGGGTAGAAAGGGGAATAGGGTTTGTGTTTTTGTCAAAGTAATGTGAGTAGTACGTTTCTTTTTCTATTTGCTTTAAAGTATACACATGCGAAGTTCCACCGAAATCGGATTAAAATGTGGGTTTGTAAAAACATTAAGGGATGTAAAAAGGGACCTAGGGTAGTTTTTTTCTTTTTTGGTCATGAAATCTTCTCCACAAAAAAATACATATATGTGCCAACTTTCATAGAGATCGGTCAAATGGTGTCATCTGTAGCTTTTCAAAAAGAAAATTGACAAAAGTCAAGGGGCGGAAATGGGGAAAGGGGTTCAGTTTTTGCAAACCAAAGCAGGACATTTTTTTCTCTTTGATTTACAGTAAAAGTTTGCTGGATAAAAACTGTGGGTTTGTATAAAAATTAAACGGTTTAATGGGGAGTGGGGTGGTTTTTTATTTTTTGGTCAGAACCTTCCTCATGAAAAAATACATATTAGTGCCAACTTTCATGGTAATAGGTCAAATGGTGGCGACTGTAGCTTTTATATATAAAAAAAAAACATTGACAAAAATTAACGAGTTGGTAGGAGGGAGAGGGGTTGAGCTTTGGCAGACCAAATTTTGACAAGATTTTTTCTGTTAGTTTGAAAGTATACATTGGCAAAGTTCAATCAAAATCAGATATGAAATATAGGTTTTCTATAAAATTAAGGGGTGTAAAGTGGTAGATGGGGTGGCTTTTTTATTTTTTGGTCAGAAACCTTCTCCATGAAATATTATATGTATATGACAACTTTAATGGAGATCAGTTTAATGATGTCGACTTTAGTTTTGTATAAAGAACATTGGCAAAAAGTAAGGGGTGGATAGGGTGAGAGGGGTTAGTTTTTTCAAACCAAATGTTGACAGCATTTTTCTCTTTATTTTTGACTATACATGTCCAAAGTTCTATTGAAGTCGGATAAAAATGTGGGTTTGTATAAAAATTAAGGGGTGTAAAGGGAGAGAGGGGTGTTTTTTTTTAATTTTTTGGGTCATAAACATTTTCCATGAAAAATTACATATAGATGCTTACTTTAATGGAGATCAGTTAAATGGTGTCGACTTTAGCTTTGTATAAAGAACATTGGCAAAAATTAAGGGGTGGATAGGGGGAGAGGGGTTCGGTTTTTTCAAACCAAACTTTGACAGTATTTTTCTGTTTATTTTTTACTATACATTTCTAAAGTTCCATCAAAATCGGATAAAAAGTGTGGGTTTGTATAAAAGTTAAGGGGTGTTAAGGGGTAGAAAGGGGTGGTTTCTTAATGAAATTCATATGGGACCACTTTGGAGGTATACTCTATTCCACTATAAAAATTTCATTTAAATCGGTTCAAAATTGGCGAAGATATCGCTGAACATACATCAAAAAAAAAAAAAAAAAAAAAAAAAAAAAAAAAAAATTCAGACGAATTGAGAACCTCCTCCTTTTTTGAAGTCGGTTAAAAATGGCTGTAAATGGTCTCCAACTAGCTGAACATAACCATTTCACGTCAATGGTTGGTTCAGTTTGACTAAAGGTCGCAGACCATGCCATCTAGACACAGTCCATACCAGGATGGCTCCACCACCAGCCTGAACAATGTCTTCTTGTGTTCATGGCCTCGTGGGTTCTGCGCCTCGCTCGAAACCTACCCTTAAGGCTCGTTCGCACTAGGCTAGTAATTTAGTCGAGTAGCGAGCAATTTAGTAACTAAACGTGTGTGAACAATAAAAATTTAGTGAGCAGTTTAGCGAGTAGTTTAGTCGAATCCATCCGTTCTGTTCTATTATATCGGGCGAGTAACACCTCCCACCACGCGCCACTGTCCACCAGCTCATAGGCTAAACAAGTATAACGTATTGTTTAAGTCGAGTTCATTAGCTGCCACAAAAGTGTCGTTTCGCTAGAGCGAAGAAACAACTTTAAAATTTGTTTCTAAAAATGCAGAAAATTAATGCTTGTGGAATATTATGTCTCCACATTATAGAAACATTCAAATGAAGCAATCTGCATATATTGATCTGGAAAAAACAATAAACATACCTGGATTTGGTGAGAAGTAAGTTGAAAATTAAAAACATCTGCTTAGGGCACAATTTTATTAATTATTTTATTACAATAGCATCTAGATTATACACTATGACCTTATTATTACTATTGTTTTTAGAAGTAATTCCTAACGCCATAAAAATATTTTTAGAATGATCTACTCGCAGAAGTTAAAAAAAAAGTAGTCCAAAAATTTAGGGGCAGTGATTGAAACAGTTTACATTCCTTCAGTAACATGATTCAGTTTACTGCATCTCTACGAAACATTAACTCAATTCCTTTAATGTTTCATAGATTCCTTCACACTGTGATGAATTAGGAAATAGTAGATTTTACGTGTATAAATACGAGGTGTGAGTGTCCTTCAACTACATCTGGTGGCAATAAAGTAGAGAACCTCCTGTAATTTTGTAATTTCCGGATTGCACTTTTTAAATAGGTATTTTCACGCTGAATTTGAGACTGCATTTTCTTTAACACAGCTTTTGGACATCCTCAAACTATTCTTAAAGTGGCCATACACGATCGCTCCATCCGTCCAAATGGAGCGATGTCACTCCATTATCGCGTCGTGTGTGGGGAAACTGAAGTGGATGACGTGGACTGACAGGATTATTTGGATATCCGGTCAGTCCAATATCCATCAGTTTCGTCCATCATACCATCAAGCCAACTGACGGTGTGTGGGGAAAACCACGTGGAGCGACACCAAACCATCACTCCAGTCGGCTCGTGTATGGCGAAACCAAACTCTTCTCATTCTGTCACCGACCACCAAGCAGACAACATCAGTGCCTTGAGTGGACTATGCACCATTGTACATTTTCTTTTTTGTTTTGAATCTGCTATAGAAATATTTGTTTTGCTACTAGTTAAATATTATTTTGAATGTAGAATTGAAAATATTACAGTTTTAAATATTATTAAGTAACAATTAGAACGATTATTTTCTTTTTTACTACTTTTTAAAATTATAATGTCGTCTCAGTAAGACTTTGTGCTGGAGATTATTGAGAAGTATAAGGACTTAACATGCTCTAATCCTGACTACCATGACAAAATATAAATAAATGTGGCAATAGATCAATTGCTAATATTGTTTAAAAATAAAGATATAAACGCCAACAGAGAAATCGTGTTGGAAAGAAAAGATAATTCTTTCGATCGTCTTTTTAAAAAGATCATAGTATGATAAGATTAATTTTATATAAGCCTACGTGTTTAAATATGTTGTTTTAATAAATTTGACGTACCTGCACTATTTTCAGCCTGCTAAACTATTTAAATTTAATAAATCTGTTTTATAATCATTTTGTAGTATTTTTAAAAGTTTTTGTAATATCACAGAGCTTATTTTTCATAATTTCGCACTTTTTTGGACGTATATTTAATTCTCAGGACTTTTATTCAGTATTCGATAGTTTGAATATCCTTTAAAATTAATTCGGGCTCATTTTATTTAGTACTTGGCATATCTAGATTGTTGTATAGCAAACTGACAACCTATTGTTGCTTGCTTTGCCTCTTTTTTCATTGTCATAGCTGACTGGACTGATGGAATGATCGTGTATGTGCTACGCTTTTGGATGTGATCCGCATGAATGTCATCCATACCGATGACATCCAAATGGAGCGATCGTGTATGGCCACCTTCTTCTAATGCTAATTCCTTCAGAAGACAATTTGTAGCTCCCAGTTCATCCCTTCTATTAATCCATTTTCGTACGCATTGCTTTTTTTCTTTATCGCATAAACTTCTTCATCCACCTTTTCTAAAATGGCGATTAACCTAAACTCATACATTTTATAGGCAGCCTGTTCATCTGGAAAAATGCCACGAAACTTGTGTACTGTACTCGACCGTAGTGCGAACGATTTTTTGTCAGTAGCGAGTAATTTAGCTACTAAACTACTCGCGACTCGACTAAGTTACTAGCGTAGTGCGAACGAGCCTTTAGTTCTTACCAACTGGAATCGTGAGTCAGGCAACCTTTTTCCACTTATGTGTTCACGCGCCCAGGAAAGTCGCTGCAACTAAGGTTTGCAATCCCGCAGTGTTTTCAATCCCGCGGGATCCAGTGGGATTGGCGTTTTTCTAACGCATATATTTAAAACATGGATATGTAAAGTGTTAATAAATTAAATAATAAACGTCTTTTAATTAAATTAATAAATCAGTTATAATGTTAAATGATAAAATTAGCAGTTAACAATATTTTAATTGGCAAAATGGCATTAATTTTTTTTATCATGTCTTGGTATATTTCAAGGTTTTACATTTTTGTTTTTAAATCTAAACCAATTTGCAAATAAATAATCAAAAATGAAAATATTCA
This sequence comes from Vandiemenella viatica, assembly GCA_031002005.1. Lineage (NCBI taxonomy): Eukaryota > Metazoa > Arthropoda > Insecta > Orthoptera > Morabidae > Vandiemenella > Vandiemenella viatica. Next base: position 87,299,340 of record CM061921.1, read on the forward strand.
GTTTTAGGTCATATTATGTTCCTTAAAATAGTACATCACATCAGTTTAAAAACACGGTATGTGTAATGGTCAAGTTACCGGAGTTTTTTTTAATATTCCAAACAAACGTTCCATAACACCGAGAGAAAGCATTCTATTTCACAAAGTGAATATACTCTGTAAATTGTTGACTTGGCTCAGAACAAGATCTCATCTTTTTGTCACTGCACAAGCACGAGACTGGGCCTATTTTTCCAAGATTTGTTTTTGTGTGATTCATTAATATGTCCCCTGTTTCCTTGATTGATCTTACAGTTGATTCATTGTTATTAAAAGAAACTACTCTCCAAGACGTAAGCTGTCAAGTATTTCAGTTTTACTTTAAGTGGCGTAACGACTTTTTTAGAGTGGAAATTATTATTATTTTTAGTAAGAAAGAAGACTTTCTCGGCGTATGATTGCAGTGAAGACCTCACGAGTGTATCGCCGGATTTCGTTGTAAAAAGCGAAATTTCACACGTGGGGAAGACTGTGGTGGCACCATCGAAGTATGGTGATTGAAATAATAAGAAGGTGTTGAAAGGATACATGCTATTTACTAAAAAATAATGTATTGTGAAGATTGACCAAATCATCCCAAGAGGGATTAATCGAAAGCCAGAGCGGCACATGTAAGCAGATGGCTTTCTTCAAAGAACACGTGATTGAAACCCATTGAGGTGGCGGCCAAAACAACAATAAGTCAAAAGATATACAATTGCCTTTTGATAGCTGCTAAATAAATAGGTATGCGATCGTTAAATTACGATAACATTAGTTGCGTATCAACGAATAATCAAATTTTCAGTCACAAATACAGGAAGTTTTTGTAATTACTTTATCCTGCACATTTTCTGGTGTATTACTTTGTTATGCAATTTTTTATCTGTATATTTACAACTTTCCACATCCCACAGAACCAGTCTCTTATATTAGGACCAATGGAAAATGAATGTATTGTATTGTATGCAGAAAGTGGGAATAATGAAACCGTGAAAAAAAAAACCTTAGGCTGTGTTGTTCAGATAACGTGTGCGATACATAAAACATACTTATTACATAGTTAGAAAAAATTAGTAAAATTATAGACATGTCTGTTCAAAACAAACGTAAGTTTTGATAAATAAAAGTGGATTTATTTATTTACGAATGACGAAGGTTAGCAAAATCAAACGTTTGTTCATACGAATCAAATGCCAACTGCAAGGGTACATGAAAAAATTCAAAGAAGTTAAGTGTATTACATAAACATGTGATCTCTATCTCATTTTTAACGTGGGAAACTAATTTCGTTGCTGTGAACTGGTTTCGCGGTGGCTGGACGAGGCGTTGTTAGTTCCCGTTAGGAACCTCCAGAGTGCGCTGTTGGAATCTGAGGTGTGGCATTGGGTCACTCTCAGAAACCATTTCCCTGCTCCGCTGTCCCAACGCCTCTCTTGTTTTCCCCATTGGAAGACTACGCTAAACCCCATTGGTTATTCTTGTGGAAAATAATACAAAAATTAGCGTACGTACACTATAAAATTCTCCGGTTAGTTTTATTTACAGCTGACATTAATAAACCAATCTCTATGTTAATACTGCCTTGTATGCAGATGACATTGAGTACTTCACATCTTCAGCTATTAACAAAAGGACTCCAGGTGGCACTGGATCTACTCGAAAAATGGGCCAGGAAATGGAGAGTAAGAATAAATGCCCAAAAGTCCCAGAAGATAGCGTTTCACAGAAGAGGAACTACGAGACTACTTAGCCTGAACCTGTTTGGTGGTACAACTGTCATCCGCTACCTTTGAATCACCAAGGACCAACGACTAATCTGGACACAACACATCGAAGACATACGACGACAGGCAACTCGGCAGGTTGTACCAGTCTTAAACGCCAAATCCATACTTCCATCACGTTGTGGGATACAAATCTATCAAGCACTGATTCACCCATTAATGGAACACGCCTGCCCAGTGTGGGGTTATGCCGCAGAAACTCATCGTAAGAGGCTTCAAGTATTACAAAATTGAGCTTTAAAAAGAGGCCTACATCTGCTATACTTTCCAAACTGAAGATCTGCACATCCTATCTGTTACCTCCGAGCTGATTGACAGATTTAAAAGCCAGAGAGTTTTGGAGGAAGACATCTATGACACACAATGAAATTATTTGTAACCTCGGATAAGATGATGACGAAAGGCCGCCATAAAATGCCAAAATCTATCATCACGTAAAACAACAATAATCCTGCGAAGCAACTAGTAATGCGATCTGTCAACACAAAAGATAGCAATCCCATAACCGTAAACACTAAAGGCAGATGTTGGAATTTGCGCTTCTCTCCAGCCGTTTACTCTGTAGTCACAGCGCTCACCATATTTTTCAAAAAACTTTTCCTTTGATGCAGGCAGCCGTTTTCTTTAAATCTTGTGTGCAATCACAGCTTAGGGCCAATTACAACGAAACCCTTCTGCCACAGAAATCGCTGTGCAAGATAAATTGTTTTAAAAGTTATATGTTGCGACACTAAACTTCAAAGTTCAAACCCAACATCAGCCTTTCACTTCCTCACATTTTCGGACTACCTTTCGGTGAGTTACCCGCGGCCGTTCACTTGTTTTTTAAAATTAGTTTTCTAAGTTTTATTTTTTTAATTATATTTATTTTTTAATATAATAATAATCCCTCGCCGCTAGAGAAAGTATTCAGACATCACTTTATAGCTGTATTTGTTTCACTTTTCGTAATAAATTGAAGTAATTGTGTCTTTTCTTTTACTCGTTCAGTAATTGTTTTTAAAATATCATTAGAGATTTTGTACTGATGCGCCTATTACAGATATGTTAGTGTCATCTGCAAAGAATACTATACTTTCACTGACTTTTTTTTATTAGAGCTTTACTCCTCGTCGAGGTAGAATTCATTAGAGGCGGGAAGGACTGGAATTCTGCCATGGTCTTTTGAAGAAATCATCCCAGCAATTCACGTACGGTGATTTCGGGAAATAATGGGGACCCGGAGTGATCGGACGGGTATTAGAAACTCGCTAGCATCAGATCCGAGCGTTACCGCTCACCCATCATGTTCGGATTTTCGCTACCATCTATTTAACATAAAAAACATTGGACCAGAAATTGATCCCTGAAAGACTCCATATTTTATTACCCGTTCTGAATTTGTCTTTAACCTGAATCCGCAACCTTCGCGAATACACAAATTTCTTTCTATTTCCTCGATACGATTTAAGCGAAATTCATGCCCTGTCTATATATATAAAGATTAATGTATGTATGTTTGTTTGTTCTTCATACAAATCCACAGTTTTCATCTGATCTCGATGAAACTTTGCACACATATCCTTTGAAACAAGAAGAAAAATAGTGTCTACATTCGGTTGAAAAATTATCTGTATAAATAATACATGTTGTCTTATAATTTCGAAAAATTACTGAACGGCGATAGACAGACGCGTTGAATGTGTAGGTTTCTGTATTGTCTTTCCATATAGTGGTCAGGTAGCTCAGTGATTAAAGCGCTTGTTTACTGATCTTCGGATCGTGGTCTCCGGTTCAAATATCCGTGGAGGCAAAAATGTTTTAAAATTGTTTTTGATCGTAAGAGTCACGCCTGGACCGTCGGTTATTCGGATTGAATGTTAAACTGTAGATATCACAAATTTAGGGGTGTAATGCGAGGCAAATCGTAGATAGTCTTGCAATGATGTAGGTGTACACTTTTTTACGTTATATCGATTCCTCAGGGGTGATTCATAGTCAGTGTGTGTGTAATCTGCAGTAATAATACTATAAATGCGGAAGTATGTCTCTGTCTTTTTGTTACGTTTTGACGACTAAATGCCTGTACCGATATTAACGGAATTTGACAAGAAAATCTGTAGGGAGGGCATAGGACATTTTTTTTCGGCATGATTAACTGTTGTAGTCACGAAATTTTGAGCACTTATGGAATGGTGACAGAGAGACGGATGTATGTGTTAGTCAGTAATGTTACGTTGGTAGCTCGAGCTGCGCTTCTAGCGCATTATGTTAGTGTATAATTTGTTAGTAAATTTCGTTTAGAGAAAAAACGTATTAGTTAGAATAGATGTCGATTTTCTCTGTCCTATTACTTTGTGTCTGCTTAAATGTTTCTGGCACCAGTTTATTTTACCTTCTTTTTTTTACATGTCTTGAGGGCGTAAACTGGCCTAAGGCAGGGGCGGATCCAGGATTTTGGTTTGGTTGGGGGGGGGGGCTTGGCTTTAGTGAATTTTGGTCCAGAGGGCTTGCCTTCAGTGGATTTTTGGTTTTGGGGGGGCTTGAGTCGGCCATGGGGTAGTCTTTATAGCCTCCTCGGGTCTCGAATCCGTAGGAAAAAAAGGTCTCCAAAATTACAATGTCGGGGGTAGACCCAGATACTTTAGGGGGGGGGGGGCTTGATCCCCTAGTCCCCCCCCCATGAATCCGCCCCTAGCCTAAGGTGTAGCTCTAGCAGAGCACGAGCAGCTAACTTTATTAGAACCCAAGAATCGGATGCTCATGCTGAAGAAAGAAGAAAAGACCAAGCTGAATTAAAACTGTCCTGAGTTAACATCCCCACATCACCTCACCTTCGTTTGTTTTTCTGTTTTTAAATATGTTGGAAATTGATTCTCTTCAAGAGACAGGTTCGACGGTTGAATGATATGGTGATGGCTTTCCTGTCATATTATGCCGACTCGGTGTTGTTTGGGACCAATCCTTCGTTACCAATAGCTTTCTATATTCAAAGAAATTCTTAATCCACGCGTACGAAGTCGCGGGTATCAGCTAGTAACTATATATAATAGAATCTATATTTAATAGATCTTGAGACTGACAGTTCTGAGGACTTTTGCCAATTGACAGAAGAGTGTAAGGGATTTTTTTAATTCATGACTTACAATATCATGTATATAAAAACTAATTTACAACTAGAAGTCAGACAGAGCAACATGCAAATGGGTTATAACAGTTTTATACCTTTCTTTCCTTTAGCGGTCTGGTGGATCAGAGGTTAAGACGTCTTACTGGAGATCTAAAGGCCCGCGATTCGAATCCCTGTCACTGAAGGGAATTTCATAGGACCTTGACGCAACCTTTACCTCTGGCACAGCTGTGTAATGTGAAGTACGCCAGAACGCATCCGTTGTTCAGATTCCACGTTAGACTGTAGGTACCGTGAGCCCAGTAGGACTACCTGGTTACGTTAAGGCGGCTACGACAGGAGTGGGATGCGCAGCCGCTAGAAACCCTGTCACCAGATCATTACGACCACACGGAATTATTATTTTTTTACCTTTCTTTCCTAAAACACTGTAGATACAGAGCGATGATCCCCCACCTTAGCCAAGTTACCATCGCATATTACACCATGTCACATATCATCTATGTACCAGGTGCAGCGAATACGTATTATTTTATCGACGTTAAAAATAATTTTGAGTATTATATAACTTCTTAGTATTCAACTTCCTGTATTGTAAAAATTCTGCATGTTCTGTCATTGATCCATCGTTATAATCAGTTCAGCTTTGACTTTATGGAAGCCAAGATTGTATGTTTATGAGATGTTCGAACTCCTGTCGCTTCTGTTATTTGGATTTGGCTGAGAAGCGACAACATAGTTTCGTCCACTTCCGGGAGTTCAGAGTCAGTCAAAAACCGACACCAAGATATCGCAGTGATGCCAAGAAAATCTATTCGCGATCTCGCTTTCTTAACCGGTTTCGCTTATTCTAGTACACCTAATTTTACCTGGTTTTTTTTGTTTTTTAGACGAACGTCTGAACAAGCAGTTTAAATTATTTAAAGTGAACTCAGATCATGTTTCTTTATGTATAGTCGTGCACTTGATAATGCTAATACAAATATTTTTATGGCGACAAGTGACAGAAAAGGAATCGCGTTCAGTTAATGAATAGTTCACAGGGATCAGTTGACTAGGATGTAGAAATATAGGATAATTTTTGCTGGAATTTAACGTCCTCTCAGGGCAAAAGTGTGTAAAGTGGGTGTCGCCATGTTTTGGAAGCGTGTAAGGTTTGAGATAATGGATTGGTGAAGCCTACATTTTCGAGTTGATAACTGGGAGCCGTCCAAGTATTCTGCTGGATAGTTACAGAAAACTGCGTAGAAACCACAATAAACATGAAGACGGACTGAATTTGAGCTCCAGCCAACTATAACCCCCTTATCGCATTGTACCAAACCACTAAGTAAAATATAAGGGCACCCACGAATGTTTTCCACATAATGAGCGGAAATTTCAATTGCTTCATTTATTATTTTTCGAGGAAAATGAGCATTTCGTAGAATGACAGGCTCTCACTTTGTGTATTGCTAATTGTATCGTTTGCGCCTGCAGTGTCATCCTACGCAGTATACACGCCACGTTCGCGAGCGCAAACCTCAAGTGACCTAAGTTTCCCGGTGACTTAAGTTTCACGGTGATTATCTTATGCATTTTTTAGTTTATAACATATACAGGGTGTTACAAAAAGGTACGGCCAAACTTTCAGGAAACATTCCTCACACACAAACAAAGAAAATATGTTATGTGGACATGTGTCCGGAAACCCTTACTTTCCATGTTAGAGATCATTTTATTACTTCTCTTCAAATCACATTAAACATGGAATGGAAACACACAGCAACAGAACGTACCAGCGTGACTTCAAACACTTTGTTACAGGAAATGTTCAAAATGTCCTCCGTTAGCGAGGATACATGCATCCACCCTCAGTCGCAAGGAATCCCTGATGCGCTGATGCAGCCCTGGAGAATGGCGTATTGTATCACAGCCGTCCACAATACGAGCACGAAGAGTCTCTACATTTGGTATACATTTCCTGTAACAAAGTGTTTGAAGTCACGCTGGTACGTTCTGTTGCCATTCCATGTTTAATGTGATTTGAAGAGAAGTAATAAAATGAGCTCTAACATGGAAAGTAAGCGTTTCCGGACACATGTCCACATAACATATTTTCTTTGTTTGTGTGTGAGGAATGTTTCCTGAAAGTTTGGCCGTACCTTTTTGTAACACCCTGTATATTTATTAAAAGAAGACACTTACAATTTTTAACTGCCGTATTTCGCAAAAAAATTCGCCACAAGTTCACAGAATGGTGCAATATTTCGCGATTTTTCTGAAGTACACACACACCCCAACACTACTAACTTTCATACTGTGGCAAGCAACAGAAAACCATCTTAGATATATCTTTGCGGGAAATTTGCTACGAATGGTTGCCAAAGCTTTTTTTCTGATTATAGCTTTACGTCACGTCGACGTCGAGGTCATTAGAGACGGGAAGGGATCGGGGACAGGAAACGGGAAGGAATTCTGCCATGGCATTTTAAAACGAAGCATCCCGGCATTCGCCTGGAGTGATTTGGAGAAATCATGGACATCCCAAATCTGGATGCCCGGAGGTGATTCGAATCCGCGTCCTCGCGAATGCGAGACCAGAACGTTACCACTCACCCATTACACTCGGTAGTTGCCACCGCCCGGACACCAGGTACTATACGCATTTATCTGAAAAGATAGAAATACCAAATTTGGTGTCACTGTCTGTTGAGAAATGTGGGCCTGGATGAGCCGGCTCCTGGTTTCAGCCACTTCGTTTCATTTCTCGACTGCAACACAAGCAGCATGTTACACGGAACATGCACATCTCAATAATGTACACATACTGTAGCGAAGAACAAATTTTTACGCAACCCAACGTGGAACCATCGAAGACATCTCCCTGGGAGAATTAATAACCGCCAATCCTCAGATATCGCCTATGGCCGGTACTTTTCTTAAAAGAAAGAAAAACCAATGTTTACAGCACTGCCTGATAAGCATGAACGTGCATTAAATTTCAGTCGCTGAACAAAAAGTCTGCAATGTTATTTGTTTAACAGCTATTACCAAAATAGAAGTGCAGAAGTGCAGAAGTGCAGAAGTGCACCAGATCTTGTAACGACGTATTACTATTACATCATTTTGCAAAAAAAAAAAAAAACCAAAAAACAAAATAAACAGTAGTTTTGTATGCAACTGAAACCTTGTTCCTGAATGCTGATAAAGGACGTCTGGGAGAACTGGAGAAAAAAGAGAGAAAAATTATTAGAGGAATTCTGGGTTCCAACCTTAAGAATGGCGTCCATCAAGAGAAATCCAACAAAGAAGTCTACAGCAAAATAGATAAAATCACTGAAACAATCCGCAAAAGACGGGCTCGATTCTGTGGCCACTTCAAACGGATGGAGGAGAACAGACTAACAAAAAAAATCTTTAATTTATTTGATTCCAGACCCAAAACTGTAATGCCCTGGTTCGCAAATATTAAAGAAGATCTTCATTTGATGGGGCTAGAACCAGAAGATACTTTCAACAGAGTTATATTTCGGAAGAAGTTAATGAGAAGTTGGACAACCAGAGATGAACACTCCAACAGAAGACGTGGTACACTCTGAACGGAGGAGCGCAAACAGGCGCATTCAAAACGAATGAAGGAGTTCTGGGCCCAAAGGAAGAAGAAACTTGCTGCCAAATGTACTAGGCTTAACTTGGTCCTAGTTGGCCTCAACGAATAAATAAAACCGTGAAACAATCACAAATCGTTGAAAGACTTAAAACACAGAAATCATTGTCATAACAGAGATTCAGCAGATTATGCTACAAACAGTAGTGGGACTGCATTACAGCCGTTGAGGCAATGAAAAAAAGAAGTCACTTTATACTTTTACAACGGAATAGATCTAAAGCTTTCAAAAAGAACCTAGAATGTCTGCAGCATAGAACGCAACCTAAAAATTTAAATTACTTGCAGCCAAAGAACTTTTTAATTGAAGAAATATGTAACCAGAAACATAATGGAAATCAATTGTTTTAAAATGTAAAGGGGCTCCTACGGCTCCTCCCGCTTCCCGTAGGATTCATGGAGGTAGAGCTCCACTTTCCCATTACAGTCATTGGCACTAAAGGATGTAACAGGGTCAGCGCCACGCTACGGCCATTCATTATATTCCCACGCAGTTTCCCCCACGTACTCATTGGATGGCAGGCTGAGTGGACCTGGGATGCCATTCAGCTTCGAGGAAGATCCTCGGCTTCATCGGGGATCGAACCCCGGCCGTCCGCTCTACCGACTGAGCTACGCGGCCGCCAAAATAGTTGTTTTACTTTTATTTAATTTAATTATAATTCGAATTTGAACGCCCGTTGTAATATTGCTAACTGATACGTTCCTTGGTTCTTCTGATCTCATGTTCATGCATTTTCTGCTAGCAAAAATCAACAGGTTAATTTTCCACGTGTTAACTTTCCCAGAAAATACCATTAAACCATCTGTCAGTTTGTTGCACAAATTCATTTAATTGGTGGCAAATCATACGTTAACTTACTTATATTTTAACACAGATGCTTCCTACTAATTTGTGGAGATGGTAATAATGTGTTGTTGCCACATCCTTCAATACAGTATTACGTGTCTCATTGGAAGTAGATATTATCTGTAACAGAAATAATATGGTAACATAACAAAATTGAAAATATTGTGTTTCGCCGGTATTATTATTTTTTTCGACTCCCTTAATTCTTTCTCATATCAGTTTTCTATAATTATTTAAAAAACAAAACAAATAAAAACAGGAGCAACAAAAGCATAAATCTGGCTGTTTCTAGAGATATATAAAAATGGTTATTTCTTTTATGGTTATCTTTGCAGATGCGGGTGTTTAGTGATTGTCATCTGCGGATGTGGATGTTTTGTGGATGTGGATGTGGAAAAATAAATTTATAATTATTTATATTTTAATATTTTATCAGGCAAGGTGACGCTCTGTCTCCACTAGTTTTTACTGTGTTCTCGAAAAGATCATTCGGACCTGGCGAGCAAAATTAAAGGAAATTGATTACAGCTCATCAAGAATAGAAACTAAATCTAAAGGGATCACAATAGGCACTCTGGCTTTTGCCGATGACATCATTATCGTATCAGATGACTTAGAAACTGCTAGGATCCAAATTGATTTGCTGAAGGAAATTGCTGATCAAACCGGTTTACGGATATCTTTTGAGAAAACGAAATTAATGACTAACATCAAGGATGCTCCACCGAAACTTCAAACCAAATACGGGGACATTAATCAAGTGGAAATATTTAAGTACCTTGGTGAGATCATTATGAAAAACGGATTAGGGAAAGGATTCGCAAGGATTAGCCTATCAAACTTCGCGAGAGGTCTACAATAAAAAATGTCTTTCACAAAATACTAAAATACGTCATTATGAAACAGTTCTGAAACCATTATTTCTGTATGCAGCTGAAACATTTTTCCTGAATGCCGATAAAGGACTTCTGGGAGAACTGGAGAAAAAAGAGAGAAAATTTTTTAGAGGAATTCTGGGTTCCAACTTTAAGAATGGCGTCCATCAAAAGAGATTCAACAAAGAAGTCCACAGCAAAATAGAGAAAATCACTGAAACAATCCGCAAAAGACGGGCTCGATTCTATGGCCACCTCAAACGGATGGAGGAGAACAGACTAACAAAAAAAATCTTTAATTTATTTGATTCCAGACCCAAAACTGTAATGCCCTGGTTCGTAAATATTAAAGAAGATCTTCATTTGATGGGGCTAGAACCAGAAGATGCTTCAACAGAGATATATTTCGGAAGAAGTTAAAGACAAGTGGGACAAGTGGGACAAGTGGGACAAGCCGAGACGAACATTCCAACAGAAGACGTGGTACACTCTGGACAGAGGAGAGCAAACAGGCGCATTCAAAACGATTGAAGGAGTTCTGGGCCCAAAGGAAGAAGAAACTCGCTGCCAAATGCACAAAGCCTTAACGAGGTCCTAGTTGGCCTCAACGAATAAATAAATAAATATAAATATTTTATCAAAAATAAACGTAAAATCAAAATAAGTATATTTTTCATCCCAAATTTTACACTTTTTCATAAGCAAAGTCTATTTCGATATAATACTGCCATATTTATTTATTTTTTGCCTCATCTTTCAACAACAAAAAACGTGAGATAATTTCAGAAGTGAATTAAATTATTTATATAACTACACATGCGTCAAAAAAACAATCTTTGTTATATGAACTTCACGGCTCGACTAATTCAAGCGTCAAGAACAAAGCCACGCCACCGCACATCTCCTTCTCCGCCACGTGCCATTCCACTGCTCTAGCGGCCCAATAGTACAATGATGATTTGATTTTCTGATAAAGGACTCCTGATGGGTTACAGAATTATATGTAGGACGTGTTTGAAGTTGTTGGACTCCCAGACAACCAACACGGGTCTTTACGTCCAACAAGCTATGGCATTGAATCATGAATGGGGGAAACATCCTACGAGTGTGCGAAAAGGACACTGGTGTGCGGCGAGAAAGTATGAGTGGAAAGGATTGCTTGGAAAGTTTTGTTGGAACCCTTCTAGTAGCGTGATGAGCGCATCTTACGATGGTTCTAAAAGGGTGTCCAATAAGTTGAATCACGAATAGGACGTTTTAGTTTACATGCAAGTTCAAACTTGTAAATACATCGCTTAGGTAATTATCGCTTTTATTACGAGATCGTAATAAAAAGCAACCACGTTGTTGTTAGCTAAGCGACGATGGGCCGAATCTCGTTTTTTTTTTTTTTTTTTAAATCTGCTTAACGTCTCTCTAACAGCGAGGTCCTTAGAGACAGGATAGGATGGGGGGGGACAAGGAATGGGAAGTAATTCGGCCATGGATTTTTGAAGGAAGCATCCCGGCATTTGCCTGGAGTGATTTGGGAAACCATGGAAAACCCAAATCTGGATGCCCGAACGGGAATTCGAACCGCCGTCCTCCCGAATGCGAGGCCAGAACGCTAGCCGTTACACCACCACGCTCGGTCCGAATCTCGTATAAAGAGAAAATAATAATATATATTGCAATGTTAACGAAACCTCCGCTATACATCCGCATTAAAAATTGCGGATGCGGATGTGGATGGGGAGGTAGGATTTCACGCGAAAGTTCCGCATTTGCGGATGCGGAGCTCCGTTACATCCCTAATATCTTTACATTAATGTTACCAGCCAGCCATTGAGAATAATTTATAAATTACCCAAGTTTGTAAATCAACCACATGGTGTCCTAATATTGAGCAGACCATAGGAAATATTGGTAGCAGTAGTTAATTGTAATGCCAAATAAACGAAAAGCAAAAAATAATCGCTTAACCGTGGTCTTGATGTAAGATTAGCTAGTTAATAAGCCGTATTTTGCTAAGTGAAATTTGGATTATAAGATTAATGTAATAATTTAGACACGTCACCATCTAGAGTCATGTATTATGTACTGAGGCCGACCTGGCGGTCAAGGCCACAGGAACCTTTTGCCGAGTGGCCAATCGGTGATTTTCGTAATGATGGACCGGAGGAGAGGCGCTATTCCTGGAGATCGTTTATTGCTAACGACTGAGGCGGCTCCGCTGTGCCTTCCATGACGGCACGCGTTTTAATGACGCGTTCTTTCCCTGAAACGCCCGTTGTGATTTTTAACGATCCACAAGACGTGTGTGAACGGGTTTTCATATTATAACGATGGACTAGAGAGTTTCCTGACGCTACTGGTTTCGGTATTAAGTGATGGACTTTGAGAAACCTGAAAACATCGGTCGTGTTTAAATTTTACATGTAATACCAGGCCAACCCGAAAACTTATATGTAAGTACCTGCTTTTGTAGTTGTAAAGGAGGAAACCTACAATTAAACGAGGAATCCGACCCACAGAAGCGTTCTGGCGTATTTCACATAATACAACAATTTGTGTCAGGGGTGAACGTCGGGTAATGGCCTAAGATTCGAACACGGTACCTTTTGGTCCCCAGTCAGACGCCTTAACCACTGAACGACCTACAATTATCTATTATCTGCCAAATCTCCTTCCCTCCTTCCTCACGTATCAAGCCTTTATCGGCATTGTAATTAATGCTTTTTCTAGCTCGCATTGTTGCGTTATGTTGCCACATTCATTAACTACACCATTACTTACGACTAACCGACAGTTTGCATCAGTTTACCCCACCACTCTATATATTGCGTCCTCGCATGGTCCGGATAGGTCTGCAGCTATGTCTCGTTAAGTGCTGAGGTTCGCGTCGGCATACCAATTGAAAGCTAGTGATTTAAACGGTACTACCGTTGGACTGTTGGGAACATGGTTTTACGCCAAAGGAGGTGCTTAAAAAAGTTGGATTCAACAAAGTTACGCTATCTTTTGAAGAATTATCCAGGTGTTGGACGCAGTGTCTAAATTATTTAGCAGCAATCAGAACATAGGCTTACTATTCGGCGACCACATCGTCTGTTGCCGAACTGTGTCTGGGAAGAAAACTATATGTTTTTTTTGTCGGCGATATGGATTCTGCCAGTTTCATCTATGATCAACATGGCTGAACATGCTTGACGTTCAGCAACGGTGACAACGTCGTATCCACCAGGTCGTTGTGGCGTTTACTAGTTGTAAGATACTGTACTAAAGGTAGTTTGTGGACACACTATCTCATGAAATGCTACGACATATTTCTCGCACTCCAGTGTAAAAACTAATGTGCACATTCAGAATGTGAGTGTCAATGATGTGATATGCAATCGCAGATAAACAGTGGACTATTTACTTTTAAGATTGGAACTAACTGGATATAATGTCAATTGTATAATTGAACTAAATTTTAAACGTGGTTATATGAATTTGACATTACTAATATGTCTTAAATATGAATAAATAACGGAATAACTCATTGTTTTTTATTTTATTTATTTTACACATCATTAGGTAGTTAAAAATACATTTTCAGCAGCACACATAGTGTTATGTAATATATTTCCGTTAGCTTTTCAATAAATTATTTTGCTTTATTTATTGTAGAAGTGGGTATCCTTAATCTTCAATGTTCTAACAGTCATTCTTCAGGGTTATCTTCTGGAAAAATTCTAATCTTTCCCAAGGATTTCAAATATATGATGACATCTTCTTGATTTCTAATTAGGTATAGAATAGTGCATAGTTTATTGAAGGTTACACCAGTAACGTCTCATGGTATGTCAAGGTAATATTTGATAAGTCGTCTAACTGTTCGATCGCCACCATCACATTCTGGTAACAATACCGAGATGCACTCTGTACCTATAAAATTGTCTGAATTAGGCACACGACGACCTGTTTGATGACAAGAAAACGATTTCTCGTCTTTAATCATTGTGCGTCTAAGATGGTAGTTGTCATAAAAATGAATGACTTGCGCTGCTTGTTTTATGTTAGCTTCCGCGTAAATCTAGTCAGGGGCCTGTATTCCACAATAAGACCGTGCAGTATCATACAGTATGCAGACGTGTTGGCAAGAAAGTTATCGTCACTTTCGAATTCCGCAGGAATGTCTACAGGTTCCGTCTTAACTGAGTCAGTTTGGTGAGAACAATCAACTATCGTCAAAGGTTCAGACTCGACAAATTCATCTCGACTTAGTAAGAGTGAAGTATGCTGTCGTTTATATTAGGACGCTGGGAATCTTAAATGACTGACGTCCTGCGTTTCGTAAGATTAAATTTCTCGTACGGGAACAACACATCCCTGAGGTACACTTTGATATTGGTGAGATTGCAGTGGTAAACCTTCAAGCACTTCGTTCTTCGTTGTTATTTCCTTTCTGTCTGAAAACCAAATACCAAAGTTCTTCCAACTACGTTCTGTTTATTGCTTAGTGATAGTATCATACTCGTGTAGTCTTGTACTTGATATAAAGTAGTTTCCCACTTTCAGCATTTTAAGCAAAGCAAGTCTCTCGCTGTCACACAAATGCACATGAGGCATCGTCTGTACGAGCTTATTGGTGACAAATTTGCTATTTCTGCGAATTTGGATTGGCTTTTGTGTATAAATTTTTTATCATCCCTAGCTCTAATCAGTACCAGTTCCTGTTTCACATTTACAAATATCCATCTTCAAAAACTGAAAAGCTCATTTATAGACATATAGATATCAAGTAGCCGTTTTCAATATCACTTTCAGTTTATTTTATGTTGAGCAGCGCTCCAAGTTGTTGTGGGTAGCTTGAAATATTTGTCTTCCTTACGATTAAGATACCAATGTTTCTATCCCTGTCTTTTCAACTCCATTAATTTCGTGCAGAATTTCATCAAATAGAAACGCCAATGCATTTCCTATAAGGTGTGAATTTTTGTGTCCAGTTCCATTCGACTTAAGAAATCTTCCTTAGATGAATTTTCACATAGAATTGTTCAAGTATCTTGGCTCTGGAGAGATATCTGGACCTACTGTTTGCGCTTTACCGACTTATCAAATTCTACATAGTAGATATATCAAGTACTTCTGACTGTATATCGTAAAGACTGCATGAAGTAAATATTAACAAGTGTTAATCGTTTCATTGTCGGCTGACGACTGAAAACTGCGTGCAACATCTCTTATTTTAGAAGACTTCCATTATGTCAGTTACGTTATATGTAGTAACAGAGTAATGGTTTCGTCTCTGAAATCCATCAATTCACCATCCAGGTCGACAACTCTAATTAGGATATTGTTGAGAATTTTCACCGTGATGGGTAGATATATGAAATTATCTGGTACTTCTAAATTTTTCTCTGACGGTACTGTTGGTAAAAACTCGTGCAGTGTATTCCAGTTTATCTTTGACGTGATTGCCCGTACATATACTATACTTTATACAAATAGTATTAACTTTTGAAATCTGTGTAGTGTGCTAAGTATAAAATTTAGTACGGAAGTTTTAACACAAGTTTTGAAGAGCCGAGCAAGATCCCAGTCGTATTTGGTTTAGTTAACTCAATTTACACAGATGTTCTGATCGAATTTTTGTTTACTCTAATAACTAGTCCCTCGTCAGTAGTTAGCTGCGTCAAGTATTTTGTCAAGTCGTCAACACTGTAAGATCCTGTTGGATCCGACCCCCGGCCGAGTTGTAGGTGTGGAAGTGCAGAAGCTTAAATGAATACAAGCATACAAATCTATTTGTGAAAATTAACCACTGCTTAGGTCCGAACTGTTGCCGGACAAAGAGAATATCACAGATATGTGCTACACATTACTCCGACATGCAAAGTAGCGCTGCAATTCCTGCAGTGAATATATACGCCAAAACTGTAGGAATATTTAACCACACCACCTTGTATTTGAGGTATGTTACCCAGTGTGTTGTAGGAAATTGACTAGGATCCAAGATAACGAATCCACATGCACGATCGTGAATTCTATCATGTAATTTATCGTGCAACAGTATACTAAGAAAATGAGGTATACACAAGTGCTTTACACCTATGCATGTATTTCCATCTGCCAGCAGTCACACTGACATATTTTCTTCTTCTTTAACTCCGATTCACCTAACTGGTGAGGTTTCTAATAAATACCTTTAAACCCTCATTGGTATTGTCTCTATAGTTTTACTATATCGTTTCTCTTCGGCCAACTGCTTTAGTCACCTTGATAGTTCTTACAATGTTCGAAACTCTTCCTGTGAGAGCCCTAGCTACAAATATTCTGACAAAAATAGATATTAAAAAGAGGATACCACAATTTTTCTTGTTCTTTAGGTTTTTAATGTCTGCGGCTGACTTTACCTTAGCAAGCATAGTCCTCAAATTTTGCATGTTTCTCCTACGTTCTGTTTGAAGCCTTTTTTTTTTTCGAAGAATACTACTTGTATTGCGTGTATCCACAACTGGCGCATAACTTATATTGTGTTCCTTGCAGGCCATATCTAATGAATTGATCCCTGTCTGATGAACCTTCAGACATTTCCCGAGTTTAGTACCCAGTTCACAACTCTGATATGTCCGTATGTTTGCCTGAAATGGCACCTTATTGATCAACTTGTTTAGAAAGCCACCACCATTGTTTCTCGCAACAGGCATTGTTATAAACTGAATGAATTTGCAGGTTTTGTCACCTATATACACTGAAGAGCCAAATAAACTGGTATAGGCATGCATGTTCAAACAGAGATATGTAAACACACATATTACAGCCTTCAGGTCGAAAACGCCTATAAAAGACAACAGGTCTCTGGCGCAGGCGTTAGATAGGTTACTGCTGCTACAATAGCATGTTATCATGATTTAAGTGAGTTTGAACGTGGTGTTATAGTCGGCGCACGAGAGAGAGGACACAGCATCTTTGAGGTAGCGATGAGGTGGGGATTTTCCCGTTCGACCATTTCACGAGTGCACCTTGAATATCGGGAATCCGGTAAAACATCAAATCTTCGACATCGCTGCGGCTGGAAAAAGATCCTGAAAGAACGGGACCAACGAAGACTGAAGAGAATCGTTCAAAGTGACGAAAGTGCAACCCTTCCGCAAATTGCTGCGGATTTCAATGCTGGGCCATCAACAAGTGTCAGCGTGCGAACCATTCAACAAAGCATCATTGATATGGGCTTTCGGAGCCGAAGGCCCACTCGTGTACCTTGCTGAGTGCAAGTTTTATGCCTCGCGTGGGCCCGTTAACACAGACATTGGACTGTTGATGATTGGAAACATGTTGCCTGGTCTGACGAGTCTCGTTTTCCAATTGTATCGAGCGGATGGACGCGTACGGGTATTGAGACAATCTCATGAATTCATGGACTGTTCAAGCTGGTGGAGGCTCTGTAATGGTGTGGGGCGTGTGCAGTTGGGGTGACGTGGGACCCCTGATACGTCTAGATACGACTCTGACAGGTGACACATACATATGCATCCTAGCTGATCACCTGCATCCATTCATGTCAATTGTTCATTCCGACGGATTGAGCAAGTCCAGCAGGACAATGCGTCACCCACACTCCCAGAATTGCTACAGAGTGGCTCCAGGAACACTCTTCTGAGTTTAAACACCTCCGCTGGGCACCAAACTTGCAACTTGCCCCTATTCCCTGAGACCGTAGGGAAATTTTGTGCGGACCATCACACTGTGAAAAACCAATCTTTTGCGATCACTGGTGGAAACTCCCAATCTACTTATATTTGAAAATTCATTTATGTCTTCCGTGTCATATAAGTCGCTAGCTGAAATACTGAATTCTATTAAAGAAATTCAATATTTGGCATTTCGTGACATCCAACTTGTGGCTTCACCCAGTGATGGTTTATGAAGTTTGATAAAGTTTCGTGTGAAAAGTGGACTAATATACGTGACTACTTTTGTATAGATAGACACCGATCAATCGATTCCTTGTATGTCAGATTTATAGGAGGATATCGAAACAGTTGATTAGAAACAATGCAGATCTATTCGCAATGTTTAAACAAGATCATAACGTATTTCAAACACATTTACTATCACAATGTGAACACGGATATGCCGTTCATTGTGATCAAAAGCGTCTTTGGACACTGCTGGAATGTGACTAAGCAAAAATTTATTGTTACTGTCAAAGACCACGACATATATAACTGGGGGTTCCGCAACGGCTTTGACTAGTTTTGCATAAATAGTCGTAGGTAGTACTGTTATTACAATCATGGACATCGACGTCGAAATTTTGTTGGTATGCCATCGTCAGCCAATACTTCATACAAAAGAAGTTAGTTTGAATTTTCAGGGTTTGATAGTGAAAAATGTATATCATGCCATCCAAAAGGATGATGGTGTAAACAAACGATACAGTGAAAAAGCCTTTAATGCTTCTAAAGGCATTAAAATCTACAGCAGAGATTATGGTTGTAACTGTCGTCTCGACTGGTACGTTTCAAAGTTTCGCATACTTTCTACGTTATTATTATTATCATAAGGTCATATTTAAGGTCGTCCATCATCGGTTTACCGAGGCTGTGCTTGTTTCAAAGTAAGGCTCTATCTGCTACCGGCACGCTAGGCCTGTCGTCATTTTGATGGGAAAGCGGATGTGCACGAAATGTGTAACTTGTGTTCTGCATGATAAGTGTATTTTTGTTTGTGAAGTGTTTACTTTATTAAGCGATGAACGATCCAGGATTCACCTCGCTGATGGCAGAAAGCCGAGTTAAAACCGCAGTCAATATGGCCGGTATGCCGACATGGGATTTGAACCGAGACCGGTTGTACCTGAGTGATCTTAATTCTAATAGCCATACTGGCGCGCCCTCATCCCTTCTAGGTACAAGTTTAAGTTATTATGATATCCACTTTGGGCGTGCAATCACTTTAAAAGTCAAACCGAAAGGGGTTGGATTTAGAATGAATTGGTTACAAATTGCCTATTGTACACTACTACTTTATGTGAAACACCAAGTCACTCTTAGCATTTCCCCTAACAATTGTAGATGGTGAACCCCGTTCATCCATTAAAGTACATGTAACTATCAGATAGGAAATAGTATAGTAAACATCCATAAGCTTCAGTTGGTTTACAAACATGAAGGCGTCACAAACTAAACGTTGAATACAAATTGGTAACCCAGGACAGGTAAATTATGAGAAGAGGGTTTGATCCTCTCAGACACACAAGGAGCCACTTGTAACTATTACTCAACAATGTGCAGTTTCATTATATGGTTTAAGCGGTAGAACATACTGAGGTATTTTAAAACGAAAAGGATTTTTTTGGTGATGATATTTCAAACAAATGGAAATATCATTAAAAAAAATGTGATATCCTGATGTTCATCAGTTTAAAATGGATGATGATTTTTCCAAATGTGTGTCAGAACCATAAATATGGAAAACCCAAAACGCCATAGACTTTTATGAAATATATGTAGCAATATAACTTGAATTGGCAATATTCCTTCAGAGATGTAACACCACTGATCAAAGGTTTCTTCCTGCAAACTGGAAAGACTATATTTTTTATTTGTTTAAAAAAAGGCAATGAGTGTCCTGACACACAGGCCGCTACAAGTTCGTATAGATATGTTCTCCCAACAGTTACATCTATATCTCTTTCTCGTATTATTTTAGTATATTGTGGGGACAACACAAGACAAATTTAACACTTAATTAAAATCACCCTTCCCCTCGGCCGGACTCGAAGTGGTGATTGTTGGTATGTAAGGTGAACGCTCTACCATTACGTTACCGGGACCGGCAGGAAAGCGCGTAATCATGGTACATTTCAGTTGTTACGAAAGATTTGAATGTCCTTTGCGTTTTGTTTCCTAAATCTTCGACAATTCACCATGCTTTGTAGATGCGTACTTTCTAAGGAGGAATTCTTACTATTTCAGAATGGAACTTTTAAACTAAGTCCAGTACATATTTTGTTATATACAACACGAAATAACAGAAAGGCAGATTTTCACCATAACTAAACTCCCCCAAGCTTTAAAGCTTATACGGTACAGTCTTTCAGTGTTTACGAGAAGTTTCAAAATAGTCGACGAGTTTATAAAGTTACTTTTTATAGATTTTAGATACTGTATTATGTGACCACTGAGCAGTTACCAATAATTTGCAGAATATTTTTTTTTTTTTTTAGAAAAATGTAAAGGAAAGTGAAGATATGAGCTTAAGAAAAGAGGGTAATGCAGGATGATTTACGGGCAGTAAATTCCCACTTACAATATTAAGAAAACTCGTAAAAACTGGTGATGTATTAATTTAAACCCTGACTGTTGTAGTAAGAAAATAATCTAATTACAAAATTAATTTTATATTAATATTCGTTTTGTATCTGCTCGTTATAGGAGGGTTCCAGATTAATTTAATTATTTTCACACAGCATGCTTAGGACAAGGAGATTCCAAAGAAATTCAATGATTCAAGTAGTTCATTAACAGGGATATAAAACTGTGTAAGCTCTAATATGTTTAAGTGTGAAGGAAAGGAAATGTTTTAAGGCATATGAGAATTGGTATTGGAGATACCAGGTCATGGGTCTGCAAAGTTTGTCTGTGCCGGAGTTCCACGATGGGCGAAGTTCAGAATGAAGGCCCGTAATCGCTCCTGAAAGCAAGTTGACGCCAAATGAACACTGAATCCCTTCAGGTCAGTTTATTTTTAACCATACAGAAATACAACAGACAAGTCGCCTACTTCTTCCTGGCAAGTTTTTAAATTTTGTCGCAGATATTTTATTAATTTCAGTTGTGCCTACAAAACATTTCTTTAGTAATGAACCTTAGGAACTCTATAAACCGTTATTATTTCAATATTCTTCAACCTGTCTTTGCTGATCGTTGTTGGCAGTATAAAACATAAATTATTTCTCAGATAAATGAGTTTTGATACAGTAACATCGCAACTAAGAATGTGATTACAAAATTTACTTATTGTTTACGACATTTGAAAATGAGAAAATTTTATTCGACATCAAGAAAAATACGAGGGTGATACGTAAACTAATGAACAACGATTATATTGCATCTAACTTTCTCCACTTGACTGCAGTGATGTTTCGATTAGGAAATGTTCTGATAATACAAAAAATCGCCGATGCTGAAATTACAATGTTACGTAGTAGATAACTTAGAATAGTAGACAGCCTAAGTGGGTTCGAATATAGCAACGATCGTAGTGACAAATTAAGTGTGGTTTAAGACTATAATTGACCTGTTTCGTTTCTACATTCGCTTTTCCCTCAATTTATGATAGAGCAGTTATTTGAGAGCTACACAAAATACGTCTAATGTCTTGGAATTGCGGAGGATATAACCGATGTAACCTGCCCTCAAAGGAGTTTTCCATTGATTTTTCTCAGTCCCCCTGAGCAAATCCTTGAATGTTTTTCTAAAATAAGGCTACCGGTGACACATCTGTCTGCAAGGGAACTATTTCAGTGCACTATCACCACTCATCATAATAAATTGACAGCAGCATTATACGAGTTACTCGTAGTAACTGTGCGTTTTCATGCAAATACAGAACACCATAAGTCAGTAATGACGATATTCGTATGTTCACGAGATACATTCATCATCCACAACCGAAGCAGCATTCAGTATCGATTGTCGTAAAAACATTTGAATAAAACAATATTTATATGGCCCATTTGTGACTGCTAACAGTATGGGAACTTAATCGTATATAATATTAATTGCTTCTTATAGGACAAAAAGCGGATATTATTCACCAAAGATCATAAACAAAAAAATGTTAATGTACACCGAATTTCATTTCTTTACAATTGCACATCTTTCATTTATGACACCGAGTTTGGTGGATGAACGGTAACGCTATGGCCTCGCCTTTGGTAGGACGCTGGATCGAATTCCCGATCGGGTATCCAGATTTGGGTTTTCCACGGTTTCCACAAATCATTCCAGGCGAATGCTGTGACGGTTCCTTCCAAAGGCCATGACCGAATTCCTTTCCATTCCTTGCCCCCAGCCGCATCCCGCCTATAATGACCCCGACGTCGACTAGGTGCAAAGCCATAAGAAAAAAAAATATGACAGTGAAATAATTTAATAAATACACTCACTGTGGTTAGTTAAGAACTACAACAGTCATAATACCTTACTAAAACGTATATTATGAATTTCTTGGCACTATGTGTTTTTAACAGTAGATACATATCGCTTTAAGATATTTGCTATTTTAAAGATAATAAGGACTTTCTGTGTGATGAAAGGCATGTGGGCTGGTAAGTTAAATAAATTATTAATAAACCTACAATAACCTCAAAAAGGTTCCTGAAAATGGACATTAGTTGACCGAAACCTGTAGAAATAACAAAATCTCTTGAGTCAATGTTTTTAAAGGGTGACGTCATTAACGCGACAAAATACATTCATTCCTCCGGCATTTTCTCATTCAGGTTATTCTACATCGATAAAAGGATACATAACAACGATTTCTCCACTACTGCCCACCAAGCCCTTAGCGAAAATCAGACTATTATGGTCACTCCCACATTGTGTTATTAGGAACACATGCCTGGTTTTTAGTATTCCAGGAAATTAGGATGTTATGGACAGATCAATTTCTTCTGCAATATACGTCTTAAGAAAATATTTACCGCCGGCTTGTGTGTGATCGGTAACTTAACATTAGGGCTTGACATTCGAGAAACGCGAGTTCAATATGTGGTCCTGCCATCCAAATCTCGTTTATCCATAGTTTCCGGAAATCACTTAGGCAAATGGTTCCATTCTAAAGGCCATTTCCCAATTCCTTCAATATCATTGCCCACAGTACACCGCCGGGTCTAATGACCTCGACGTCAAAGAGACGTAAAATCCAATTAAAAAAGTTTTCTGTTCAATGTCTGCATAGTAGACAAACACAACATTTAGTCGGACTCGCTCCATTGAGCTTGCAACTAGATGTCAGTGTGTTGCTCATGTGCTGCCAGGTTGTCTATGATAGGAGGTGTATTTTACTCTGTACCCAGTAACGTAGTCACATAATAGATCATGCTGACAATGATAGAAAAATAACGCGTGATAGATATAACTTCCTTGCACTATATTTCCCCCCCCCCCCAACAACCATTGTCATTACGCATAATTCAGACTATTGGGACACGTTATTCTCCTCATTAAAAAATACGAATGTTCGATATTAACTCCATAACGGAAACAATATACTCATAGAAACGGACTTCAGCAGCATGGTCCGCTACACCTTTACTCAAGTTGTTGTTTCAAACTTTCACAATATTACACTATGTCATATTAGTCTTCAGAAACAGAAAAATGGTCCAACAAAGTGAAATTTGTCTATATCCCTTGAGGACATTATGACATACATATATCAACAGCTAACATGGTGACGATACGAGGCAGAGAATTATGAGGAAGTATGACTGACTCCAGTGTCGTGCAAACTGCCGTCTACTCAAGCTCGAACTCGCTCGGTTATTTCCATGACTGGTCCTCTCTACCCTGGCGAGCTGTGACCTCTGAATCTTCCCCACGCTC
This sequence comes from Vandiemenella viatica, assembly GCA_031002005.1. Taxonomy (NCBI): domain Eukaryota; kingdom Metazoa; phylum Arthropoda; class Insecta; order Orthoptera; family Morabidae; genus Vandiemenella; species Vandiemenella viatica. The sequence continues at coordinate 87,323,211 of CM061921.1, forward strand.
GGTGGTCAAACGAAGGCTCGGCGGACAACGAAGTCTTGGCGGACAACGAAGACTCGGCGGACAACGAAGGCTCGGCGAGCAAACGGAAACTAGGCAATGCAGGAATAGCGCTTGATGTCTTCCTCGCCCGTGCCGCGCAACAACGATGGTACATCCTGGAAAACTGGACAAGATTGTACGGCAGGAGCATTCTCGAATCTACGATATATCAGTGATTACTGCCATCATTTTGCGTATGTTCTAAAAATTGAATCGCTGTAGACATGAAGTGTAACCTGTATGTGTTTGTCAAACATATGTAACGGAAGTATTACAAACTATGATATAAAAACGCAGTGTAACGTGTAATAAACTCTTTTGGTGGGGGTGGCTCTATTTTTGAAACTTGTTAGACACCCTGTATAGCGTCAGCAATTAAAACCTTTCTTTATCAACATGTTAATATTAAGCCTCGCACATGACACGTCTCAGGGGTTACAAGACCATAAAGAAAATGGGTTCACAAAAGACATGACTTTATTGACCAAACTAAAGACACAAATCTGACATGTGAAGTTTCAGTTGAATATTTTAAACAAGTATCCAGCTAATCAGGGTAGCTTCTCAGGGGTATTTTCCGGGCTCTTGATATGTTGCAATAAGTCTCACTTTTATAGGCACATTACCGTGTCCGCGCACAGAGGATGACGGTGGTCTCGCAGTCCCTCTTCTCACCTCGACATACAGTCCAGAAGTGCCTCGTCTCCACTCCACCTCCGAGCAGCATTCCATGCAACAGGATACAAGAAAATCCGAGTGGCGTGTCACTATTGTCCTTAGGTTGGCTGTCCCTGCTGTTATTGTCAACAGCGCAGCGGGTGGCTTGACGAACGGGCTCGCGGCTTCCGCTCGCCGAAAAATAGCCCTCGCTTTATCTGTGCACACTGCGTCGCCTTGGAAACGCGACTTATTACAAACGTAAACCCTTACATAAATAAATTATCTATAGTTACTGACATACATAAATGAATACCCTGAATCCATTATTAGTGCATTATGAATTATATGGAGGTTTCAAATAAATGTGGTGTCTTGTAAGGATTTATACCTATTAATGAACAACTTTGAATTCACTTTAATTACATAACAGATACCACCTTCGTACGGATTGTAAATAGTCAAAGATCATTCATATTTTCGGGAGAAAGATTCTTCAACTTTTATGAAATGCTGGACCATCACCACAGAAATGTTCAAAAGTAGTGCTAACTGTCGATTTTTACTTTTTAATTAACATAAAGTTGTGGCCCATCTTTAAGTATCCGAATTTTCTGAAAGTAAACACATACGATCTTATATAATGATACAACAGCACGTAAAAAATAATAATAAGACAACTTATATACTTTCAACTCTTTAATTTTTCAGTTACTTCATTCTTAGATTTAGCGATTTTAAGACTGCGATGCAGTTTATGGCTGTTCCGATTGTATGGAGCGGGTACCAGAGTGGTTTTGTCACCACGCAGCACGTGAATAACAGACCGAGCGTACTATCAGGCTCGGTCCTCTGTACTGTATTTCCTGTATTTGGCCGGCAGAGGTCGCACTGGCAGCGACAAACCAAGTGAGCCTAGACGGCGTCTGCACGACTCTAACTGGCACTATCTTAAACCGTTCTCCTGATTATACCATGCCCCATTCCGGGTGTAGGAGGTTACCATGAACGATGTAACCCCTCCATGGGAACTCTCTTGGGAAGATGAAATGGGATGTTTTCCAGTTGCTTACTCCAATGTGTGTTCGTATGTGCCATTAGATGAGGGGGTTCTTAAAAATAGCCTGAATAGCATTGCCGTAGGCGGAACTTGTGTCGTACGCGTTTCTGCCGATAGGCGTTTATAGTGCAACTCATTGTCAGTTCAGTGCCGCCTGTGTTGTCGACCTGGCTTGTCTTGTTAATCTGCAGCGATTGTTTTGCTAGTGCTGTTTTGTTATTGTTTCGTTTTTGATGATTGCAAGTTTAAGTGAACAACGTGCAGTTGTGAAATTTTGTTTTCTACTCAGTAAAAATGCTACTGAAGACTGTTTTAATGTTGAAAACAGCTTACAAAGACGACTCTATGGGAAAAAACTCAAGTGTACGAATACTTTGCGTGGTTTAAAAATGGCGACATGTCGATTGATGACAAACCTCGTTCTGGACGTCTTTTTAAGACGTTATTAAAATTTTAAAAAAGTAATGAGATGCATTAATTAATTTGCAAAATTAATCCCGGGTAGGCGCCAAGAATGGAAGTGTTCTCTATCAGAGAGAAAGCGACATTCCAGTTCTGAAATACTTTTTATCAAATCAATTGTACTTTTGAAATTACCGTTAAAAATACATATCTTCATCTATTCAAATGATATACTGATATATTGGAAAGCAAGTTATTGAAAGCAGGGTTTACACCATCTATGTTATTTACTTTGAATATAAAATTAGTTGATTTATTTAACAGAACTGAATATTTAAGGAGTTTAGAAAGTTAAACATTTCTTTTGAACAATTTAGAGCATGATTAAAATCTCAGAGCATTGCCTAGGGTTGAATGACGCAAGAGTGTCTACACATGACCGGATTTCTTTACCGTAGCCGATGAGGTGCGGAGAAAACAGACGGACCCTGTTGATCAGCTGTGCGCGAGGCCGGTGATGGCTGCCTCAGGTAGAAGCGGCTGGTCCCTGAAGCATTCGGCCTGGCGGGCTGCGTTCCCAGTCGAGGTCAACTCACTTTTCGACCAGAAAACAGAGTCTCCCGTGGTGGGTCGCTGCGGTTTTGTTGGCCAGCCAGAAACAGAATGTCTTCCTCCTCGCTTGTCGGCCCCGTCGAAAGCTTCCAGGCTCTGGTGTTTTAGCTGGCCCGCGAAATTCCAGCCAAAGGGAGCGTTCGGCGGGGCGTCCTCGATCTCCATTGGCACTCCTCATGCAACATAAAACTTACGGTTTATAAAAGTTCGTAACACACTGTTTAATTCGCTGGTTTCCAACAGAGGTGTTCCGACACCTGAATTTTTCTCGGAAGTATCGTTTCTCTAGTTTCAACTTTCTACTCTACCAGGAAACCTTCTTTCGACACAGGTCCTATACTGTCCTTTGAATTTCTTTGAACGCGTAAAGCTTTTAACTTTACGGCCTGCCATAAATCGTTCGGCCTTTTCAGCGCATGCAGGAGTCACCTGGCTCTCGCCGATGACAAAGAAATGTGGAATGTTTCGGCTCGGCCCGAAACTGGCTAATTCACACACACAAATTTCCCGTCATGAAGGGGACATCACACTGGTGACGAGTCATGGTCCTATGGTTACGACCCAGAAACAAAGCAACAGACAAGCTAATGGAAGACATCATTGTCACCCCATCCAAAAAATGTCGTCAAGTCAAATCAAACATCAAAACAATTTTTGATGGCAAGGGAGTTTGTTCCCCTACATCAGACCGTCAATCAAACCTTTTATTTGGAAGTTTTAAGAAGATTACGCAACAGTGTTCGTCAAAAAAGACCCGATTTGTGGCAGACAGGAGACTGATTCTTCCACCACGACAATGCATCTGCACACACAGTTGTCTCTGTTAGCCAGTTTTTGGCTAAAATTGACATGGTTCCGCTGCCCCACGCACCTTACTCACCTGACCTGACTCCGTGAGACTTTTTCTTAATTCCACGCATGAAAAGGGGCATGAAGGCACATCGATTTGACAACATTGAAGAAGTCGAGAAAAAAAACGAGGAGCTGTCAGCCATTTCTAAAGAAGATTACAGAAAATGTTTCGAACAGTGGAAGCACCGGTGGGACAAATGTATTAGTTGTAATGGGGAGTATTTTGAAGGGGATAAGTTTGTTTTGTAAAAAATTTGAAAATATATAGCTATTAAAAATTAAATCCGTTTTTTGGGTACCCCTTCGTAGGTGTGGATGACTGTAATAATGTGTGTGGGTGTTTACGGAGTGTTGTATGAAATTAAAGATGAAGAAGGAAGAGGGTGAAACCCGGTGCCAGCCCATTCAGGCCTACTCTTCCTAAAGATACCATGGGGCCGCCAGGCTTAACGTACCCATCCAGGAGAGATAGACCAGAGAAATAAGGTGCTTATATGTATTTTTTAATTTCTTGGTGCCGTTAGGAATTCTTAGAGGGTACATTACTTTTAGTGAAAAGCTCCTTCTACCTACAGGTTTTGGTTGTTACAGAGTATGAATCACCAGAGTGAATTTCTTTTCGTGTTTACCGTAACGGTCCTTCAATGCGGTTTCTCAACATCACGACACCCATTCAGATTTTTGTTTCAAGTAAGGGTTTGGGAAAGACTATACTAACTTTTCCCAACCAAATGTCAACCTCTCCTTCACGTGGTGCACCCTGTTTGCTCAGACGCGGCTCTGTCGAATGAAAGATTCCCGGTATAAGGAGTCACCACGTTGCTCTCCAACGGCCTCCGAAAGGAGGGCGGAAGAGTGGGGAGTGGTTCAGGGCACCCTCTTGTCCTTGGGGTTGGAAACGGCCCCTAAAAGGCGGATGAATCAGAAATGATCAACAGGCATGGGGATGCAGAAGGCAACGGGAAACCACTGCATTAAAGACCCAAAGGGTATCCCGAGGACATGTAATCCTCTCAAATTACATATATCATGATGGCTTCTTCCTGGGTAAAATATTCCGGAGGTAAAATAGTCCCCCAATCGGATCTCCGGGTGGGGACTGCTCAGGGAGGAGTCATCAGAATGGATAGAAACATTCTACGAGTCGGAGCGTGGAATGTTAGAAGTCTGAATAGGGCAGGTAGGTTAGAAAACTTAAAAAGGGAGATGGAACAACTTAAGTTAGATGTTGTTGGGATTAGTGAGATTAAATGGAAGGACGCACAGGATTTCTGGTCTGGGGAACACAGGATAATTAGCACACAAGCTGTCAATGGAGTCACTGGTGTAGGGATTTGTAATGAATCAAGAAGGGTAGGGAAACGGGTGAGCTTATTATGAACAGTTTAGTGACAGGGATTATTTTGATGAGGTTAGAAACTAAGCCCGTCCCAACCTACATTAGTACAAGTGTATATGCCAACGTCCACAGGAAGATGACGAAGAAATAGAAAAAATATACTGCTGAAATTGAAGAATTAATCCAATATGTGAAGGGGGAGTAAAATCTAATAATCATGGGTGATTGGAATGCGATAGTGGGAGAAGGAAAAGGAGGGGGAATACTGTAGGAAGTTTTGGTCTAGGAGAAAGAAATGAGCGAGGAAGCAGGTTGCTTAGAATTTTGTGAAAGATATAAGCTAGTAGTGGCAAACACACTGTTTAAGAACCATGCAATGAAGGAATATACACCTGGAAACGTCCTGGGGATACAGGCAGATATCAGCTAGATTATATCATGGTCAAACAGAGATTCAGGAATCAAGTTCTAGACTGTAAAGCGTACCCAGGAGCAGACATAGACTCTGACCATAATTTGATAGTAATGGAGTGCAGGCTGAAATTAAGCGAATAAGGAAGCAGTATAAACAGAACAGACTGGAAGTGAATAAACTGAAACAATCTAGCACGAGAGAAAAATTTGCAGAAATGGTAGACTTAGGTCTAAGAAGTAACTCTGAAAGGAGCTCAACCGAGGACGAATGGAATGCATTAAAGACCGAAATAATGAAAGCTGGTAAAGAAACATTAGGCTTTAGGGAACAAGCTGCCCGAAAACCTTGGATCACAGAAGAAATTTTGGAGCTGATGGATCAGAGGAGAAGGTACAAAAATGCTCAGGATGAAGCAGGAAGAGAGCAGTACAGGCAATTTAGAAATCAAATAAATAGGAAATGCAAAATAGCAAAAGAAAAATGGCTACAAGAAAAGTGTGAAGAAGTAGAAAAGGAAATGGTCGTAGGTAAAGTAGATGTTGCATATAGAAAGATCAAACAGAATTTTGGAGAAATGAAGAAAAGAGGTATGAACATTAAAGCTGCCGATGGGAAACCTCTTTTAAGCTCAGAAGATAGAGCTAACCGATGGAAGGAATACATTGAGAAACTGTATGATGGGGACGACTTGAACAATAGTGTAATGGAAAAGGAAGGCGATGTAGACATTGATGACTTAGGAGATCCTGTTTTGAGGACAGAATTTAATAAAGCTCTGAATGACTTGAAAGCAAATAAGGCAGTTGGAATTGATGAGATCCCTGCAGAACTTCTTAAATCCCTAGGAGAGGAAGGAATCGAAAGATTATTCAAGCTGATATCAAAAAGTTATGAAACAGGAGAAATTCCAACTGATTTTAATAAAAATATCATCTTCACACTTCCAAAGAAAGCACAAGCCGACAAATGTGAGAATTATCGCACCATTAGTCTAACATCACATGCTTCAAAATTACTGACCAGAATAATATACAGAAGGATGGAAAGGGTAGTAGAAGAGATAGTAGGTGAAGATCAGTTTGGGTTTAGGAAAAATCGCGGTACAAGGGAAGAAGCAATCTTGGTTTTAAGATTAATACTCGAAGGGCGGATCATGAAAAACAAAGATATTTTATGGCATTTGTTGATTTAAAAAAGGTTTTGATAATGTTTGGTATGACAAGGTGTTCAAAATTTTAAAGAAGTTGTATCTAAAGTATCGGGATAGAAGAATACTCTTTAAACTATATAAGAATCAAGTGGCTATAGTAATAGTAGAGAATCACGAGAGACATGCCTTAGTTAAAAAGGGTGTGAGACAAGGTTGTAGTCGATCCCCGTTAATATTCAACTTGTATGTAGAAGAAGCAACAAAGAAAGTCAAAGAAAAATTTCCATGTGGCATGAGTGTTCAGGGAGAAGAAATAAGTATGCTACGATTTCCTGATGATATTGTCTTGTTAGCAGAAAGGGCTGAAGATATTGAGAAGTTACTTAATGGCATAAACAAAATACTGAAGGAAGATTTTGGACTGGATATAAATCAAAGCAAGACTAAATTGATGAAATGTAGCAGAAATGATTCCAGTACTAGTAAATCTTTATATATAAAAATGAATTGCAGTTCGTTTGTCTCGCTAAAACTCGGGAATGAATAGGCTGATTTGGCTAATTTTGATCTTGAAATATTTGTGGAAGTTCAGGGAAGGTTTAAACGGTGAGAAAAAATGCAAAAATTGCGAGGAAAATTCTAAAAACGACAATTTAATCTTATATACAAAAATCGATGTCTGTCTGTTTGTCCTCTAAGCGCTACTAAACCGTTCGTCCGACTACGGTGAAACTTTGGTGAGTTGTCGAGTGCACGCCGGAGAAGGTTCCTAAGAAATAAAATTTCCAAAAAACCACCCCACCCCCTTCCCCATAAAACCCCCATAATTTAAAAAACCACAGATTTTATCCGATTTTGATGGAAATTGGCACACATATACTTTGAAACAAACAGAAAAATACTGCCTACATATGTTATCCTAAAACGCACCCCCTCTCCCCCTTTCCATCCCTTAATTTTTACACAAACCCACACTTTTTATCCGACTTTGATGGAACTTTGTACACATATACTTTTAAACAAAATAGAAATGTACCATAGAGATTAGTTTTATACATTTGGATCCCAAATCTCAACCCCTTATCCCCATTATTATCGCCTCTCTTTATTTCCAATGTTCCTTAAACTAACTTAATTCAATGTGGATGGAACTTTGCACGTGTATAAATTAAAGCAAAGAGAAAACTGCTGTCTATCTTTGGTTTACAAAATACACCCACTTTCCCTATCACCCTAATTAAGAAAAATTTACACTTGAAACCATTCAGTTTTTCGGAAATGTCTCGAAAACGGTGGGGAAAATAGACAAAGTAGATAGCAACATTATCAAAGTACACATTATTTCAGCTTAAACAGCAGTGGACAGATTACGATCGGACAATTGCTGACCAAGAAATTCGAACTTGACGTTAAAAATTATTTTAAAGTTTTTGTGACAAGACACAAATCTACAGTTTTTATTTGATAATGAAAGAAGTTTGCACACATATGCTTTAAAATAAGTGAAAATGATGTTTATATTTAGTTTACAAAACTGCACCCACTCTCCCGTTTCACCCCTCTTAAGATTGATTTACACATGCAACTTTTTTGTGTTTAGCATATATCTCCAAAACAAACTCAGATTTTTTTGTGTATATGCTGATTGGAATCACCAAAAATATTGCATAACCAAGACCTTTGCAATAAACTTGAAATTGAATAAAATAGAATTAAATTTTATACATAAATATCTAATTTTTTTAAAATACAATCTAAATGTGTACTCAAGTCTAGCAATAGCGAAGCATTGCCGGGTCAGCTAGTTAAATATAAAAATAGGATGGAATTCATTTGGAGAAGTAAGTCAATTCTGCTACTTGGAAGCAAAATTACAACCTATGGCCGAAGATGGCCGAAGCAAGAATGATGTTAAAAGCAGAATAGCACTAGCAAAAAGAGCCTTCATGAAAAAGAGAAATCTTTTTGTTTCAAATATTAATCTTTGAATTAGAAAGAACTTTTTAAAACTCTTCGTGTGGAGCACAGAACTTTATGGTAGCGAGACATTAGGAATACCTGAAAGGAAGAAAATTTAAGCATTTGAAATGTGGTGCTACAGAAAGATACTGAAGATTAAGTGGACAGACAAAGTAAGAAATGAACTAGTTTTTGAAATGATGGGTGAGGAAAGAGATTTGTGGAAGAAGCTTACAGAAAGACATGCTGGATTAGTTAATTTTTTGGTGGAGGGAACAGTGGAAGATAAGAACAGTAGAGGAAGACAGATATTAGAATATATGAAGCAAATAATTGAGGATGTGGGTTGTAAAAAAAAAAAAATCTTAAAGGAGAATAGAACAGCTTTTGGTAGAAAAGAAATAATAATAATAATAATCGTTTATGTATTAAATATAGATGTTACGTAGTACATCTAGTTACGTCACATTGTAAACAACACGAACGCTGCGACTATCTGTTTTAGAACAAAGAACATTAATGTGACAAAATACTGAAGGAAAAAAGTTTGGCAGAAGCGTTGTTCGTGTTGTGATGACGGATCCTCAGCTTTCTGTGCTACTGCTGTTGAGAGCTATAGGTTCAAGGCGAACTCGATTGCAGGCTGCTAAATCACCTTCTGTATGGTCATGTTTGTGAAGGTTGTACCCTCTCAGTAATGGATAATGAAAAACAAATCCCAAAAATATAGTAAACACATATTTTGAAAAATAAGAAGAATTCTCTTGCACTACACAAATAACAAATGCGATACCGATGTGAATGATTTTGTGTTTTTCGCAGTTATTATGTTAATTTTACCAAATCCGCCTCTATTGTGGGCTTTACTTCATTTTCTCCCCAAGTTTCTGCCATAGTTTAATGTCATTTTCAGGGGTAAAACTTCTTGCCAAATTATCTGGAGACTGACATTGCATCCCGCTGATCTCACCACCATAGTGGATAGACAGTTATATATCTCACGGTTAATTGTGATACTATAAATGACAAATCCTCTTCAGGTTCATTGTTCTAATTCTCTTCCAATATGAGTAAGGCTGAAAGTAAGTTAGTAATAACTTTAGCTCCTTAAAATTATATTTGTCCTCGAGGCAAAACATATGCAAGAAAGGCTGTAGCTATGAAAATAAATACAATAATTGTCAAAAATTATACATATTTATACGATCTGTAACCCTCATCCTACATGAATATACAAACAATTAAGGAAGAATAAGGCTCCATTAGCATAAATTCTACGTATTAATCACCCGTTATTTACGTCTCGGTATACAATGGAAATAACGTACAAAACTCTAGTGCGTGCTCATTTGGATTACTGTTGTGGGATTTGGGATCCGTATCGCAAGGGATTAATTGACGCGTTAGACAAAGTACAGAGGTGAGCCACTCGATTCGTAACTGCTTGCTACAGCGCTTACGAAAGCGTCGCAGAATTGATAAATAGGTTGGGCTGGGATTGTTTGGCAGACAGACGACGTCGTTTTCGTTTGAGTTTATTGGAGAATATGCAAAATTCTTTGATTTACGAGTACACTGGAATACTTCTTCCGCCAAACTATTTAGGTTGCAATGACAGGAGGGATAAGATTAGACAAAGAAGATGCCGTACTTATGCTTTCTATATTATTTCTTTGCTCGAGCTATTCAGGATTGGAATGCACAGAATTAGGATTGGTGCTTAGCACCCTCTGCCACACACGTATTTGTGATTTGCAGGGTATGGATGTAGAAATGAATACACTGTTAAAAGCTATTTCAATATTAGCCATTTAATATATAGCCAGTAAAATAGAACCGAAGTTTAATAGGAAATAAATATTTACTGGCGCTTGTTAATCAGTTGGTGGATTGTTTATGTGATTCGGTGATTAATACGTATTGATTTATTCACATGTTATTTTTCGAATTGGTACATTTATAATATTGTTACTTTAACTACTACAACTATCGTAATAAAAAATTAATTGTAATGATTATTATTAGTCAGTATAATATTCTATATATATATATATATATATATATATATATATATATTATATATATTGATGATACCTTGAGTTATTATATCTCCATTTGCATAATCATAAATTAATACTTTTTGTCTAGGTAGTAACGTAATATCAATGATATAAGTATATTTTATATTAAAATAACATGTGTTATACTAGTATCAAATATTTCGTTTGAGACGATTCTAGTAATGTAAATAAAAATAAGTATTTACTCACTAAAAAGATTAAAAATAAAATGTATGATACTAAAAATTTTGTATTGTAAGACATTCAAATGTAATGAATGAAATTAATTAATAATATTAATATTGGAATTTTTATACTTATAGATCTAATGTTTATAATAATCAAAAGGAAACAAAATAGTATTCAAACATCAGAGATTCGTTAGTTTAAAATATTGGGTTTGAGGTCGAGTGGAAGAGTTTTCTACATGTAAAATTTTAAAAGTGAATTCTTATTTTTTGCTTACACCACCAAAGTTTTATATTAAACTATTAATACTTGTCTTGTGTTCAGTATTAATAAATTTCAGTGGAGTGTATATTTATTTTTCTAATAGTAAATATTTATTTATAGTATTTTTAGGTTTAGAATATATAGTGATTTATTTATATTTTATTGTACCTATTTATTTGAAAGATTTTAGATCAGAGATATTTATAGTTTAATTTTTGTGTTTTCTGTTTGTGTGGGTACTTTAGCTTTATATATTTTAGTTTCAATAATTTGTTGTAATGGAAATGACTTTTTTGTATTTTAATTTCATTTTACCTTAGTATTTGTTTTAACATTAGCTTTTTATGATACCGTCGTGTTTGATAAAATATTTATGATGATTGGCTCACTCTTTAATGTTTTTATGTGTTTTATCTCTATAGTTAATTATCATTGCTATATTGATTATAATTCAATTATTTTTTTAGCTTATGATTAGATTTCTTTAATAGAAATTATATATGGCATTTTGCTTTGTACTTTAATGTTAACGGCCGGAATTAGTATTTATATATTGAAATTTCATTCTAATCTTTTTAAGCCTGCTCTTTATGATAATAGCAAATTTGGAATTTTGGAGAATATCTTTATTTTCTTTTTACTAGTACTTTGAATCAAGTTTAATTCCAACATTATTATTAATTTTAGGCTGAGGATATCAGCCTGAGCGGTTGCAAATATGTATCTATTTAATATTGTATACTTTCGTTGCTAGTCTTCCCTTGTTACTTTTTTCAATTTAGGTTTATAATAGTTTAAATATTTTACTTTATATATATATTAATTTGGCATTTTTAGTGAAAATGGCAATGTATATCATTCATTCAAAACCACCAATAGTTCATGTAGAGGCACCTGTATTAGGTAGAATAATTTTGGCAAAGTAGTTGTTTGGTTGAAGATCAATATTTTTTTAAATTTGATTCTTAATTAGTAATTTATAATAGATCGGATTATATATCTGGAGACATATATTTGAATTAGTTCATTTTACTTTTATTAATATTTGTTCTTTCAATAATATTTTTAATTATTAGACCTAATACAATTATAATTTTATTTGGCTGGAGGGATGGTTTGGGACTAGTATCTCATTGACTAGTACTATCAGAATGTTAAATCTTATAATGCAGGAATATTAACTGTTTTGTCAAATCGAGTTGGTGCCGTGGTTATTTTAATATCAATTGTTAGCTATTAAATTATGGTAGTTAAAATTATATTTATATATTTTTTGATAGCTGAGAGAGGGACTGCTTATATTATTTATTTTTGTCGCGATAGCTAAAAGAGCTCAGATTCAATTTTATTTTAGATTACCTGCAATTATAGCAGCTCCAACACCAGTTTCTGCTTTAGATCATTCATCACGTTTAGCAACAGCGAAGGTATATTTGATGATTCAATTTGTGAGGGAATTATTTGAATAATTCGAACTAAAGATTTGTGTCTGATACATTTCTTTAAGTGGGGATTAACGTATTGTAGACATCATCGCTGGCCCTCAATTCAGAGAATATGTTGCATCGCTTAAAGACTGAAATCTTATGAACTGCAATGATGTACATACACAGGTTGTGAGAATTATAGGGGCTGAGAATAGTGTTGACAATTATGTGAATAAATGTTTTAATTCAGAGAGCGAATGCGATTCATTTGGGGGCGTTCATGAACTATGTAGTTCCATTTTGACCAGCCTCCGCCCCTCCTCCTCGCGTAGCACGTAGCTTTTCCCCTATTGCACAGTTTTCCCTTGTGAAACTATCGTAAATTACATACGGAGATAATTAAATTACGGAAATAAATATTTCCTTGATTTTTGTGTGATGAAAAGCTACTTGGCTTGGTTCGGAATCCCCCCCCCCCTCCCACGAAGCCCAGCGTATCTTTCCACCCAACCCTTCCCCCTAGGCCAAGCTATGTAGTTTATGGACGCTCCCTTGACACTAATAAAAGTAAAGTACTAATTTAAATATTATTAATTTAAAGGTACATAGACTCTTATTAGCGCTTTTATTTTAGATCTCTGAACAACATAACTTTATATGGTGTTGTACAGTTGGCAAAATAAGACATCAGATCTAACATCAAATAAGAAGAGGATATAATCATTTTTTACTGTAGACTGGTTGTACAACAATAAAATAGCTGGATTTGGTGCTGATTTTGAATATGATTTGAAGAAAATAATTGCTTTATATGATTTAACTCAGCTAGGTTTAATAATAAGGGTTTTAACAATAGATGATTAAAATTCAGCTTTTTTCATTTATTAACTCATGCCTTGTTCATGGCTTTATTATTTTTGTGTGCTGGTTAATGTATCATAATTTAATAGATTACAGATATCCGATTTAAACGATCTATAGTTAATGAGATACCTCTCACTTCTATATGTTACAATGTTTCTACATCTATGTGGTATAAGTTTTTTTATCAGGATTTTATTCCTGAAATAGTATGAATGAGATTTCTTAATCTTTTTTTTTTATTTGTACTAATATGTTGATTGAATAAATAAGATCACTGAACTGCATATTTATATATTCATGAATGAAGTGTCATTCGTGAGATTTGAATAAAAAATACAGAACTGGCAATAATCGACTTATTCTTCAAAGACGGGGTTCAAAGTCTTCCCACGTCATAAGCTAACTATATCTGTAAGTATTTGCAAATTAACTGGGACGACTGTGATCATTAGATTTTTATGACAATAACGATGGTGGCAAATGAGTTACTTACATTCTGCATTGTCAACAAAACAGGTATCAATAGTCGGATCTACCGGAATTCGAAACAGATGTCCGTAAAGCAGGATTTGAATCTTCGCGCCGGCCAGCAACTACTATGCTGCAACACTCGATGAGACTGACAGATATGCCATCTGAAATTCGGACCAGAGACCTTTCGCGTAATATGATTTTTTTTTTAAATCCCTGCGTTCGTTCTAGAGATCATTTAGCGTTGCGTCTAGCTTGCAGCACTCATTGATTAATCACGGTGAAATAGACACTTTTTTTTCCACGGAGCCCCGAGGCAGGAACCCACTCGGAATTATCTAGGTGCACTCTCATTAGTAGAAACAAGCTGCACTACAATGACTGCGAGGACAGCCACGTTGGATATACATTCACTCCAGGCACTATAATTATAGTTACTGGCATGCGCTTCTGGAAATGTTTGTTCTACAATTCCAAGCCACATAAACATTATGCATACTTCAATTTAATTCTTTGTTTGTGGTTGGAAATTATAGAACATGCGTTTAACTAAATAAAGTAAAGGAGCAGAAAATACTTTTTTATTATTTTTGTTTGGGCTTTAAGGCACGTCGGCAGCGTGATCATTAGCACCACATCAAAAAACTAAACAATTAAATATAACAAAACGAATCCAAGGAAGAAAATACAAATGAAGGGCTGAATGACAAAATATATATATATATATATTGATCCCTTTACAATCAGTATAGGGCGACCAACCGCACATAGGTCACATCATTTCCTACTATATGACAAAATTTTATTTTAGTAAAAGTCTCACCACTTCGAGATAATGATTTTTTAAATATTTTTTCGAAACATGTGACTTTGTTCAGTTTATTCTACAAATTAAGACTTTTTAAACCCTGTGTTTTCTTAATTTACTCAAATATTTGAGTCATCTAAAACAATGTCCCTTTTTTTCTTACAACGTTAAAAATATCTTATAAAAAATCTTAAATGGTATAATTAGCCATTTCAACAACACGGTAGATTTCTACGAATTCATTGTCCAAATCTCCCAAACAATGAAAAAATATTTGCTTGGTAACTTCAATTCGAAAGACTTTTATTTTAATAAAGTCAAAAATACCAACCTTCGTGCTTTAGAACGATCAAAAAAGAATTAAAAGGAATGTTAAACAATTATACCATTTTAAAATTGGCAATAACGAAGCAATTTTTTAATTAATACATTCTTTTTTACACCACAGGCTTTAAAAGTCAGACATTTGAATAAATTTGGATACACTTTTTACATGATTTTTTAATTTTTTTAACGTTTTAAGAAAAAAAGAACTTTGTTTTAGATGACTCAGACATTATTGAGTATCTAAAAAAAAACAGGGTTCAAAAACTCTTAATTTGTAGTAATGGCATGGAATATAATTAACAATGTCACATGTTTAGAAATTTTTAAAAAAAATCAATATCTCGAAAACGGTGAGACATTTACCTAAATAAAATTTTGTCATACAGTAGGACATTATGTGACCTATGTGTGGTTGCAGGATTGTCTTTTCATTCCTGGACACCCTGTATATATAAATGGTTTTCCATGGTTTACCGAAATCACTCCAGGCTATTACCGGGATGGTTTCGTCTAAAGGCTATGGCCAAATTGTTTCCCGTTACATGCCCCCAGATCTTTCCCGTTACTTGCCGCCCAGTCCTTTCCGCTTCTAATGACATAGACTTGAACGGGTCGTAAAGCAATAACCATAAAAGCAAAAGTGATGCTATAAATAAAACTAAAATCTTGCAAACATTTTTGCCTCACAGTAGAGTCGTCAACCAGACATGAAGTTACCAATTTAACACCGAGCTGGGTGTGAGCGGTTAACGTTCTGGCCTCGCATTCGGGAGGACGCCGGTTCGAATCCCCGTCCGGGCATCGAGATTTGAGTTTTCCATGGCTTCCCCAAATCACTCCAGGCGAATGCCGGGATGATTCCTTCAAAAAAGGCCATGGCCTAATTAATTCCCGCACCTTGCCCCCAGTCCCATCCCGCCTCTAATGACCTCGACGTCGACGAGGCGTAAAGCCATAATTTAAAAAAAAAAAAATTTAACTGATTAAGGCGGACCAAAAAAATCAAATATGTTGGCTAGCAAGAAAAAAGACACTCAAGTATCATACTAATTATGTGGATGGGCCTTGTTTATTAAATATGGTTTGGCACCAAACAGATAGTGAAAAATTAACTTCGTATACACATTCATGGTTTAAAACAAGAGATAGATTGTCAGCTGCATGAAGATATATACGCAAGAGGCGACGGATTACATGATAATGTGTGATTTGTAGACAGAGTATGGAAATAGATGCTCTACACCTGCATGGAAACTTTGACCAGCAAGAGTTCGGTCACTGTCTCTCCCTTGGATCGTATTTTGTAATCGGGGAGAAAATTTATTTTCATCTGAAAGTGCAGGCTGACTAGGTAGCTTCATCTGCTACCTCATTCTCTCCCATCACCCCATGATTGGGACAAAAGAGTACTATCTTCTTCCTACACTATTTAATGGAATGGACAAGACAACCTGTTTTCCTAACTGTTCGGAGGTAATTGAGAAAATCATAGCAAATTAAGAAACTCGGAACTTGAATTGCTGTAGTAACTACAGTACGGCATTAAAATTTTGCAATATAGACTCTCCACTCGATACTGAACAGTATCGAGAATCTGACCTGAACCGGTTTAAACTTGTCGGTATTTACCACGGTGCAGAGTGTTGCTGTTTTAAAATATATTTAATAAATTAATGAAAACATCGTCAACAGTTTATAGCCTATTGTGTAATGACAAGTCTAATATGTTTTCGTGCATCTTAAAACCTAGTGGAGGCATACCCCATCTGCCAGCTTCCTGGCCTGGGGAAGGTGTTGGAGTGGCTGATTGTTAAACGTCTTGCTGCAAATTGTCAAGTGCGGAATCATCTATCGGAATCACAATTTGCTTTCAGGAATGGGCGCTCTATAGAAGACGCTGTTAATCTTCAAGTAAACTGAGTGGCCTGAAATGAGAATTGTCTTTTCTGCATTTTTATCGATATATGTGGTGCTTTTGACAACCTGTGGTGACCCAATTTGTTCCGGATACTAAGGGAGATGCAACGTACTTGCAATCTCTACAATTTGATATGTGATTATTTCGATGGAAGGGCGGTTGAATTATGTGCTGGTTCCAACGGCCTCCGCAAGCCGGTGACCAACGAAATCCCACAGGGTTCCATTGTTGGACCTCTCTGGAACCTCGTTTTTGACAATTTGTTGAAGATTCTCGTGACCCCTTCATCAGTATTAGAGCATATGCTGACGACCGTGTTATCATCATCAAGGGTGCGTCCAGCAGATATATTGAAATCAGGACTCAAGCGATAATGGACAAAAACAATTCATGGACCAGGGCAAATAAAATGGAGATTGCTCCTTCTAAATGCTTCTTGACGCTACTGAAGGAGAAGTTGGATAGGGACCGACTACTCACTCTTAGGCTGAATGGTATCAAAATTAAGCATTGCAAGAAGGGTCACTACCTAGGTTTAATGATTGACGAGCGATTCAACTTTCTTCCACATCTCAAAGCCTTAAGGATCAAAACTGATTCAATAATTGACAGTTTGATTCCACTTGTGGGACGCTAGTGAGGCCTGAACAGAAGAACCCTAGAGATTCTGTATAAATCTCTCTTAGTGCCAATCGTGATCTACTGCTCCTCTGTATCATCTGCAAAAGTTAGTCGGGTGTACTATAAGCGTACTCACAACTGGCTCCAGCGATGTTTTTTTATTGATGTTTACTCGGAATTGTCGAACAACTTCAACTGAAGCACTCCAGGTCATTAGTGGCTTCCTCCAATTTTATTTGGAGGTACTTAAGTCTTCCCTTATGTACAATATTAGAAAGAGAAACAATGTCTGTATGGCTACGATAAAAACGGGTCCGTTTTTTTTAGATTCCAGGATGGGCCGTGAAGTAACTTATTCAAGTATGGAAAAGTCGCTGAGATTTTTCTGACAGAGGTAGAGAAACCCATCAGTGGATACTGGAAATCAAGAAACACCTTGCATGCCTGAAATCATCTTTTTAATTCTCCTATCTGACCATGGCCAGAGGAAGAAGCTAGCCGAGCTGGAACGTAGTCGACGATGCCTTCTGCCATTGTGGAGCGACTGAAGATATTGATCACATTATGTATCAACGCCATGCATACACCGAATTCAGGAGAGATCTTATAGCTCGCTTGAATGGAATTGATCTGGGAGTGAAAGATACTTTGGTGTCATCTTCGAAAGGTCTTGAAGCTTTGAAGATATTTGCTGCGCTTGTATTCAGTACCAGGATGCGGCTCAAAGATACAGACAATTGAGTAGACAGGAATCGACGACGGCTGATGGCTGGGGTCTCCGTCATTAAGCAAATGGCTAAAGGCAGTTGCGGCCAAAGTGATTCGCTTAGGTAGTGACAACACTGAAAAGTTTCGACCAATTAGGCCCTATTGATTCTGCGCAATTCCGAAGCTACGCGACGTGACTAAAACTTGAGTATCGTCAATTTAATTTGCCTGCGAGTACGATACTCACAGGCGACCTAGCACCACACACTGAGGATACTGTGAAGCGGTACAGTCTCTTCAGTCTGCCTTTAGCCGTGGTAAGCGTCGTACTAATAATCATACCTGCAGTGGCTTCTAACCGAATTTTTCATCAAGTGATGATGATATTACCGTCGCCTATTCTTACTACAACTATTATAGAAAAAGAAAAAAACCGAAGAATGTGTTGCTATTCTTAAATTATACATATAAGAGAAAAGGAAGGGGAAAACGCAATGTAGAGCAGGTAAATAAACAAATATAATAAGCTATCGATCACTTATGTAATTTGAAATTAATACTAATAATAAGAAGTAATGAAACGTAAATAAACGTGCAAGATTTTTACGTGGTATTAATTAGTTAAATTATCCCTGATGTTACACCACATGTGCCCAACAAGAGTCGATATTTACTACGGAAGAAAGTATTCTCTCACAATACATAACTATAACTTCATGAATTTCTTTATCAAATGATACGTTGTAATGACTCGCAAAAATAAATTTAACTTGTGTTTTTATTAAACTCTTCGTTGATTCTTTCACATGGCTGCTGTTGATTAATATTGCTTGTTAACTATTTAAGCCAATTAAACGAAGAAGACTGAATGTTCCCTCCACACTTTGAACTGAACAATATTGTGCTATGCCCGAAAATGTGTACAAGTAACAATTTAGCTTTGTCAGAATCTTACACAACGTTCTATCACAGCCAAATATTAATTAAAACCCGTTTGAAATAGTTTAAATGACAAATTATTGGATACTAGTTACACGCAATGTTTCCTCAAATTCATCCACAAACTTATCCTGAACGCGTGTTCATCCGCCATGTTTCACGTGATTCCAAAGAGACGCGACTGGCCGGCGATGTCCTTGCAGGTCACGCGAGACTGGTCGGATACGCGTCTCGTCTCTTGGGAGTCGCGCCGTTTGTGCCTCCTCATTACACAACATTGGAAGTGATTTCCCGGGTACTCTCAAGATACTCGACTCTCCGTCGCGTCGCCTTGGAATTGCGCAGTGTGGAGAGGACTTTACTGTTCATCATTTTGTAAGTGAAAGATACAAGGAAGAAAAGTTGTATTGACTAAGAATCTAGCGACTTAAAAATTTACAAAGTTTGAATGTCTCATTACTTGCGTGTGCTACCGGAAAGGGGTTCCGGTAGGATGGAAAATAATGAATTTTGTCATTTTCCCGATTATTAATCTTTGCAATGTCCTCTTTAATTTGGTGCATATTACTGACCCATAAATGCTTTAAAAAAGATATAGCAACAACAGTGTCGAAGAAATAAAATTATCTGTTTGGGCTGTCTTATTTCATGTTGCTTCATCTGATTCTGTTCCCAACCACGGACTCTGCCCCAAAGGAACTGATACATGATGCAAGTACAACAAAACACAAGCGCCAGGCCAAACATTTGTGCTCAAGGATGGTTTACCATAGGCTGTCATTGAGGAACTTAAGCCTATATTCAGGGATCTATCTGATGTACAGCTGCTGAAGAAGTGTTTACATGGTCGTACCGAAAATCCAAATGAGTGCACCAACAGTATTATTTGGTCAAGAATTCCAAAAACTGTTTTTGTATAAATTAATGCTCTTCATTTTGGTGTTTATGATGCTGTAATGACTTTTAACAATGGCAACTTGTCAAGGTGTGAGGCATTGAACAAACTGAGTATTAGCGTTGGGAATCACACCACACGAGCTATGTACAGGCTTGACCAAGAAAGGGTTAGGGTGTCAGAGAAAGCATTGTGTGAGGTGGAAGAAAAGGCACGAGAGAAGAGAAGTAGACTAAAGAGAAGGTTGGACGATCCAGATAACCATAGTTATGGATCGGGAATGCACTGAAACTTTGAGAGCATTTTCCTGTAAGTTTACTTTTTGATAGCTTTAGTGTACCTTTTCTTGGAAACTACCTGCATGTACTACCTGAAACTTTTACAGCCTTGAAAGTATGTTTCTGCGAGTATTTTAACACAGGGATATTGTATTATACCTTATAGGTTGTAAATTATTGACTGGACAACACCTCCAAAAGAGCAAAAAATTGGAATATTTAAAAAAATTTTTTAATAATTCTGCCAAACCAATCGGAACTTTTGGAAATCCCTGTGTTAAAGTATTGGAAAACCATCATAGATCTACCATATTTTGTTTGAAATATATATCACAATTAGTTGTTGAGAAAAGGTACAATGAAGTTCGCAAGAAATACATGGGAAAAGTACACCTTTCCGGAGCCCCTTAAAGAAATAATTTCGAAATGAAGAGAATCAATGATAATTAATTTAAAATTGAACAAAACGTAATCAATGACTGATTAGCAAAAAATCGAGGAGTAGAGCTACAGGCAGAGATGGATTACTCAATAGGGGCAACTAGGCAGTAGCCTGGGCCCCTGATCTTTAAGGGCCCCACAAGAGTGTACACCTTTCTCATTAAATAAAAATAATAAAACATGAATAAATTAATCCAAAATAAAACAATGAAAATATTATAAAAAGCGTGTAAATTATATTTTTTTGTTTCACTGTGGTGTAAGATAAATAAATATAAAATTCGTTTGTTTAATTGACCTATTCAAAATCAGTCATCTACAAACTCTTACCTTTGTTCTTACAAAATATAGATTAAAGAAAAAAAAAGGCATAGGGCTCCAACAATTTTGAGTGCCTAGGGCTCCATATTTTCTTAATCCGGCCCTGCCTACAGGACACAGCCGCTGCCTTCAATAACTACGACGGCAATGGCGCACCCTTTACGTAAAAGGATAACATCATGTTGCATCATTTTTCTGCCTGTACCTATCTTATTGCGTGGCCGCGTAGTTCAGGCGGTAGAGCACCCGACTGCGGCCTGGATGACCGAGGTTCGATCCACGACGAAGCCGAGTGTCTTTCCTCGAAGCTGAGTGTCCGGAACGGCTGCCCAGGCACTCAGCCTGCTATCCAATGAGTACCGTGGGGGAAGGTAAAGAATGGCCGGAGCGTGGCGCTGACCCCGTCACATCCATTCTAGAGCCAACGGTTGTAATGTGTAATGGGAATGCGAAGCTCTACCTCCATGAATCCTACGTGAAGCGCCAGAAGGTATAGGCCCCTGTACCTTACTTATATTACTGGTGATCTACTATATTTTCACCATATTTCTTTTCTTGCTTCTGACATGTTTGATCATCACTGAAATATTGCGCCGTGTTAGTACCAAAGTGTTTCTACTTTCGAAGACGGCTGATTTTTATAATGTGTTAAGCATTTGCTGTTGGGTCTCATTATGTGGTGGATACCTTGGTGGGCAAACCACGTTACAATTATATTTCATACCTTTATGATTAATAATTGTGGATTTTAATTTTAATTTTATTTATGAAGGAGTGGGAATTTATTACTTTTGCAAGAATCTCGACGTTAGTTGGAATTCAGGAAAATTGTCACAATATGACATTTATTTTCTTATCACTGGCGATTACAAGTCCGAGCGAATTTACCGTTAACATTAACACAAATTGGCAAAGTCATAAAAGCAACGCTCAGAGTTACAATTAGCCGTCATGAGCAAGCAAACAATTATATTTACTTTTAAATATATCTCAGAATCAAAATGCAAGAAATAATGACAATTGGAAACAATGAAAAATACAAGTTATGACTACCTCAGACAAAGGCATCATAATACTGTGACTTTACAGTTAAAAAGAAAATCATGGGCGCCAGAATGAACAATATATCATTCGAAAATAACTAGTTCTGGCAAATTATGCCGCTAGCCCAGGGGTTTTTACAATTACAAAGTGAGAACATGGACCTATCCTCTCAAAGTCGCTTACGGGTTCTGTTTCACGGAATGCACAATCACATGGCTTGGTCGTAATCAATTACCATTGTAGTTCTGCGTCTGATGTCTGTGATGAGTGTAGCGGACCCACGATATGTGAGATTGTCTCACAAGTCGGCTATAGGCATCTCTGGTCTGGCAATGCGCATCATCGCATTACCGGCTGTGTTGCGGTGATAACCTTGCTCCAGCAAGGCAAGCTGCGGTTAGCGAAAGAAGTCAACTTTCCAAGTCAACCTCAGACTGGTGCGATCGAAGTTAGAATCCCAGCTCCTCGCTCTTCGGTCCACGAGGAAACTTCTTGCTCCGCCCATTTGTAGTCTCGAAGCTCACATACAACAAAAATTCCCAGGATTTTGAGTTATACGCTCATTTTGATTGGACCTTCAGGTCGGCACCTAATGTCACGTGATATCCTCGATATGTGATTTGACCAAAGAATCCAACAGAGGTCGGACATATTCGGCTAAGTTCGCCGGGGCGAGAGAACATTCGGGTTTCGGACGGCAGGCTTTCCCCGCTCGGTGAGTGACCCATCCCCAGGGAGCAGTGTGTGTGGTCCGGCAAAAACCCAAATCCGCGACGTCCCGTCGCCATGATCCGGAAAGACCAAGATTAGCTTCAAGCCTACATAGCTCAATAATTCTTGAATATTCGCTTTACCAAGATACACTGTATGTTCATCATTTCATTACAGTCCTCACTTGGAATCTTGCGTACTTTATAAAATTACAACAAAAATCTATTCACGTGGTCGCCCAAGATTTATGTAAATTACTCTTATATTATTACATATATAATAAAAAATGCACCTTGTAACGTGGCGACAGCGCGGCTCGTTACAATATGGCCGGCCGTTGGTGAAAATAAAATTATGGTACAATAATTTTATTTTTAACTACCTAATTCTACCTCCATTGTTACTCAACAAAAAACTGAAGCCTTTTTTTTACAGTCACATAAATTTTAAATGTGATTACAAAAACCATCGGTATTCCTGCCTTGTAAGGTGAATTTATAACGGGAGCATATGTCCTTTTGGCCGTCTTACAATTCTTTACAAACAGAAGCACGTGAATTCAGGTAGCCTTCCCAAATACAAAGTTAAATTAAACACAACACTAAAATATACATGAAAATAAATTATTTACATACATGTTTAAATAATAATAATCTTGAAAATAACTTGTATCAAATCTTATCATTAAATTAATAAAATGAAACACATTAATAAAACAAAACATTGTCAGAACACTTATGCAGAAAGTGGTTGAACTATACATTGTATTTACAATTTAGCGTGATGTTTTACTCATGTGCATAAAAATAATTCTGCCTTCAACAAACATCCCTATAGATGCTAGAGGTGAGCGTACAATATCTCATTACATTGCGCGGTTTTAATCTCAAAACAACGGAATAGTTTAGTCGGATTCGGTGACGTGATTTTCGTCATGACCGACAGTTAATTCAATAAGCATTTCAGAGAAGATGTGCCCGTGTTCATGGTCAAATATCACTAACTGTAATCTTAGATTTTAATGACGCGGCATTTACTTATAATTCAACGTGGTGTGGAATGAACGATGTAAGTACATGCTTTCGTTTGTTACGTAAATTATGAACCTTACTCGTTGAATGTTAGGTGGTCTCCTAATTAGTCTTTCATTGGTCGACATCTCTAACTTGTAATATACCGTCTGTGAAGTGATTGCGAATTTCATGGCGAAAGGAAACTGTATTTGCTCATGGGTATATGTAATGGAATTTCTATCAAATTTACCATTCCCATATGAGACATTATACACATTATGCGGTTTGACGTGAACTTTTGTCATCGTCAACCAAAGTCGCTGTAGCATCTTTGGCATATACGCGGACCCAAAATATACCAATTTCGCACATAAAATGGAAGGATAATGAATAGCGTAACTATCATTCCTCAGTAGCTTACGATTCCTTCACAATGGGTCTATTGATGACTCGAGATTATCTTGACATTCAAAGAATAAAATTTTCTCTTTATTTAGGAGTTATTATAACCCTCTTAACATGTCCGTCTACTCCACGTTTTAAGCCGAAAATCCATCCCAGTTAGCGAATATTTTCCTTTTATACACTTATGCTTCTTTAGCTTGTATGGAAAGGTCGTAAGCTTTGTGCACAGAACGGTTCGCTCTCAGGTTTTCCGTTTGCCAATACAAAGCAATTTTGAGATTTCACGCTAGCAGAATACTACAAATCTATATAAAGCACAAATATAAACTTTGAAATTATTTTCGTTGAGTGCACACAATCCTGAACTAAATGTATGCTGTCCAACAATAGTTTTAATCTAATTTACGGAATACTATACAATTTACAGTAAGGGTACGCGAAATACCGCTAGAACGAGGCGTGAAACCTTTGTTTTCTTTCCCATTCATTCTTGGGTATGCGCTACCTGCCAGAATTCTAGGAACCTGCCGGTTGAGTTCAGCTGCCTACCTGCGCTAATGACCTCAGCTGTTCGATGGTAGCTGTCCCCACTCTTTCGAAACCGTTACTTCTTATGAAATGGCTTTAAGTTCCGGGCGTTATGAGGCCCGATCTCGGTTTGTCCGTCCGTCAACAAATAACAATTCTTCGAGATCACTCTGGCCACCAAATAAGGCCAGAAATATAGCAGGAAAAACTTCGATATCACCAATAATCTTATTGTTCACGTCTTCACCATCTGTGCAATTATCATATACAAAATTCCTTTTTAATTGAAGTTAGCTGAATTATTGAATATATCCCGTAAATAAAATGTTTCCTTTTAGCCTTTACAAATGCAGTCGCCTTTAACTTTTTGCTCTTCGACCTCGCTCTATCATAGCAAAATAACAGCAAGGTATTGTGAAAGCTATCCTGTGTATCTGGAATCCTTCAATCAATGATTCCTAATTTCTGTGATGACTAATACAAATCTTTCTGGCAAGGTTTCGTGTTCCATAGGGCATTATATACGGCACTTTAGCCACCCTTTACAGATAGAAACACAAAAACAAAGAAGTTAAATACGTTGATGAGATAACTTGCGATCTTCGATCAACACAGACAAAACGATTTTACGCTCGCTGTACACTTCTGCTCAGAAAAGATATAATGCAACTACCTAAGGTAAAACGTTACATCGAACTCATGCATCACAAAATGTTGAAACCCTTTTCGTTTATGTCACAAAATACATCTTAGAAAGCATATCACAATGTTTGTATCGCTGTCAGATTTTGAGGCATCTCGGAGTTTTAGCTATTATTCTGGTAGTTATTCCAAATGTGTAACGGACACAAGTGACTATGAACGGACACTATGCGGTGAAGTCTCAATCTTCAGCGAGCGGCCTCTTTTTTTTTTTTTTTTTATTTTATTTTGGCTTTAGCCTAGGGCTAATTTAGCCAGGAACAAAGGAATAATTTGGCTATCCTTTATTTGAACATATGTATTCTATACATGATTTTTAGTTTTTGACACATACTTGTATAGTAGTTTACAGGATTTTTTGTTGGGGTGGGCGAGAACCTGCATAAGGGTTTGTATATCTCTAATCTGTAGACCTTTTTCTAAATACTCCTGTCTTTCGGCTTGATAGTTGATACATCTCAGCATAAAATGATATATATCCTCCTTCTCTGCACAGGATGTACACATTGGGGAGTCACTTTGTTTCATAAGGAATCTTTTGTCGTTTAGTAGGGCATGGCCGGCTCTCAGCCTGTTTATGCAGCTTATCTCCTTTCTGTTGAGGTCCAAACGGTCGTACCAAGGTTTGTCCTCAATTGTATTTACTATTGCTCGGTACCATCTTCCCCACTTCCTGCCTTTCCTCCCGCCACATTTTTTCCCATTCTGATTTAGCGTAGGAAGATATTGTGTCCTTATAGTCGATAAATGGGACGGGGATATGTTCCTTGTCTATGGAATTTAGTTGTTTCCTTGCCGTTTGTATCCGCGCTTTCATTGCCCACTATGCCGACATGGCTAGGTATCCATTGCAACTTGATATCTATCCCTTTTGCTGCGCTGCTCCTTAATTCTTTAGCGAGGTCGTAAGTTAAGTAGTTCCTGCATTTCCCTTCGGTATTCCCAAAACCGCAAGGAGGGCCGCTTTGGAGTCTGTACATATGACTGTTTTCGTTTGGCCGGTTTGTTGTATGTACTCCCAGTGCCATTAGTATCGCATAAGACTCCGTTGAGAAGGTTGAAAATTGCGTAGGTACCGTAAACGCCTGATCTGCTTTGTATTCCAGGTCCACATATGCTGCTGAGCTGTATTGACCTCTTGACTTTGAACCGTCGGTGTACACCTTTCTCCAGCCTTTCCAAGTTTCATTTAAGGTTATTAACGTATTTTGTTTGAGTTCTTCTGGAATGTGATTTTTCTTTCCTGTTAGTTCCTTCCTGAGGGAGGTATAAATGTGTTTGGAGAAGTTGCATCTTTGCCATACTTCATCTTCCTGGTACATATTATTTATCTCTCGTTTGTGTATGTTCCACGCTTCAGTCATTTGCATGTATTCTACTAAGGCAGATGTTGTATGTTGTTGCCGTTTTTTGGGGCCAGTCTCGTGGGCTAGGGTCTTCACTTTCCTTATCAGCGGATGTTGACTAATGGAACATGCTCTGGTCCAGAACTGGAGTCCTATCTTCTTACGTCTGAGTTTAAGAGGCGGGGTTGCTGTTTCCACCTCCATCACTTGAATGGGAGTTGTTTTGAGAAATCCACCAACCACTCGTAGGGCCGCAGATTGAATGCGGTCCAGTTTAGACAAGCTTGACTTGGAAGCTGATTGATATAGGAAGCCCCCATACTCCATTCTGCTTCTTAATACGTTCCGATATACGGTGCTAAGAATTCTTGGATCTGCACCCCACTTAGGCGTTGCCAGTGCCTTTAAGCAGTTTAAGCGCTTCAATGATGATTGGTTTAGCTCCTCGATATGCTTCTTCCAAGATAGTCTGGAGTCCAACCACATGTTTGTCTATGGTACTGAAACCCTTTCGGAATCCCATGGTTCGCCGGTCTAGTATGTTGTTGCGTTCAATATGCCACTCTATCCTATTCTTAATCATTATACACATTAACTTAGCCATGCATGAAATGAGAGAGATTGGTCTATAAGATGTAACATCATCCTTTCTCCTGTGGGGTTTCGGCACGGGTATGATTAAGACATTTCTCCATTGTTCTGGAACAAAATTTGCTTTTATCATGTCATTAAACAGATTAACCAATTCCTGCTTTGCCTCTGGGGGTAGGTTTTGGATCATAGAATATGTTATTGCATCCATGCCTGGAGCGGTGTCTTCTCTTTTTAGGGCCCATTCCAATTCTGATGGTTGGAATACAGGTTCATCATTGCCAATGGGCGTTCCGGCTGGGTCGCTGTATGTATTGGTTGTATTTTCTGTTGGTACAAAGGCAGGGGAGAAGGCAGTTAAGAATTGTTCAGCCGTATCTTTATCAGCTGTGATCCAAGTGGATTCCATTCGGTCACCCCTAAACCACCGTAGCTTTTTCCATATTACTTGGGTAGGAGTGCCATATTTCAAACTGGAGCAAAGATTTTGCCATCCCTCTCGTTTGGCTCTTCTAATTGTTCTTCTGGCTTCTGCAGTCCTTTTCTTAAGTTCCAGAAAGTTTTCCAGGGTCGCATCGCGCATGTATAGCTTGGTGGCTAATCTTCGAATAGCGACTGCTCGCGAGCACTCACTATTCCACCATATTTTCCTGGTATGCGAAGTTCTTTGTTTTGTATTACGCGCAGGAATTGCTACTTCAGCAGCGGAGAATATTATTTCCTCCATTTTGTTGTATCTTGCTTGCATATCTGTCGAAGATCCAACACACTTCTCCAAATTCTTCCCTATCTCTTTCTGATAACGTGACCAATCTGCCTTCTTGCAGTTCCATTGCCTAAAAGAGAGAGTGTTGCCCTGTTTTATTTGGTTATCAAAGCTTATTTTGATTACAAAGTGGTCACTTCCAACCGTATCTCGAAGGATTTCCCAGTTGGCTCTGTGAATAAGGTCCTCTGTTACTAGTGACACGTCAGGTGAGGTATTGTTTTGATGCGGATGACCAAGTCTGGTCCCACCCTTGTTGTTGAGAACAAAAAGAGAGGACTCAGAAATGGCTAGGGCCAGCTCTTCTCCCTGGTGGTCCGCCCGGATTCCCTGCCATAGGGGATGGTGAGCATTAAAGTCACCACCCAGGAAACAGCCTTGTGGTAACTGGTTGAAAAATGTGGTCCATTGCTCCTCTCTCACAGTAACCTGAGGGGGCTTGTATATTGCAACGATTGTCGTGAGGGATCCTCCCGTTCCAAGATTGACAGATATAATCTCCACGTTCTCACTGGGTGGTGCAATTCGTTGAGTAGCCGACTTTATGTTCTTCTTAACCATGATGGCAACGCCACCGTATCCGTCTTCTCTGTCTTGCCTAAATATATTGAAGTCCTTATGACTTATGGTGGAAGAGTTGCGCAACCATGTTTCAGTGATTATCAATACATCTGCTTTGGATTCTGTGATTACTCTTTTAAAGTCTTCCCACTTTGGCAGGAGGCTGCGGGCGTTCCATTGTAGAATGTTCAATTGAGTCTGCCTATCCATTTTTAATTAATGCGTTGAATACTTCTAATGTGTATCCACTTACATCCATTTCCTTCATTTCCTGCATGAAGTTTCTCGTAGCTTCTTCTTGAATTTTTTTAATAGCAGTATCAGGTAATTTACCTTTCATATGCTGTGCAAGAGTTTTAACAACTATGTTTACTATAATACGAACTAAGTTTCCTCCTAACTCTGAACTGCTTACTTCTTTTGTGGTTGTGTTCTCCGTTTGTGTGGTGCTTGATTGTTTTGGCACTGGGTTTGCGATTTGGGGGGGCCCACTGACTTGCGTTGTTGTTGATTGCGTTGCTGTTAACTGCATTGGTTGCGCTGTAGCTGTGCTGAAGGTCTTGCTTCGGAGGGATGGAAAATCAGCTGATCTGTATTGGTATCCTTGATCTACGTTTGTCCTCCTCCCATTCACCGATTTTTCTTTGATCTCCTCTTGTCTCTTGCGCTCAGGACATCCTTTGTCGTTGGCATTATGCTCGCCACCACAGTTCGCGCACTTCTTAGTTTCGCTAGGGCAGCTGGACACGTTGTGTCCCTCCCCACACTTTAAACACCTCTCCTTTCCTTTGCAGTATTTAGAAAGGTGGCCATATCTTTGACATTTAAAACATTGCGTCACTGGTGGAATATAGGGTGTCACTTTGAACCTTAATAAAATATTTCTATTTCTTCGGGTAAATATTGACTGTCGAAGGTTAGAAGAACAGTCTGAAGGGGGCGATTCTATTCGCCCTCCTTGGAGATTTTCTTGCTAAATCTTCTTACTTCGATGACTTGAGCTGTTGATATAATATTAGATTTTAATTCATCTTCTGTTAGATCTGTTGGAACAAATTTAATTACACCTTTCCTTTCCACTCTGTTAGCTGGTATGTATGCTTTCAGTCCTAGCGACTGAGAAAGGCTTTGTTTTCTACAAAGCTGTTTGCTGAGCGTGGATTTATGAAGTCCATTGACATCTGGTTCTTTCCTTGCTGGTTTAACCGTCTCAGTCCACCAACCTTATTATGAAAGATTTTTCCCAGCTGGATAGGGTGAAGTGTAGAGCCATCAGAGAGGGATTCAATTATTACAACATATGGTCCTTCTGCCTGATCGTTGTATAGTCTCTTCCGCTGCACGGACAGGTTGTGTTTCTCTCTGAATTCGTCGTCTTTGACTATGTTCTCTTGATTTGATGTCTCAATTCTTGACCTGGTGTTGCCATGACGTTCTTCTTCTTCTTTGTTTGAGATAGGATTTGATTGACAATTGTAGCCTGACTGCTGGATGTTTCCTTATTTGTGCTAGGTATGACTTCTATTATCATGGCTTCTTCTGCCTTTTCTTTTGTGATAATTTTCTTCGCAACTGCCCTGCGTTTTTTCCTTAAATTATACTTCTCTTCTTCCTCGCTGTCATTTTGGATTGCCTCTAGTTTCTTCTTGTTCTTTTCCGACATGTCTTGATCGTTGTAGTATACACTTATCTGGGTGTTGTCATCTTCTCTTGCCGGGTTTGAACCATCGCTTGCTTCTGCCATTTCTCTCTGCCCTCGTGCGACGGCAGGCACGACGAGATGCACTACACTCGCGATGTGTTTCAGAGAAAATTGACTTGTCTTCACGAAAACTAACTTGAACTGTTCACTTAAACACTCAAAGTTCTAATAGTTTTAACACAACCGAAGTTGACGGTGTTGATCAGCGCCCGGAAGCGTTGAGTCCGGTTAGCCGATGCGCGACCGTAAACAACCACTCACTTTCCTGCTCGACCACTAGTAAGCGAAAGCACTATTGACTTCCTCACTCTAACGCTGCTAGCAGCGAACTGAGCCCCTTAGGTTTATTGTAATCTGAATGCGGGTTTGTGTACTTACGCGGCAGACAGCGCTTGCCGCGTTGGTGGGTACGAGGGGAGACCTGCAAGAGCAGCGCTCCTCCCGGCACTCGCTGTACGTCACTGCAGTGCAGTCTCTGTAGGTGGAGCATCGTGCGCCCAGCGTACCGCCACCTGTAAAAAACAAATCGCTCTTCTGAATGGATCTGTAGGGTTAATAGTTACAAATGGTTGTTTCTAATTGATGGAATGATTTCTAACGATACAAGTCGAGGGTGAATCGTGAATAGCTTCTGATAGATCTGGACAGGATATCTACTTGGATATGTCACATGAATAACAAACGTCAAAAAAAGTGATTAGTATACAAACAGAAAAAGGTAGGTAAATTATTATTATCAATTCTGATGTAGCCCATGCTCCGGTGGCAATTTTGCTACACATTCATTTTCCCACTTCTTTAATTCTTGAAATGTTATTTCCCCACCTAACTTTTGCCCTTCATGATTTTTTTCTGTTTTTTGTTTGTTTTTTTGTTTGTGGCTTTACGCCTCTTCGAGATCATTTGAGTGGGAAAGGTCTAGTGACAGGGGATGGGATAGAATACCACGATCACCCTTTGAAGGAGCCATCCCGGCATTCGCCTTTAGTGAATTCGTGAGACAATAGTATTCCGAAATCTGCATGGACGGAAAGCGATATAAGCCCGCGTCCTCCCGAATGAGAGGATAGAACCTTACTACTCGATAATTTTAAATTATTTCAGCGTAATTAGAAAAATATTCAGTATTTCCGCTTTTGATTTATTTCAATCCGTGACTCCCTCACCTACAAAACAAAATTTTCCCCCTCTCTTATACCTGAAATAAAGTGTCAGCTGGTGATCGTGGTCAATTTTTTCCATCCGCGCGTTAATCTTATTTCATCTAATATCCTGTTAGTGTGAGGCCTGAAATAGAAATATTTGGGTATATATAATTTGGTAATAAACTTACATTGGCAGGTGCACTTTTGGTATAAAGTAGGGAAAAATTTCCAACTTTCGCGTATAGTAGAGAGGATGATTAAGGAATTTTCCAAGACGGTATATGAACTAAACTACGAAAATTTGTTTAGACACTTCTTTGAGTTTAGCAGGATGACAGGGAACGCTTATTACGTTATCAAGTACAGCATTTTTTTTTTAACTGCTCTTAACAGCGAGGTCTTTAGAGACAGGAAAGTATTTAGGGGGGGGCAAGGAATGGGAAGGAATTCGGCCATGGCCTTTTGAAGGAAGCATCCCGGCATTTGCCTGGAGTGATTTAAGAAACCATGGAAAACCGAAATCTGGATGCCCAGACGGGGATTCGAACCGCCGTCCTCCCGAATGCGAGGCCAGAACGCTAACCGTTACACCACCACGCTCGGTCAAGTACAGCAATCTGGAAGGATTTAAAGGGTAGTGCAGCAAGAAACGCCCGCGGAAATTGTGGTACAATACACAGGAACTGAAGTGCTTTGGGAGTCATTGGAAGACAGGAAGCAGGTAAGGAGAGTGGTGTTTACGTCATAGGTCTACGTTGATGACTAATCCTGGATAGATATTGAACAAAAATTTAGAATTACTTTGTTTAGGAAAAGGCGACTCTGGCCAGAAATTAGTACTTGATTCCAGGCATAAACGGCTTTAAAACTGTTCATTTGTAGGCAAGGGTTTAAAAAAAATTAACCATGAAAATAAAATTAATGTTATTAAGTGTGTGAGAAAATTACCACACAGTTCATTAATTTACGGAGATTTTTAACTAGTAAAATACATTCAATTCTTTTACTTTGGTGCATATGGAAACTAGAGGAATTAAAAGGTCTGTGTATTCAAAGGATAATATCAACGAAATTTTCATTAGGCTAACAAAGGAGAGTGATTTACCTGCGGCGAGCCGTCATACATTGTTCTTGATTCGTTGAAGTTCATGAAAGTCTCGTAATTTCCCCTGAAGCCACGTTATATTGTGGAAGAATGCAGGCTGATGATTATGTGTGACCTCAAAGAACAAAACAAACGCTACAGCTCAAAGAATGCTTTGTACTAAATTTTCGTTCAATCAAATTTTAAAGTTTTAAGGTGTCTCAACGTAGTCAATTATACGAATTGAGTGAGCTGAAGTGTTGAACTGTTCTGATAGAGAAATACGTATGCATTTTGTGCTATTGGCTTATTCATGATAGTAGAAGTGGTGAAAGTAGAAGAGCAGCAGAAATTGACCATCTTTCGGCAGCGAAAGTTTCTTTTTCTTATTAAGTCTTTTGGTTTTTTTGACATTAGAGTCACTAGAACCGAAAGAGGAATGTGAACAAGGAACGGAAAGAAATTCGGCTATGACTTCTGAAGTAACCATCTTGCATTTACTCGGTATGACATCGGGAAACTATGGAACACCCAAATCAAGACCGTGGCTTTAAAATGCGTCCTAAAGTATGCTCACCCACCGCGCTGTTTACGAATCTTATATCTTTAAACGAGAAATTCTTATATATATATATTGGATATCGGAAACGGCTTTAACGATTTGGATGAAATTTCATATTTAAATAATATTTTGCTTTTTAAGTTTATATAAATAATTGTCTTGCCTGCAAAAACCCAATCTTACGAAATACGAACAATGTTTGCTCTCGGTATCTCGAAAACAACTCAACGCCATCTCGTAGATGATTCAGGTACCAGGAAGCCTACTAATATTTTCTCTTTGGTTTCAAGGAACTCATACATTTAAACGAACCTTTCTTGCATACCTTTCTTCGGAGGAATACTAGCACTAAACATTTAATTGAAAAATATTTAAAAATAATTTTTTTTAAAATTGGCTTTGTCAGAAGTGATACTTTACGTTACAAAACTTCGTTGAAAATAATATTGACCGAATATCAAACATCAATATTACTAAATTGTAAGAAGTTATCATTAAATACTACCAGTTTAATTGTAAAACATTTAAAAAGTGGATATTTAAAAAATAGATACTGGCTTTGTCAAATGTTAATTTTTTTTTCAAACTTAAAAATATTTTTAACACCACGTTGTCTGCTGTTTATCTTTGGTTGTTGTGAACAACTGTTAGCTTCGACTAGCTAGCTGATCCGTGTAAAACATTTAAAAGAAGATATTTAAAAATTGGCATTGTCAGAAGTGATTCTTTACTCAACAAAACTTCTTTGAAAATAATATTAGCAGTTATAATGCAATCATCGTTTACTTTTTGGCCGCGTGTGTATTTAACACAAACATCAATATTACTTAATTACAAAAAGTGGTTATCAGGATGTTAGCCAAAGTACGTCGAGTAGAAAAAAAATGGTTATTTCGGGATGAAAATGTGATTAACGTACTCCTTAGGCATTAGTATTCAAGCCAAAGTGTACGCGAAAGTGTACGCGAAGTCGACAAAACAGGTAAAACAAGAGTAATACAATTGAAATTGACGGGTTACGTGCGGTATTAGCCAATATGTAACAGCTATCTTTACCGTGAATTTGTTGATTTTCAAAGAGCTGTATTAGCGGAGGGTGTGGTTAGGTTTAAATGCAGCCTGAACATGCATGAAGACTAATATTCCATGGTGTATCATGGTTTTTGAGTGAATGAGGTGGCTGCAGTACCGAATTCTAACTATAATAACGTCAGAGGCGGCTCGAGATGTCTATTGCCGCTAAGTCAGAAATGTGCCTAATCTTGTTGTGTTTAGGTTGAATGGCAAACCTGGACCAGAATTCCATTCCATGATGCTTAGTGGATTCTGAGTAAATAAAACAGCTGCCACACACCAAATTCTGACTATCAAATCGTCAGAGACGGCTCAAGATGTCTATTAACGCATAGGCAGTAATGTGCGTAATCCTATGTTTTGGCGCTAATTACAACTTTGTTACATATTTTATGGTTTTCGGGTACACTTTTCCTTAAAGTGCCAAGGAAGCAGGTAGCCGTATTTTCAATCCGATTTAACAGTTTTTTTCTACTAGCCGTACTTTGTACTGTAACCGGTTATCATTAAATACTACCAGTTTAATTGTAAAACATTTTATGTAACTAGGAAAGAAATATATTGAATGTATAACAAATATGAAGCGGTCTGACAGCTGAAATGTAATTACGGAGGAAAAAAGTGGTTTCTGCACTGGCTGTCAAAAAATTCTTGCTACGATCCCGTGTTCAAATCCCGGTGGGGGCAAGACTTTTTAATAATTGTATTTGATCATATGAACTACGCTGGGGCGTTCTGTGGTTCGAATCTACATTAAGTTGTAGGTCCCAGAGGAAAGGAACTGACCATCCAACCTCTGATACAATGCCTTAGTATGCCGCCTCCTTGAGGATCAGACCAACCTTCAGATTAGGTTTTTATACTGTCTATATATTTAATCTGTCCAACCTAATATTATTTTATGAGCAACTTTTGCAGATAGATAAAATTAATTTCTCACAAACTTCTCTAAGGATTTTGATGAACTCTTACATACTGTACAGAAATCGAAAGATGCCGAGCGAAGATCAGTCACCCAGGTACTACTAACTAATGTAACTAATGGACTTCTATTGTTCATTCTGGGTACAATTTATAAGCCAATAGTGCAAAAGTCATGGTAGTTTAGA
The DNA here is from genome assembly GCA_031002005.1 of Vandiemenella viatica. NCBI lineage: Eukaryota > Metazoa > Arthropoda > Insecta > Orthoptera > Morabidae > Vandiemenella > Vandiemenella viatica. The sequence goes on from CM061921.1 coordinate 87,358,570, forward strand.
GTTACACAATTAAGAAAAAAAAAAATAGAACTGAGCCTTTCTTCAATAAAGGGCATTTTTCCAAAAAGAGACTGTCAAAAGCTCAAGGTGTGTAACATATTGTTGACTGTGTGGTGATCTCCTAAAGTCACCACATGTTTTATTAGAAGGGATGATTAAAAATGCAAAAATCTGCATTTAGTGAATGAGCCTACAGCCATCGAATTCGGTGACAAAGGAGTACTTCAGGTTGGTGCTGGTTTGTCGGCTGGCGGGAGACACACAATAGTAAGACATTGAAGAATGTTCGTTCAGGGAAGAGTAGGCGAGTCTACCTCCTTGCATGCTTCCAGGGAGAAGGACATTGCTGCAGAACGTGGCAGGTGCCGGGCAGGGCTGTTTGCTGCGAAAAGTCTATTTTTGTATGTGTGGATGCTGCAGCACCAGTGAGGACTTCACATGGTAATGTACCATCCCTTCTGACTGAAAAGTGTTGACATTTCGCTGCCATAGTGATTTAAAAGCCCAGTACGACCCTGAGAGCTGTGAAAATTGCTGATTGCATCTCCCAACAATATTTGACTTCAGTGAGCTAGCCGTGCAACTTGTTGAATTATTGATAAACGAATGTAGTCCTTCAGGTACAGAACTCCAGAATCCATCCTTAAATATCATGTATGTCAATTTTGTAAAACTTCATACTTAAATATGTTTCAATTGTTTATGCCACAATAAAATTCGATGGTTTTAAATAAATTCTTCATTCTAACATTCAAATGTAATGCAGAACTCTGTTCCTTTAATTTTCCTCTTTTGGAATGGTGCCCTTGGAATTATTTTCATAGTAATTAATTAAATAAGTTAAACTAAAAAATCAAAATATTCTCTTTACAAAGAGCTCATTAAGAGACGAGAGTATACAGAGCATTTCAACTGTAAGCAGAAAACTTATTTTGTTTAAGGTAATATCTAGTTAGATGCTTATTTTTGTGAATACGATCTGCACTAATCATAAAGAAACCACTGACAATTTATGACAGTCATAATTTATATTGCCTGTCTTTGGATTAACGAAAAACTGCCCGACTTTATTGGACAGGTTCTCGCTTTGAATTTATGAGAGTGGCGTAAATTTAAAAACATGGCCGGCAGAACTTGCTTTTGTATTTATGAACAGCAACAGAGATTGCCATATTATGCATTCAGCCCATGGATATAAGTGGTCAGAC
>CM061921.1:87360777-87448407 GCA_031002005.1 Vandiemenella viatica
AAATCTACAGCGAGATTATGGTTGTAACTGTCGTCTCGACTGGTACGTTTCAAAGTTTCGCATACTTTCTACGTTTATTATTATATCATAAGGTCATATTTAAGGTCGTCCATCATCGGTTTACCGAGGCTGTGCTTGTTTCAAAGTAAGGCTCTATCTGCTACCGGCACGCTAGGCCTGTCGTCATTTTGATGGGAAAGCGGATGTGCACGAAATGTGTAACTTGTGTTCTGCATGATAAGTGTATTTTTGTTTGTGAAGTGTTTACTTTATAAGCGATGAACGATCCAGGATTCACCTCGCTGATGGCAGAAAGCCGAGTTAAAACCGCAGTCAATATGGCCGGTATGCCGACATGGGATTTGAACCGAGACCGGTTGTACCTGAGTGATCTTAATTCTAATAGCCATACTGGCGCGCCCTCATCCCTTCTAGGTACAAGTTTAAGTTATTATGATATCCACTTTGGGCGTGCAATCACTTTAAAAGTCAAACCGAAAGGGTTGGATTTAGAATGAATTGGTTACAAATTGCCTATTGTACACTACTACTTATGTGAAACACCAAGTCACTCTTAGCATTTCCCCTAACAATTGTAGATGGTGAACCCCGTTCATCCATTAAAGTACATGTAACTATCAGATAGGAAATAGTATAGTAAACATCCATAAGCTTCAGTTGGTTTACAAACATGAAGGCGTCACAAACTAAACGTTGAATACAAATTGGTAACCCAGGACAGGTAAATTATGAGAAGAGGGTTTGATCCTCTCAGACACACAAGGAGCCACTTGTAACTATTACTCAACAATGTGCAGTTTCATTATATGGTTTAAGCGGTAGAACATACTGAGGTATTTTAAAACGAAAAGGATTTTTTTGGTGATGATATTTCAAACAAATGGAAATATCATTAAAAAAAATGTGATATCCTGATGTTCATCAGTTTAAAATGGATGATGATTTTTCCAAATGTGTGTCAGAACCATAATATGGAAAACCCAAAACGCCATAGACTTTTATGAAATATATGTAGCAATATAACTTGAATTGGCAATATTCCTTCAGAGATGTAACACCACTGATCAAAGGTTTCTTCCTGCAAACTGGAAAGACTATATTTTTTATTTGTTTAAAAAAAGGCAATGAGTGTCCTGACACACAGGCCGCTACAAGTTCGTATAGATATGTTCTCCCAACAGTTACATCTATATCTCTTTCTCGTATTATTTTAGTATATTGTGGGGACAACACAAGACAAATTTAACACTTAATTAAAATCACCCTTCCCCTCGGCCGGACTCGAAGTGGTGATTGTTGGTATGTAAGGTGAACGCTCTACCATTACGTTACCGGGACCGGCAGGAAAGCGCGTAATCATGGTACATTTCAGTTGTTACGAAAGATTTGAATGTCCTTTGCGTTTTGTTTCCTAAATCTTCGACAATTCACCATGCTTTGTAGATGCGTACTTTCTAAGGAATTCTTACTATTTCAGAATGGAACTTTTAAACTAAGTCCAGTACATATTTTGTTATATACAACACGAAATAACAGAAAGGCAGATTTTCACCATAACTAAACTCCCCCAAGCTTTAAAGCTTATACGGTACAGTCTTTCAGTGTTTACGAGAAGTTTCAATAGTCGACGAGTTTATAAAGTTACTTTTTATAGATTTTAGATACTGTATTATGTGACCACTGAGCAGTTACCAATAATTTGCAGAATATTTTTTTTTTTTAGAAAAATGTAAAGGAAAGTGAAGATATGAGCTTAAGAAAAGAGGGTAATGCAGGATGATTTACGGGCAGTAAATTCCCACTTACAATATTAAGAAAACTCGTAAAAACTGGTGATGTATTAATTTAAACCCTGACTGTTGTAGTAAGAAAATAATCTAATTACAAATTAATTTTATATTAATATTCGTTTTGTATCTGCTCGTTATAGGAGGGTTCCAGATTAATTTAATTATTTTCACACAGCATGCTTAGGACAAGGAGATTCCAAAGAAATTCAATGATTCAAGTAGTTCATTAACAGGGATATAAAACTGTGTAAGCTCTAATATGTTTAAGTGTGAAGGAAAGGAAATGTTTTAAGGCATATGAGAATTGGTATTGGAGATACCAGGTCATGGGTCTGCAAAGTTTGTCTGTGCCGGAGTTCCACGATGGGCGAAGTTCAGAATGAAGGCCCGTAATCGCTTCCTGAAAGCAAGTTGACGCCAAATGAACACTGAATCCCTTCAGGTCAGTTTATTTTTAACCATACAGAAATACAACAGACAAGTCGCCTACTTCTTCCTGGCAAGTTTTTAAATTTTGTCGCAGATATTTTATTAATTTCAGTTGTGCCTACAAAACATTTCTTTAGTAATGAACCTTAGGAACTCTATAAACCGTTATTATTTCAATATTCTTCAACCTGTCTTTGCTGATCGTTGTTGGCAGTATAAAACATAAATTATTTCTCAGATAAATGAGTTTTGATACAGTAACATCGCAACTAAGAATGTGATTACAAAATTTACTTATTGTTTACGACATTTGAAAATGAGAAAATTTTATTCGACATCAAGAAAAATACGAGGGTGATACGTAAACTAATGAACAACGATTATATTGCATCTAACTTTCTCCACTTGACTGCAGTGATGTTTCGATTAGGAAATGTTCTGATAATACAAAAAATCGCCGATGCTGAAATTACAATGTTACGTAGTAGATAACTTAGAATAGTAGACAGCCTAAGTGGGTTCGAATATAGCAACGATCGTAGTGACAAATTAAGTGTGGTTTAAGACTATAATTGACCTGTTTCGTTTCTACATTCGCTTTTCCCTCAATTTATGATAGAGCAGTTATTTGAGAGCTACACAAAATACGTCTAATGTCTTGGAATTGCGGAGGATATAACCGATGTAACCTGCCCTCAAAGGAGTTTTCCATTGATTTTTCTCAGTCCCCTGAGCAAATCCTTGAATGTTTTTCTAAAATAAGGCTACCGGTGACACATCTGTCTGCAAGGGAACTATTTCAGTGCACTATCACCACTCATCATAATAAATTGACAGCAGCATTATACGAGTTACTCGTAGTAACTGTGCGTTTTCATGCAAATACAGAACACCATAAGTCAGTAATGACGATATTCGTATGTTCACGAGATACATTCATCATCCACAACCGAAGCAGCATTCAGTATCGATTGTCGTAAAAACATTTGAATAAAACAATATTTATATGGCCCATTTGTGACTGCTAACAGTATGGGAACTTAATCGTATATAATATTAATTGCTTCTTATAGGACAAAAAGCGGATATTATTCACCAAAGATCATAAACAAAAAATGTTAATGTACACCGAATTTCATTTCTTTACAATTGCACATCTTTCATTTATGACACCGAGTTTGGTGGATGAACGGTAACGCTATGGCCTCGCCTTTGGTAGGACGCTGGATCGAATTCCCGATCGGGTATCCAGATTTGGGTTTTCCACGGTTTCCACAAATCATTCCAGGCGAATGCTGTGACGGTTCCTTCCAAAGGCCATGACCGAATTCCTTTCCATTCCTTGCCCCCAGCCGCATCCCGCCTATAATGACCCCGACGTCGACTAGGTGCAAAGCCATAAGAAAAAAAAATATGACAGTGAAATAATTTAATAAATACACTCACTGTGGTTAGTTAAGAACTACAACAGTCATAATACCTTACTAAAACGTATATTATGAATTTCTTGGCACTATGTGTTTTTAACAGTAGATACATATCGCTTTAAGATATTTGCTATTTTAAAGATAATAAGGACTTTCTGTGTGATGAAAGGCATGTGGGCTGGTAAGTTAAATAAATTATTAATAAACCTACAATAACCTCAAAAAGGTTCCTGAAAATGGACATTAGTTGACCGAAACCTGTAGAAATAACAAAATCTCTTGAGTCAATGTTTTTAAAGGGTGACGTCATTAACGCGACAAAATACATTCATTCCTCCGGCATTTTCTCATTCAGGTTATTCTACATCGATAAAAGGATACATAACAACGATTTCTCCACTACTGCCCACCAAGCCCTTAGCGAAAATCAGACTATTATGGTCACCCACATTGTGTTATTAGGAACACATGCCTGGTTTTTAGTATTCCAGGAAATTAGGATGTTATGGACAGATCAATTTCTTCTGCAATATACGTCTTAAGAAAATATTTACCGCCGGCTTGTGTGTGATCGGTAACTTAACATTAGGGCTTGACATTCGAGAAACGCGAGTTCAATATGTGGTCCTGCCATCCAAATCTCGTTTATCCATAGTTTCCGGAAATCACTTAGGCAAATGGTTCCATTCTAAAGGCCATTTCCAATTCCTTCAATATCATTGCCCACAGTACACCGCCGGGTCTAATGACCTCGACGTCAAAGAGACGTAAAATCCAATTAAAAAGTTTTCTGTTCAATGTCTGCATAGTAGACAAACACAACATTTAGTCGGACTCGCTCCATTGAGCTTGCAACTAGATGTCAGTGTGTTGCTCATGTGCTGCCAGGTTGTCTATGATAGGAGGTGTATTTTACTCTGTACCAGTAACGTAGTCACATAATAGATCATGCTGACAATGATAGAAAAATAACGCGTGATAGATATAACTTCCTTGCACTATATTTCCCCCCCCCAACAACCATTGTCATTACGCATAATTCAGACTATTGGGACACGTTATTCTCCTCATTAAAAAATACGAATGTTCGATATTAACTCCATAACGGAAACAATATACTCATAGAAACGGACTTCAGCAGCATGGTCCGCTACACCTTTACTCAAGTTGTTGTTTCAACTTTCACAATATGTACACTATGTCCATTATTAGTCTTCAGAAACAGATAAACTGCGTCCACCAAGTTGAAATTTGTCTATATCCCTGTTGAGGACATTATTGACATACATATATCAACAGGCTCAACATGGTGACGATACGAGGCAGAGAATTATGAGGAAGTATGACTGACTCCAGTGTCGTGCAAACTGCCGTCTACTCAAGCTCGAACTCGCTCGGTCTATTTCCATGACTGGTCCTCTCTACCCTGGCGAGCTGTGACCTCTGAATCTTCCCCACGCTCGGTGGTCAAACGAAGGCTCGGCGGACAACGAAGTCTTGGCGGACAACGAAGACTCGGCGGACAACGAAGGCTCGGCGAGCACACGGAAACTAGGCAATGCAGGAATAGCGCTGATGTCTTCCTCGCCCGTGCCGCGCAACAAACGATGGTACATCCTGGAAAACTGGACAAGATTGTACGGCAGGAGCATTCTCGAATCTACGATATATCAGTGATTACTGCCATCATTTTGCGTATGTTCTAAAAATTGAATCGCTGTAGACATGAAGTGTAACCTGTATGTGTTTGTCAAACATATGTAACGGAAGTATTACAAAACTATGATATAAAAAACGCAGTTGTAACGTGTAATAAACTCTTTTGGTGGGGGTGGCTCTATTTTTGAAACTTGTTAGACACCCTGTATAGCGTCAGCAATTAAAACCTTTCTTTATCAACATGTTAATATTAAGCCTCGCACATGACACGTCCTCAGGGGTTACAAGACCATAAAGAAAATGGGTTCACAAAAGACATGACTTTATTGACCAAACTAAAGACACAAATCTGACATGTGAAGTTTCAGTTGAATATTTTAAACAAGTATCCAGCTAATCAGGGTAGCTTCTCAGGGGTATTTTCCGGGCTCTTGATATGTTGCAATAAGTCTCACTTTTATAGGCACATTACCGTGTCCGCAGAGGATGACGGTGGTCTCGCAGTCCCTCTTCTCACCTCGACATACAGTCCAGAAGTGCCCGCTCTCCACTCCACCTCCGAGCAGCATTCCATGCAACAGGATACAAGAAAATCCGAGTGGCGTGTCACTATTGTCCCTTAGGTTGGCTGTCCCTGCTGTTATTGTCAACAGCGCAGCGGGTGGCTTGACGAACGGGCTCGCGGCTTCCGCTCGCCGAAAAATAGCCCTCGCTTTATCTGTGCACACTGCGTCGCCTTGGAAACGCGACTTATTACAAACGTAAACCCTTACATAAATAAATTATCTATAGTTACTGACATACATAAATGAATACCCTGAATCCATTATTAGTGCATTATGAATTATATGGAGGTTTCAAATAAATGTGGTGTCTTGTAAGGATTTATACCTATTAATGAACAACTTTGAATTCACTTTAATTACATAACAGATACCACCTTCGTACGGATTGTAAATAGTCAAAAGATCATTCATATTTTCGGGAGAAAGATTCTTCAACTTTTATGAAATGCTGGACCATCACCACAGAAATGTTCAAAAGTAGTGCTAACTGTCGATTTTTACTTTTTAATTAACATAAAGTTGTGGCCCATCTTTAAGTATCCGAATTTTCTAGAAAGTAAACACATACGATCTTATATAATGATACAACAGCACGTAAAAAATAATAATAAGACAACTTATATACTTTCAACTCTTTAATTTTTCAGTTACTTCATTCTTAGATTTAGCGATTTTAAGACTGCGATGCAGTTTATGGCTGTTCCGATTGTATGGAGCGGGTACCAGAGTGGTTTTGTCACCACGCAGCACGTGAATAACAGACCGAGCGTACTATCAGGCTCGGTCCTCTGTACTGTATTTCCTGTATTTGGCCGGCAGAGGTCGCACTGGCAGCGACAAACCAAGTGAGCCTAGACGGCGTCCTGCACGACTCTAACTGGCACTATCTTAAACCGTTCTCCTGATTATACCATGCCCCATTCCGGGTGTAGGAGGTTACCATGAACGATGTAACCCCTCCATGGGAACTCTCTTGGGAAGATGAAATGGGATGTTTTCCAGTTGCTTACTCCAATGTGTGTTCGTATGTGCCATTAGATGAGGGGGTTCTTAAAAATAGCCTGAATAGCATTGCCGTAGGCGGAACTTGTGTCGTACGCGTTTCTGCCGATAGGCGTTTATAGTGCAACTCATTGTCAGTTCAGTGCCGCCTGTGTTGTCGACCTGGCTTGTCTTGTTAATCTGCAGCGATTGTTTTGCTAGTGCTGTTTTGTTATTGTTTCGTTTTTGATGATTGCAAGTTTAAGTGAACAACGTGCAGTTGTGAAATTTTGTTTTCTACTCAGTAAAAATGCTACTGAAACTGTTTTAATGTTGAAAACAGCTTACAAAGACGACTCTATGGGAAAAAACTCAAGTGTACGAATACTTTGCGTGGTTTAAAAATGGCGACATGTCGATTGATGACAAACCTCGTTCTGGACGTCTGGTTTTTAAGACGTTATTAAAATTAAAAAAGGTAATGAGATGCATTAATTAATAAGTTAATTTGCAAAATTAATCCCGGGTAGGCGCCAAGAATGGAAGTGTTCTCTATCAGAGAGAAGCGACATTCCAGTTCTGAAATACTTTTTATCAAATCAATTGTACTTTTGAAATTACCGTTAAAAATACATATCTTCATCTATTCAAATGATATACTGATATATTGGAAAGCAAGTTATTGAAAGCAGGGTTTACAACATCTATATTATTTACTTTGAATATAAAATTAGTTGATTTATTTAACAGAACTGAATATTTAAGAAGTTTACAAAGTTAAACATTTCTTTGGAACAATTTGAGCATGATTCAAATCTCAGACCATTGCCTAGGGTTTAATGACGCAAGAGTGTCTACACATGACCGGAGTTCTTTACCGTAGCCGATGAGGTGCGGAGAAAACAGACGGACCCTGTTGATCAGCTGTGCGCGAGTCTGGTGATGACTGCCTCAGGTATAAGCGGCTGGTCCCTGGAGCGTTCGGCCTGGCGGGCTGCGTTCCCAGTCGAGGTAAACTCACTTTCCGACCAGAAAACAGTCTCCCGTGGTGGGTCGCTGCGGTTTTGTTGGCCGGCCAGAAACAGAATGTCTTCCTCCTCGCTTGTCGGCCCCGTCGAAAGCTTCCAGGCTCCGGTGTTTTAGCTGGCCCGCGAAATTCCAGCCAAAGGGAGCGTTTGGCGTGGCGTCCTCGATTTCCATTGGCACTCCTCATGCAACATAAAACTTATGGTTTATAAAAGTTCGTAACACACTGTTTGATTCGCTGGTTTCCAACAGAGGTGTTCTGACACCTGACTTTTTCTCGGAAGTATCGTTTCTCTAGTTTTAACTTTCTACTCTACCTGGAAACCTTCTTTCGGCACAGGTCCTATACTGTCCTTTGAATTTCTTTGAATGCGTAAAGCTTTTAACTTTACGGCCTGCCATAAATCTTTCGGCCTTTCAGCGCAGGCAGGAGTCACCTGGCTCTCGCCGATGACAAAGAAACGTGGAATGTTTCGGCTCGGCCCGACACTGGCTAATTCACACACACAAATTTCACGTCACCAATGGGACATCACATTGGTGACGAGTCATGGTGCTATGGTTACGACCCAGAAACAAAGCATCAGACAAGCTAATGGAAGACGTCATTGTCACCCCATCCAAAAAATGTCGTCAAGTCAAATCAAACAATTTTTTGATGGCAAGGGAGTATATCATTCAGAGTTTGTTCCCCCACATCAGACCGTCAATCAAACCTTTTATTTGGAATTTGTAAGAAGATTACGCAACAGTGTTCGTCAAAAAAGACCCGATTTGTGGCAGATAGGAGACTGGTTCTTCCACCACGACAATGCATCTCCACACACAGCTATCTCTGTTAGCCAGTTTTTGGCTAAAATTGACATGGTTCCGCTGCCCCACGCACCTTACTCGCCTGACCTGACTCCGTGAGACTTTTTCTTAATTCCACGAATGAAAAGGGGCATGAAGGCACATCGATTTGACAACATTGAAGAAGTCGAGAAAAAAAAACGAGGAGCTGTCAGCCATTTCTAAAGAAGATTACAGAAAATGTTTCGAACAGTGGAAGCACCGGTGGGACAAATGTATTAGTTGTAATGGGGAGTATTTTGAAGGGGATAAGTTTGTTTTGTAAAAAATTTGAAAATATATAGCTATTAAAAATTAAATCCGTTTTTTGGGTACCCCTTCGTAGGTGTGGATGACTGTAATAATGTGTGTGGGTGTTTACGGAGTGTTGTATGAAATTAAAGATGAAGAAGGAAGAGAGTGAAACCCGGTGCCAGCCCATTCAGGCCTACTCTTCCTAAAGATACCATGGGGCCGCCACGCTTAACGTACCCATCCAGGAGAGATAGACCAGAGAAATAAGGTGCTTATATGTATTTTTTAATTTCTTGGTGCCGTTAGGAATTCTTAGAGGGTACATTACTTTTAGTGAAAAGCTCCTTCTACCTACAGGTTTTGGTTGTTACAGAGTATGAATCACCAGAGTGAATTTCTTTTCGTGTTTACCGTAACGGTCCTTCAATGCGGTTTCTCAACATCACGACACCCATTCAGATTTTTGTTTCAAGTAAGGGTTTGGGAAAGACTATACTAACTTTTCCCAACCAAATGTCAACCTCTCCTTCACGTGGTGCACCCTGTTTGCTCAGACGCGGCTCTGTCGAATGAAAGATTCCCGGTATAAGGAGTCACCCGTTGCTCTCCAACGGTCTCCGAAAGGAGGGCAGCGGTTCAGGGCACCCTCTTGGCCTTGAGGTTGGAAACGGCCGCTAAAGGCGGTTGAATCAGAAATGATCAACAGCATGGGGATGCAGAAGGCAACGGGAAACCACTACATTAAAGACCCAAAGGGTATCCCGAGGACATGTAATCCTCTGAAATTACATATATCATAATGACTTCTTACTGGGTAAAATATTCCGGAAGTAAAATAGTCCCCCAATCGGATCTCCGGGTAGGGATTGCTCAGGGAGGAGTCATCAGAATGGAATGAAACATTCTACGAGTCGGAGCGTGGAATGTTTGAAGTCTGAATAGGGCAGGTAGGTTAGAAAACTTACAAAGGGAGATGGAACAACTTAAGTAAGATATTGTTAGGATTAGTGAGATTAAATGGAAGGACGCGTATGATTTCTGGTTTGGGGAACACAGGATAAATAGCACACAAGTGGTCAATGGAATCACTGGTGTAGGATTTGTAGTGAATAAGAGGGTAGGGAAACGGGTGAGCTATTATGAAAAGTTTAGTGACAGGGTTATTTTGATGAGGTTAGAAACTAAGCCCACCCCAACTACGTTAGTAAAAGTGTATATGCCAACGCCACAGGAAGGTGACGAAGAAATAGAGAAAATATATGCTGAAATTGAATAATTAATCCAATATGTGAAGGGGGAGTAACATCTAATAATTATGGGTGATTTGAATGTGATAGTGGGAGAAGGAAAAGGGGGGAATACTGTAGGAAGTTTTGGTCTAGGAGAAAGAAATGAGCGAGGAAGCAGGTTCTTAGAATTTTGTGAAAGATATATGCTAGTTGTGACAAACACACTGTTTAAGAACCATGCATGAAGGATATACACCTGGAGACGTCCTGGGGATACAAGCAGATATCAGTTATATTATATCATGGCCAAACAGAGATTCAGGAATCAAGTTCTAGACTGTAAAGCGTAGCCAGAATCAGACAGATACTGCGACCATAATTTGATAGTAATGGAGTGCAGGCTGAAATTCAAGCGAATAAGGAAGCAGTGTAAACAGAACAGACTCGAAATGAATAAACTGAAACAATCTAGCACGAGAGAAAAATTTGCAGAAATGGTGGACTTAGGTCTAAGAAGTAACTCTGAAAGGAGCTCAACCGAGGACGAATAGAATGCATTAAAGACCGAAATAATGAAAACTGGTAAAGAAACATTAGGCTTTAGGCAACAAGCTGCCCGGATCACAGAAGAAATTTTGGAGCTGATGGATCAGAGGAGAAGGTACAAAAATGCTCAGGATGAAGCAGGAAGAGAGCAATACAGGCAATTTAGAAATCAAATAAATAGGAAATGCAATAAAGCAAAAGAAAATTGGCTAGAAGAAAAGTTTGAAGAAGTAGAAAAGGAAATTGTTGTAGGTAAAATAGATGTTGCATATAGAAAGATCAAACAAAATTTTGGAGAAACGAAGAAAAGAGGTGTGAAAATTAAAGCTGTCAATGGGAAACCTCTTTTAAGCTCAGAAGATAGAGCTAACCGATGGAAGGAATACATTGTGAAACTGTATGATGGGGACGACTTGAACACTAGCGTAATGGAAAAGGATGGTGATTTCGACATTGATGAATTGGAAGATCCTGTTTTGAGGACAGAATTTAGTAGAGCTCGTGCATGACTTGAAAGCAAATAAGGCAGTTGGAATTGATGAGATCCCTGCAGAACTTCTGAAATCCCTAGGAGGAGGACTCGAAAGATTATTCAAACTGATATCAAAAAGTTATGAAACAGAAGAAACTCCAACTGATTTTAATAAAAACATCATCTTCACACTTCCGAAGAAAGCACAAGCCGACAAAGGTGAGAATTATCGCACCATTAGTCTAACATCACATGATTCAAAATTACTGACCAGAATAATATACAGAAGGATGGAAAGGGTAGTAGAAGAGATAGCAGGTGAAGATCAGTTTGGGTTAAGAAAATTCGCGGTACAAGGGAAGAAGGAATCTTGGTTTTAAGATTAATACTCGAAGGGCGGATCATGAAAAACAAAGATATTTTTATGGCATTTGTTGATTTAAAAAAAGCTTTTGATAATGTTTGGTATGACAAGGTGTTCAAAATTTTAAAGAAGTTGTATCTAAAGTATCGGGATAGAAGAATACTCTTTAAACTATATAAGAATCAAGTGGCTATAGTAAAAGTAGAGAATCACGAGAGACATGCCTTAGTTAAAAAGGGTGTGAGACAAGGTTGTAGTCGATCCCCGTTAATATTCAACTTGTATGTAGAAGAAGCAACAAAGAAAGTCAAAGAAAAATTTCCATGTGGCATAAGTGTTCAGGGAGAAGAAATAAGTATGCTACGATTTCCTGATGATATTGTCTTGTTAGCAGAAAGGGCTGAAGATATTGAGAAGTTAATTAATGGCATAAACAAAATACTGAAGGAAGATTTTGGACTGGATATAAATCAAAGCAAGACTAAATTGATGAAATGTAGCAGAAATGATTCCAGTACTAGTAAATCTTTATATATAAAAATGAATTGCAGTTCGTTTGTCTCGCTAAAACTCGGGAATGAATGGGCTGATTTGGCTAATTTTGATCTTGAAATATTTTTGGAAGTTCAGGGAAGGTTTAAACGGTGAGAAAAAATGGAAAAATTGCGAGGAAAATTCTAAAAAACGACAATTTAATCTTATATACAAAAATCGATGTCTGTCTGTTTGTCCTCTAAGCGCTATTAAACCGTTCGTCCGACTACGGTGAAACTTTGGTGAGTTGTCGAGTGCACGCCGGAGAAGGTTCCTAAGAAATAAAATTTCCAAAAAACCACCCGACCCCCTTCCCCATAAAACCGCATAATTTAAAAACCACAGATTTTATCCGATTTTGATGGAAATTGGCACACATATACCTTGAAACAAACAGAAAAATACTGCCTACATATGTTTTCCAAAAACGCACCCCCTCTCCCCCTTTCCATCCTTTAATTTTTACACAAACCCACACTTTTTATCCGACTTTGATGGAACTTTGTACACATATACTTTTAAACAAAATAGAAATGTACCATAGAGATTAGTTTTATACATTTGGATCCCAAATCTCAACCCCTTATCCCCATTATTTTCGCCTCTCTTTATTTCCAATGTTCCTTAAACTAACTTAATTCAATGTGGATGGAACTTTGCACGTGTATAAATTAAAGCAAAGAGAAAACTGCTGTCTGTCTTTGGTTTTAAAAAATCCACCCACTTTCCCTATCACCCTAATTAAGAAAAGTTTACACTTGAAACCATTCAGTTTTTCGGAAATATCTCGAAAACGGTGGGGAAAATAGACAAAGTAGATAGCAACATTATCAAAGTACACATTATTTCAGCTTAAACAGCAGTGGACAGATTACGATCGGACAATTGCTGACCAAGAAATTCGAACTTGACGTTAAAAATTATTTTAAAGTTTTTGTGACAAGACACAAATCTACAGTTTTTATTTGATAATTAAAGAAGTTTGCACACATATGCTTTAAAATAAGTGAAAATGATGTTTATATTTAGTTTACAAAACTGCACCCACTCTCCTGTTTCACCCCTCTTAAGATTGATTTACACATGCAACTTTTTTGTGTTTAGCATATATCTCCAAAACAAACTCAGATTTTTTTGTGTATATGCTGATTGGAATCACCAAAAATATTGCATAACCAAGACCTTTGCAATAAACTTGAAATTGAATGAAACAGAATTAAATTTTATACATAAATATCTAATTTTTCCTAAATACATTCTAAATGTGTACTCAAGTCTAGCAATAGCGAAGCATTGCCGGGTCAGCTAGTTAAATATAAAAATAGGATGGAATTCATTTGGAGAAGTAAGTCAATTCTACTACTTGGGAAGCAAAATTACAACCGCAAGAATGATGTTAAAAGCAGAATAGCACTAGCAAAAAGAGCCTTCATGAAAAAGAGAAATCTTTTAGTTTCAAATATTAATCTAGGAATTAGAAAGAACTTTTTAAAACTCTTCGTGTGGAGCACAGAACTTTATGGTAGCTAGACATTAGGAATACCTGAAAGGAAGAAAATTGAAGCATTTGAAATGTGGTGCTACAGAAGAGTGCTGAGATTAAGTGGACAGACAAAGTAAGAAATGAACGAGTTTTTGAAATGATGGGTGAGGAAAGAGATTTGTGGAAGAAGCTTACAGAAAGAAGAGACAAGCTGGTAGGTCATATTTTGAGACATGCTGGATTAGTTAATTTTTTGGTGGAGGGAACAGTGGAAGATAAGAACAGTTGAGGAAGGCAGATATTAGAATATATGACGCAAATAATTGAGGATGTGGGTTGTTAAAAAAAAAAAAAAAAAAAAAAAAAATCTTAAAGGAGAATAGAACAGCTTTTGGTAGAAAAGAAATAATAATAATAAAAATCGTTTATGTATTAAATATAGATGTTAGGTAGTACATCTAGTTACGTCACATTGTAAACAACACGAACGCTGCGACTATCTGTGTTAGAACAAAGAATATTAATGTGACAAAATACTGAAGGAAAAAAGTTTGGCAGAAGCGTTGTTCGTGTTGTGATGGATAAATCAAAGACGGATCCTCAGCTTTCTGTACAACTGCTGTTGAGAGCTATAGGTTCAAGGCGAACTCGATTGCAGGCTGCTAAATCACCTTCTGTATGGTCATGTTTGTGAAGGTTGTACCCTCTCAGTAATGGATAATTAGTCTGTATAATGGATGTCTCTTACAAACAAATATATAAAAAATTATAATGCAGCAAGTGGTTTAGCACATTTACGTAATTTTAGAACCACTTAATTTCACTTTTACGCCATAAAACCACTGATATTACTGTTTCTTTAACATTATCTTGAGCATCATTTCCCTCATCCTCATCAGTAACTGAATCTTCTTGCTGCATGTTAAAATTTTCTGTTTCTGACGACGCTCGTGACTTCACTATGTTGAGAGGTAATTTCTCATTACTTTTTTTTTAAATCGCTCTTCGTTGCAGCGTTGTGTTACTTAGAGAGAGCTTAGGTGCTTTTTAAAACTGTCATGATACGAGAAAATTGAGAAAGTGATAGAGACAGCTAGCTAAGCTCTTCTTTCATACACATAAAATTTTTGAAAAATGACACTCGCATTTAAATGCGACCTCCTACGTTCTGCTGTGTGAGAACTATACAAACATGGATTTGTGTTATTGGTTAACCCAGACGATTTGTTTTGGCAAATCAAGTCAGTAAGACGAATGGTAAAGGAACTGAGAGAAGATAGCGGAGGCGTTGTTATGTAGAAGAGCCTTCTAGAAAGTTAAAAACAGAGTAATGTTGTAGAATAGCCAAAAAATTCTACGGCCATCATCAGTTACATCTGAATAAAACAGGAAGAAGAAAAATGTTATTTTTTTCATTGATGCATTCGTTTTCCTTGTACATATTACCGCACTGTTTTGTACAAGTCGAAGCAAAGATATTACGTCTTGTATTTGGGATGACAAGAACGATATATATATTTCTGGCTCTTGTGATAAAGATTTTCTGGATCAATATAGGGGGTATAAAAGAGCTATTTATCTTATGAACATGTGCTTTAAAACTATAGAATAAAGAACGCACTGTTGTATCATCCCAGTATAGAAAGGTTGTTTTCTTACAATAGCTGAAATAAAAACAAATCCCAAAAATATAGTAAACACATATTTTGAAAAATAAGAAGAATTCTCTTGCACTACACAAATGAGATACCGATGTGAATGATTTTGTGTTTTTCGCAGTTATTATGTTAATTTTGCCAAATCCGCGTCTATTGTGGGCTTTACTTCATTTTCTCCCCAAGTTTCTGCCATAGTTTAATGTCATTTTCAGGGGTACAACTTCTTGCCCAATTATCTGGAGATCGACATTGCATCCCGCTGTTCTCACCACCATAGTGGATAGACAGTTATATATCTCACGGTTAATTGTGATACTATAAATGACAAATCCTCTTCAGGTTCATTGTTTTAATTCACTTCCAATATGAGTAAGGCTGACAGTAAGTTAGTAATAACTTTAGCTCCTTAAAATTATATTTGTCCTCGAGGCAAAACATATGTAAGAAAAGCTGTAGCTATAAAAATAAATACAATAATTGTCAAAAATTATACATATTTATACGATCTATAACCCTCATCCTACCTGATTATACAAACAATTAAGAAAGAATAAGGCTCCATTAGCATAAATTCTACGTATTAATCACCTGTTATTTATGTCTCGGTATACAATGGAAATAACGTTCAAAACTCTAGTGCGTGCTCATTTGGATTACTGTTGTGGGATTTGGGATCCGTATCGCAAGGGATTAATTGACGCATTAGACAAAGTACAGAGGTGAGCCACTCGATTCGTAACTGCTTGCTACAGCGCTTACGAAAGCGTCGCAGAATTGATAAATAGGTTGGGCTGGGATTGTTTGGCAGACAGACGACGTCGTTTTCGTTTGAATTTATTGGAGAATATGCAAAATTCTTTGATTTACGAGTACACTGGAATACTTCTTCCGCCAAATTATTTAGGTTGCAATGACAGGAGGGATAAGATTAGACAAAGAAGATGCCGTACTTATGCTTTCATATATTATTTCTTTGCTCGAGCTATTCAGGATTGGAATGCACAGAATTAAGATTGGTGCTTAGCACCCTCTGCCACACACGTATTTGTGATTTGCAGGGTATGGATGTAGAAATGAATACACTGTTAAAAGCTATTTCAATATTAGCCATTTAATATATAGCCAGAAACTGTAAAGTTATGATTTGAATCAGTAAGCATAATCCTAAAATAGAACCGAAGTTTAATAGGAAATAAATATTTACTGGCGCTTGTAAATCAGTTGGTGGATTGTTTATGTGATTCAGCGATTAATACGTATTGATTTATTCACATGTTATTTTTCGAATTGGTACATTTATAATATTGTTACTTTAACTACTGCAACTATCGTAATAAAAAATTAATTATAATGATTATTATTATTCAGTATAATATTCTATCATATATATATATTGATGATACCTTGAATCATTATATCTCTATTTGCATAATCATAAATTAATACTTTTTGTCTAGGTAGTAACGTAATATCAATGATATAAGTACATTTTATATTAAAATAACATATGTTATACTAGTATCAAATATTTCGTTTGAGACGATTCTAGTAATGTAAATAAAAATAAGTATTTACTCACTAAAAAGATTAAAAATAAAATGTATGATACTAAAAATTTTGTATTGTGACATTCAAATGTAATACTCTTATTGATTGAATTAAATTAATTAATAATATTAATGTTGGATTTTTTATACTTATAGATCTAATGTTTATAATAATCAAAAGGAAACAAAATTAGTATTCAAACATCAGAGATTCGTTAATTTAAAATATTGGGTTTGAGGTCGAGTGGAAGAGTTTTCTACATGTAAAATTTTAAAAGTGAATTCTTATTTTTTGCTTACACCACCAAAGTTTTATATTAAACTATTAAAACTTGTGTTGTGTTCAGTATTAATAAATTTCAGTGGAGTGTATATTTATTTTTCTAATAGTAAATATTTATTTATAGTATTTTAGGTTTAGAATATATAGTGATTTATTTATATTTTATTGTACCTAATTATTTGAAAGATTTTAGATCAGAGATATTTATCGTTTAATTTTTGTGTTTTCTGTTTGTGTGGGTACTTTAGCTTTATATATTTTAGTTTCAATAATTTGTTGTAATGGAAATGACTTTTTTTTGTCTTTTAATTTCACTTTACCTTAGTACTTGTTTTAACATTAGCTTTTTATGATACCGTCGTGTTTGATAAAATATTTATGATGATTGGCTCACTCTTTAATGTTTTTATGTGTTTTATCTCTATAGTTAATTATCATTGCTATATTGATTATAATTCAATTATTTTTTTAGCTTATGATTAGATTACTTTAATAGAAATTATATTATGATAATAGAAAATTTGGAATTTTGGAAAATATCTTTATTTTCTTTTTACTAGTACTTTGAATCAAGTTTAATTCCAACATTATTATTAATTTTAGGCTGAGGATATCAGCCTGAGCGGTTGCAAATATGTATCTATTTAATATTGTATACTTTAGTTGCTAGTCTTCCCTTGTTACTTTTTTCAATTTAGGTTTATAATAGTTTAAATATTTTACTTTATATATATATATATAATTTGGCATTTTTAGTGAAAATGGCAATGTATATCATTCATTCAAAACTACCAATAGTTCATGTAGAGGCTCCTGTATTAGGTAGAATAATTTTGGCAAAGTAGTTGTTTGGTTGAAAATCAATATTTTTTTTAATTTGATTCTTAATTAGTAATTTATAATAGATCGGATTATATATCTGGAGACATATATTTGAATCAGTTCATTTTACTTTTATTAATATTAGTTCTTTCAATAATATTTTTAATTATTAGACCTAATACAATTATAATTTTACTTGGCTGGAGGGATAGTTTGGGACTAGTATCTCATTGACTAGTACTATCATAATGTTAAATCTTATAATGCAGGAATATTAACTGTTTTGTCAAATCGAGTTGGTGCCGTGGTTATTTTAATATCAATTGTTAGCTATTAAATTATGGTAGTTAAAATTATATTTATATATTTTTTGATAGCTGAGAGAGGGACTGCTTATATTATTTTTTTTTTGTCGCAATAGCTAAAAGAGCTCAGATTCAATTTTATTCTAGATTACCTGCAATTATAGCAGCTCCAACACCAGTTTCTGCTTTAGATCATTCATCACGTTTAGCAACAGCGAGGGTATATTTGATGATTCAATTTGTGAGGGAATTATTTGAATGATTCGAACTAAAGATTTGTGTCTGATACATTTCTTTAAGTGGGGATTAACGTATTGTAGACATCATCGCTGGCCCTCAATTCAGAGAATATGTTGCATCGCTTAAAGACTGAAATCTTATGAACTGCAATGATGTACATACACAGGTTGTGAGAATTATAGGGGTTGTGAATAGTGTTGACAATTGTGTGAATAAATGTTTTAATTCAGAGAGCGAATGCGATTGATTTGGGGGCGTTCATGAACTATGTAGTTCCATTTTGACCTGCCTCCGCCCCTCCTCCTCGCGTAGCACGTAGCTTTTTCCCCTATTGCACCGTTTTCCCTTGTGAAACTGTCGTAAATTACATACGGAGACCATTAAATTACGGAAATAAATATTTACATGATTTTTGTGTGATGAAAAGTTACTTGGCTTGGTTCGGAATCCCCCCCCCCCTCCCACGAAGCCCAGCGTAGCTTTCCACCCAACCCTTTCCCCTAGGCCAAGCTATGTAGTTTATGGACGCTCCCTTGACACTAATAAAAGTAAAGTATTAATTTAAATATTATTCATTTAAAGGTACATAGACTCTTATTAGCGCTTTTATTTTAGATCTCTAAACAACATAACTTTATATGGTGTTGTAAAGTTGGCAAAATAAGACATCAGATCTAACGTCAATTTACAAGAACCGTACACGATCAAAGCGGTAATTGTAGGAAGGAGTAGAAACACAATAAAATACATAATATCCTCTTCTTATAAGAAGGTGAGAAGATCTCATAAGAAGAGGATATAATCATTTTTTACTGTATACTGGTCGTACAACAATAAAATTGCTGGATTTGGTCCTGATTTTGAATATGATTTGGAGAAAATAATTGCTTTATATGATTTAACTCAGCTAGGTTTAATAATAAGGGTTTTAACAATAGATGATTAAAATTCAGCTTTTATTCATTTATTAACTCATGCCTTGTTCATGGCTTTATTATTTTTGTGTGCTGGTTAATGTATTCATAATTTAATAGATTTTACAGATATCCGATTTAAACGATCTATAGTTAATGAGATACCTCTCCCTTCTATATGTTATAATGTTTCTACGTCTATGTGGTATAAGTTTTTTATTCCTGAAATAGTATGAATGAGATTTTTTAATCTTTTTATCTTCTTTTTATTTTTTATTTGTACTAATATGTTGATTGAATAAATAAGACCACTGAACTGCATATTTATATATTCATGAATGAAGTGTCATTCGTGAGATTTGAAGAAAAAATACAGAACTGGCAATAATCGGCTTATTCATCAAAGAAGGGGTTCAAAGTCTTACCACATCATAAGCTAACTATATCTGTAAGTAATTGTAAATTAACTGGGACGACTGTGATCATTAGATTTTTATGACAATAACGATGGTGGCAAATGAGTTACTTACATTCTGCATTGTCAACAAAATAGGTATCAATAGTCGGATCTACCGGAATTCGAAACAGATGTCAGTAAAGCAGGATTTGAATCTTCGCGCCGGCCAGCAACTATTATGCTGCAACACTCGATGAGACTGACAGATATGCCAACTGAAATTCGGACCAGAGACCTTTCACGTAATATGAATTTTTTTTTAAATCCCTGCGTTCGTTCTAGAGATCATTTAGCGTTGCGTCTAGCTTGCAGCAGTCATTGATTAATCACGGTGAAATAGACACTTTTTTTTTCCACGGAGCCCCGAGGCAGGAACCCACTCGGAATTATCTAGGTGCACTCTCATTAGTAGAAACAAGCTGCACTACAATGACTGCGAGGACAGCCACGTTGGATATACATTCACTCCAGGCACTATAATTATAATTACTGGCATGCGCTTCTGCAAATGCTTGTTCTACAATTCCAAGCCACATAAACATTATGCATACTTCAATTTAATTCTTTGTTTGTGGTTGGAAATTATAGAACATGCGTTTAACTAAATAAAGTAAAGGAGCAGAAAATACTTTTTTATTATTTTTGTTTGGGCTTTAGGGCGCGTCGGCAGCGTGATCATTAGCACCACATCAAAAAACTAAACAATTAAACATAACAAAACGAATCCAAGGAAGAAAATACAAATGAAGGGCTGAATGACAGTATATATATATATATATGTATATATATATATATATATATATATATATATATATATACATTGATCCCTTTACAATCAGTATAGGGCGACCAACCGCACATAGTCACATTATTTCCTACTATATGACAAAATTTTATTTAGTAAAAGTCTTGCCACTTCGAGATAATGATTTTTTTAATATTTTTTCGAAACATGTGACTTTGTTCAGTTTATTCCATGCTATTTCTACAAATTATGACTTTTTAAACCCTGTGTTTTCTTAATTTACTCAAATATTTGAGTCATCTAAAACAATGTCCTTTTTTTTCTTACAACGTTAAAAATATCTTATAAAAAATCTTAAATGGTATAATTAGCCATTTCAACAACAAGGTAGATTTCTACGAATTCATTGTCCAAATCTCCCAAACAATTAAAAAATACTTGCATGGTAACTTCAATTCGATAGACTTTTATTTTAATAAAGTCAAAAATACCAACCTTCGTGCTTTAGAACGATCAAAAAAGAATTAAAAGGAATGTTAAACAATTATACCATTTTAAAATTGGCAATAACGAAGCAATTTTTTAATTAATACATTCTTTTTTACACCACAGGCTTTAAAAGTCAGACATTTGAATAAATTTGGATACACTTTTACAAGATTTTTTAATTTTTTTTTAACGTTTTAAGAAATAAAGAACTTTGTTTTAGATGACTCAGACATTATTGAGTATCTAAAAAAAAAACAGGGTTCAAAAAATCTTAATTTGTAGTAATGGCATGAAATAAAACTAACAATGTCACATGTTTTGAATTTTTTTTTTTTTAAAAATCAATATCTCGAAAACGGTGAGACTTTTACCTAAATAAAATTTTGTCATACAGTAGGACATGATGTGGCCTATGTGTGGTTGCAGGATTGTCTTTTCACTCCTGGACACCCTGTATATATAAATGGTTTTCCATGGTTTACCGAAATCACTCCAGGCTATTACCGGGATGGTTTCGTCTAAAGGCTATGGCCGAATTGTTTCCCGTTACATGCCCCCAGATCTTTCCCGTTACTTGCCGCCCAGTCCCTTCCGCTTCTAATGACATAGACTTGAACGGGTCGTAAAGCAATAACCATAAAAGCAAAAGTGATGCTATAAATAAAACTAAAATCTTGCAAACATTTTTGCATCACAGTAGAGTCGTCAACCAGACATAAAGTTACCAATTTAACACCGAGCTGGGTGGGTGAGCGGTTAACGTTCTGGCCTCGCATTCGGGAGGACGCCGGTTCGAATCCTCGCCCGGGCATCGAGATTTGAGTTTTCCATGGCTTCCCCAAATCACTCCAGGCGAATGCCGGGATGATTCCTTCAAAAAAGGCCATGGCCTAATTCCTTCCCGCACCTTGCCCCCAGTCCCATCTCGCCTCTAATGACCTCGACGTCGACGAGGCGTAAAGCCATAATTAAAAAAAAACCAATTTAACTGATTAAGGCGGACCAAAAAAATCAAATATGTTGGCTAGCAAGAAAAAAGACACTCAAGTATCATACTAATTATGTGGATTGGGCTTGTTTATTAAATAGGCTTTGGCACCAAACAGATAGTGAAAAATTAACTTCGTATACACATTCATGGTTTAAAACTAGAGATAGATTGTCAGCTGCATGAAGATATGTACGCAAGAGGCGACGTATTACATGATAATGTGTGATTTATAGATAGAGTATGGAAATAGATGCTCTATACCTGCATGGCAACTTTGACCAGCAAGAGTTCGGTCACTGTCTCTCCCTTGGATCGTATTTTGTAATCGGGGAGAAAATTTATTCTCATCTGAAAGTGCAGGCTGACTAGGTAGCTTCATCTGCTACCTCATTCTCTCCCATCACCCCATGATTGGGACAAAAGAGTACTATCTTCTTCCTACACTATTTAATGGAATGGACAAGACAACCTGTTTTCCTAACTGCTCGGAGGTAATTGAGAAAATCATAGCAAATTAAGAAACTCGGAACTTGAATTGCTGTAGTAACTACAGTACGGCATTAAAATTTTGCAATATAGACTCTCCACTCGATACTGAACAGTATCGAGAATCTGACCTGAGCCGGTTTAAACTTGTCGGTATTTACCACGGTGCAGAGTGTTGCTGTTTTAAAATATATTTAATAAATTAATGAAAACATCGTCAACAGTTTATAGCCTATTGTGTAATGACAAGTCTAATATGTTTTCGTGCATCTTAAAACCTAGTGGAGGCATACCCCATCTGCCAGCTTCCTGGCCTGGGGAAGGTGTTGGAGTGGCTGATTGTTAAACGTCTTGCTGCAAATTGTCAAGTGCGGAATCATCTATCGGAATCATCTATCGGAATCACAATTTGCTTTCAGGAATGGGCGCTCTATAGAAGACGCTGTTAATCTTCAAGTAAACTGAGTGGCCTGATATGAGAATTGTCTTTTCTGCATTTTTATCGATATATGTGGTGCTTTTGGCAACCTGTGGTGGCCCAATTTGTTCCGGATACTAAGGGAGATGCAACGTACTTGCAATCTCTACAATTTGTTATGAGATTATTTCGATCGAAGGGCGGTTGAATTATGTGCTGGTTCCAACGGCCTCCGCAAGCCCGTGACAAAAGAAATCCCACAGGGTTCCATTGTTGGACCAAGGATCAAAACTGATTCAATAATTGACATTTTGATTCCACTTGTGGGACGCTAGTGAGGCCTGAACAGAAGAATCCTAGAGGTTCTGTATAAATCTGTCTTAGTGCCAATCGTGATCTACTGCTCCTCTGTATCGTCTGCAAAAGTTGGTCGGGTGTACTTTAAGCGTACTCTCAACTGGCTCCAGTGATGTTATTTATTGATGTTTACTCGGGATTGTCGAACAACTTCAACTAAAGCACTCCAGGTCATTAATGGCTCCCTCCAATTTTATTTGGAGGTACTTAAGTCTTCCCTTATGTACCATATTAGAAAGAGAAACGATGCCTATATGGCCAGGATAAAAACGGGTCCGTTTTTTTGAGATCCCAGGATGGGCCGTGAAGTAACTTATTCAAGTATGGAAAAGTCGCTGGGATTTTTCTGACAGAGGTAGAGAAACCCATCGGTTGATACCGGAAATCAAGAAACACCTTGCATGCCTGAAACCATCTTTTTCATTCTCCTATCTGACCATGGCCTGAGGAAGAAGCTAGCAGAGCTGGAACGTAGTCGACGATTCCTTCTGCCATTGTGGAACGACTGAAGATATTGATCACATTATGTATCAACGCCATGCATACACCGGATTCAGGAGAGATCTTATAGCTCGCTTGAATGGAATTGATCTGGAAGTGAAAGATGCTTTGGTGTCATTTTCGAAAGGTCTTGAAGCTTTGAAGATATTTGCTGCCCTTGTATTCAGTACCAGGATGCAGCTCAAAGATACAGACAATAGAGTAGACAGGAACCGACGACGGCTGATGGCTGGGGTCTCCGTCATCAAGCAAATGGCTAAAGGCAGTTGCGGCCGAAGTGATTCACTTAGGTAGTGACAACACTGAAACGTTTCGACCAATTAGGCCCTATTGATTCTGCGCAATTCCGAAGCTACGCGACGTGACTAAAACTTGAGTATCGTTAATTTAATTTGCCTGCGAGTACGATACTCACAGGCGACTTAGTACCACACACTGAGGATACTGTGAAGCGGTACAGTCTCTTCAGTCTGCCTTTAGCCGTGGTAAGCGTCGTACTAATAATCATACCTGCAGTGGATTCTAACCGACCGAATTTTTCATCAAGTGATGATGATATTACCGTCGCCTATTCTTACTAAAACTATTATAGAAAAAGAAAAAAACTGAAGAATTTGTTGCTATTCTTAAATTATACATATAAGAGAAAAGGAAGGGGAAAACGCAATGTAGAGCAGGTAAATAAACAAATTTAATAAAAGATATCGATCACTTATGAATACTAATGATAAGAAGTAATGAAACGTAAATAAACGCGCAAGATTTTTAACGTGGTATTAATTAATTAAATTATCCTTGATATTAGACCACATGTGCCCAACAAGAGTCGATATTTACTACGGAAGAAAGCATTCTCTCACAATACATAACTATAACTTCCTGAATTTCTTTATCAAATGATATGTTGCAATGACTAACAAAAATAAATTTAACTTGTGTTTTTATTAAACTCTTCGTTGATTCTTTCACATGGCTGCTGTTGATTAATATTGCTTGTTAACTATTTAAGCCAATTAAACGAAGAAGACTGAATGTTCCCTCCACACTTTGAACTGAATAATATTGTGCTATGCCCGAAAATGTGTACAAGTAACAATTTAGCTTTGTCAGAATCTTACACAACATTCTATCACAGCCAAATACTAATTAAAACCCGTTTGAAATAGTTTAAATGACAAATTATTGGATACTAGTTACACGCAATGTTTCCTCATATTCATCCACAAACTTATCCTGAACGCGTGTTCATCCGCCATGTTTCACGCGATTCCCAAGAGACGCGACTGGCCGGCGACTTCCTTGCAGGTCACGCGAGACTGGTCGGATACCCGTAGGATACGCGTCTCTTGGGAGTCGCGCCGTTTGTGCCTCCTCATTACACAACATTGGAAGTGATTTCCCGGGTACTCTCAAGATACTCGATTCTCCGTCGCGTCGCCTTGGAATTGCGCAGTGTGGAGAGGACTTTACTGTTCATCATTTTGTAAGTGAAAGATACAAGGAAGAAAAGTTGTATTAACTAAGAATCTAGCGACTTAAAAATTTACAACGTTTGAATGTCTCATTACTTGCGTGTGCTACCGGAAAGGGGCTCTAGTAGGATGGAAAATAATGAATTTTGTCATCGTTTTTTTACCGATTATTAATCTTTGGAATGTCCTCTTTAATTTGATGTATAATACATGCATATTACTGGCCCATAAATGCTTTAAAAAAGACATACTGTAGCAACAACAGTGTCGAAGAAATAAAAGTACAACAAAGCACAAGCGCCAGGCCAAATATTTGTGCTCAAGGATGGTTTACTATAAGCTGACATTGAGGAACTTAAGCCTATATTCAGGGATCTATCTGATGTACAGCTGCTGAAGAAGTGTTTACATGGTCGTACCGAAAATCCAAATGAGTGCACCAACAGTATTATTTGGTCAAGAATTCCAAAAACTGTTTTTGTATAACTTAATGCTCTTCATTTTGGTGTTTATGATGCTGTAATAACTTTTAACAATGGCAACTTGTCAAGGTGTGAGGCATTGAACAAACTGAGTATTAGCGTTGGGAATCACACCACACGAGCCATGTACAGGCTTGACCAAGAAAGGGTTAGGGTGTTAGAAAAGCATTGAGTGAGGTGGAAGAAAAGGCACGAGAGAAGAGAAGTAGACTAAAGAGAAGGTTGGACGATCCAGATAACCCTAGTTATGGTTCGGGAATGCACTGAAACTTTGAGAGCATTTTCCCGTAAGTTTACTTTTTGATAGTTTTAGTGTACCTTTCCTTGGAAACTACCTGCATGTACTACCTGAAACTTTTACAGCCTTGAAAGTATGTTTCTGCGAGTATTTTAACACAGGGATATTGTATTATACCTTATAGGTTGTAAATTATTGTCTGGACAACACCTCCAAAAGAGCAAAAATTGGAATATTTAAAAAAATCAATTCTGCAAAACCAATCGGAACTTTGGGAAATCCCTGTGTTAAGTATTGGAAAACCATCATAGATCCACCATATTTTGTTTGAGATATATATCACAATTAGTTGTTGAGAAAAGGTACAATGAAGTTCGCAAGAAATACATGGGAAAAGTGCACCCTTCCGGAGCCCCTTAAAGAAATAATTTCGAAATGAAGAGAATCAATGATAATTAATTTAAAATTGAAAAAAACGTAATCAATGACTGATTAGCAAAAAATCGAGGAGTAGAGCTACAGGCAGAGATGGATTACTCAATAGGGGCGACTAGGCAGTAGCCTGGGCCCCTGATCTTTAAGGGCCCCACAAGAGTGTACATCTTTCTCATTAAATAAAAATAATAAAACATGAATAAATTAATCCAAAATAAAACAATGAAAATATTATAAAAAGCGTGTAAATTATATTTTTTTGTTTCACTGTGGTGTAAGATAAATAAAAATAAAATTCGTTTGTTTAATTAACCTATTCAAAATCAGTCATCTACGAACTCTTACCTTTGTTCTTACAAAATATAGATTAAAGAAAAAAAAAGACATAGGGCTCCAACAATTTTAAGTGCCTAGGGCTCCATATTTCTTAATCCGGCCCTGCATACAGGACACAGCCGCTGTCTTCAATAACTACGACGGCAATGGCGCACCCTTTACGTAAAAGGATAACATCATGTTGTATCATTTTTCTGCCTGCACCTATCTTATTGCGCGGCCGTGTAGTTCAGGCGGTAGAGCACCCGACTGCGGCCTGGATGACCGAGGTTCGATCCACGACGAAGCCGAGTGTCTTTCCTCGAAGCTGAGTGTCCGGACCGGCTGCCCAGGCCCACTCAGCCTGCTGTCCAATGAGTACCGTGGGGGAAACTCCGCGGGCAGGTAAAGAATAGCCGGAGCGTGGCGCTGACCTCGTCACATCCATTCTAGTGCCCCAACGGCTGTAATGGGAATGCGGAGCTCTACCTCCGTGAATCCTACGGGAAGCGCCAGAAGGCGTAGGACCCTGTACCTTACTTATATTACTGGTGATCTACTATATTTTCACCATATTTCAAATGATTAAACATTTCTTTTCTTGCTTCTGACATGTTTGATCTTCACTGAAATATTGCGCCGTGTTAGTACCAAAGTGTTTCTACTTCCGAACAAGGCTGATTTTTCTAGTATTAATCTATATTACATATCATCAATGCTTGAGTCAACAGTTGCAATTTTACTTCCAAAAGACAGAATTCCGTTATTACTTCATCTTTTATTTCTGTTCCAAATCTGAAATTTAACCCAATGACATTTTTTTCTATGACCTCTGTTTCGATTCAGTTTATTTCGTTCAAATTCATGTTCCGATATTTGGTTCATGTCATTAATTACTTTTTCTATATTCTAATTCTTAACAGTATTCACCAGTAGCATACGTTTTCTTAAACCTTTCATTCCTTATTGATTGTTGATTTTTGCTATCCTTCATTGTTTCATTTTCTTGTGTTCTCTTTAATGATTTCATATTTTGAGTAAATCACAAAACGTAATATTTTCAGGAAACTGCCCAATTTATTTTATGATAATATTACATAAAAATTGTCGTAGAAAAACATATCCGTAAAATTCGTTTGTCCAGGTGTTACTAAGCTTATCGCTGTTATTGTTAGGCAGTTGGTAAATGTTTGGAACATAGTCTTGCAGAGAGAGTTTTGAAGAAGTATTCGTTGCGAAGTAAATTGCTGTATGGGGATTAAAACTAAGCAGCTTAATAAGAAGTATTTTTTATACTTTGTTGAGTTGACCTATCGTGATCAAAAATACTGACATAGACACCAAATTTAATTGTCAGTGGTCCGATAGACTCTAGAATCTGCTAATCTGTTCAACTATAATATTTTCTGTATATCAGAGCACATGGTAATACAATACTAAGTGATTTTGAGGCATCTCGGAGTTTTAGTTATTATTCTGGTAGTTATTCCAAATGTGTAATGGACACAAGAGACTATGAACGGACACTATGCGGTGAAGTCTCAATCTTCAGCGAGCGGCCTCTTAAGTTTAGTTACCAAGGCTGTCAACAGAGGTCTGCCACAGCACGTGTTGTGGCAGCACTGCACGGAAACGCCATGTTGCACTACTGACGTCATATTGACATCCCGCATTTGCGTTATTGTTGATCAGCGTTTTTAGTCTTTAGATGTCCGTGTGTCTTACGAAAAAATGTTATGTCACCGACTGATTACCAGCAGCGAACAAAAATTAAATTTCTCCTTGAATTAAGCCAAAGTGAAAGCCAGGTGTTAGATTAAATTCAGAGCAATACTGGAATGAATAACGCAAAGGTTGACATGTTCAGAATGCTATTAAAGTTTTAAATTTTAAAGTATAGGTGACTGATATGAATTCAGCTCGCACTCTTGCGTAAATTTTCTATAGTCTTTCTCAAACTTTGTTTAGCAG
This sequence comes from Vandiemenella viatica, assembly GCA_031002005.1. Taxonomy (NCBI): domain Eukaryota; kingdom Metazoa; phylum Arthropoda; class Insecta; order Orthoptera; family Morabidae; genus Vandiemenella; species Vandiemenella viatica. Next base: position 87,389,517 of record CM061921.1, read on the forward strand.
TTGCTTTTATAGTCGCATTTATGTTGCTTGGATGATATTCAAAGATTTTGCTACAGCCTACCAATAAATGATTATCTTCAAGAATGCGAGATACAATACTGCTTATTTTACAACAGCAATATTCAGCAGAGTAAATTCTAGGAGATTTGTTTCTCTTTTCTCCTCTTCATACTGAAATCTGCTGTGAAAGGTCGTCGTTTCTAACACACTGAAGTTTCAAGGAAATTTCGCTAGACAGCTGCGCAGGATTCCAGAATGCTTTACCAGGAAATAGTTTCTTTCGTGGCTGCAAGAACTGTCGTTTTTGAGAGAAGAAAAAAAATAAATTTGCTGCTGAGGAGAGTTCGACTCGTAAAATCACGGGTAAAGTTCTCTAGTGTTGCTTTAAAATAGTCACCTAACTGTCAGATGTATCAAGCAATGTAACAGCGAGAAAATGCGTCACATTACTTAAATGTGTGTAAATCTTGTAAAGAAACAGTCCAGTTATGAGTAGTAGAACAAATATTTGCAAGAACGATGAAATTTACAATCATATATGTTCCAATATTTCATCGGAACGAAAGACATTGGGAAACGTCTGACGTGTTTATCTTATTGGGTGTTGAATAATTTATTCTAATGGTATATTATTTCTAGAACTCGTTTGACCTCTAATCTAAGTGTGATCAGCTACATTAATTTGTATTTTAGAACAGTGCTACGAGATATGGTAGTTGGGAGACTTTTGTTTTCACAAGGCATGTTCGTTAGTATTGCATGTGAATTTCTTTTTGCTTGTTTTTCAAAGGAGGTATATTTTGTCAGATGATTTCAATAAAGGTCATATGAGTTGACAAACAAGCGTGCTTGGTGGAAGCAATGCTGATCAACTAAAAAAATTCTAAACTTCAATGTAAAATGCATATCTTCGGCAGCAACGCTTACAAAAATGAAGATTCCACCATAAACCGTTACATTGGGATTACCTTAGAAATTATTTTTTTAAGGCTACTATCCAGAAATTCTGAATTCTGGAATTATAACCAACGCATCATCGCTATTGATTAACTCTTTTTTACGTCTTGACCGTAACCTGTACCTGCACCTAAGACTTCAGCCAAGTAAGAAATTAGTGGATATAAGGTAACCATTACATATTAAAAGTGAAGTTAAAACTAAGAAAAAAAAAATACAGATAACTAAATATATCGTGGACCATGAAAAGTTTGTTTTAGACAGTTTGATTTTTTTTTTCGTCAACAGTTGTTTAAACACAGGCAAGCAGCGATACCGTAGAATATACATCTATAATGCCCCCGAGAAACACTGACAAACGTTATGGGTGTCATATTACTTCATAATTCCTAAGCAAGAAAGAAAAAAATTAAAAGAAAAAACTCCGTAGCAGAACTGCTCAAGCCAAGAGCTTACTATATGATGTTAGAAGTGCTGCTCAAACTGGAATAAAGCCTGTTGTTTTATTTGACTAACAACATCCCTTATGCTATACGGTAGACGTTACTTCCGTTGTTCCGCTAATACTATGTGGCTGACATCCGACTAGTCGCAAGAGACTGTATCTGGACGTTAGGTGAAGAACAAGTGTCGTTCTCTGACTAAAAAAGGTGTAACGTACAGTCTACGAAATTAGTGTTATTTACTTGTGAATTATGTAGTTATTAAGGCGAAAATTGTGGAACGTCACAGCATTCGTTCAGGTGATTAGGGGAGAATATCCATAAACCATAATCAGCCCCAAGGTTTGTGCCTCCCAAGTGCAAGAGAACAGCGCATGTTCGAGTATTATTATTATTATTCATATTGCATAAGGATACAAAGTCAGTTATGCATAAAATTAAAATAGATGGAATAAGACAATATGGTGATACAAATTGACATCGAGAGTTAGCATCCATTCAGTTGCCTCCGTAGTTGCTTCATGAAGCAACAAAAAAATTAAACTCTCTAAAGCATATTCTCGTGGTCCACGATACATTTAATTTTTTGTGGGTTTTTATTCAGTTTAAGCATCACTTTTGATATGAAACGGTGAACTTTTATCCTGAGATGTGCTATTTTCTTTTACTAATTTCCTACTTGGCTTTAGTATTCGAGTGGGCTATACGTAGAAACTACAATATATGGAATTAGACAAAAGTGATGTTTGGGTATTCTGCTTCCACGCACCTAAACTACACTTATATGATTTTCCTAAGAAATTAAGATGATGTTTGTAACGTAAGTTAAAAAGAAGTTTGTTCGTAAATCATTTATTGTTATATGGAGCATTCCAGTAACCACTTTCTTAACCTAGGCGCCACGAAAACATGTAACCTTTCCTACTGCTGCCGCGTTGGATCTAAAGGTTACGTGCACTGATGTTCTTTTTCCACGCAAACAGTCATTACAGCGACAAAGTAACGTAACTGGCATACTAGCAAAAGAATAATCAATAATCCTGGGCAGGAAATGTATTCTGTATTAGTTTGTAAGAATTTAACTTAAACAATATTAATTAACGGCGTGAATCAGTTCTACGATTTTGCTTATCGTACTTTAATTTTGAAACAGAATTTATATTTTTATGATTGAGACTTACCATGGCGGAATGTCTTCTTTTTGTTGCACACTTCCAGGAACCATTCTCTTCGTCCATTATTTTCGTGTTAATTTCGTGGTTTATCCATCAATTTTCACAATCCTTCCATAACATCACATTTCCAGTGTTTAACTTTTTCCTCTTTTTTGGTCTTACTGTCGTCCAAGCAACAGTTTAACGGAGTGAGTAGTTAAATTCATTTTCTTTAAGAGTCCTATATCAACGTCAGATACAAAACAGAATCTGCTTTAATTTCAGCCTTGATAAGGCAGTTTGCTGTAACTTTATTTTATAAGACAATTTTGTTACTTCTTCTTGTATATCTTTTCTAATTGCGGTAATTTTTTTATTACTGCTGACGTCGTTTCTTATGTCCCTAATGGCCTATGTCTTACTTTTGCTCATGTTTTGTAATTTTAATTTCTGATAATTAGTTTTTCTGTAACTGCAATTTCACCTGAAAGCAGGACAACAGAATAAAGAAATTCTACCTGCTGATTCCTTCCCAGCGAATAGCCTTGTTTTGCTTCCTCAGTATACAACATGATATTGGCGTTGTCAGGGAACATCCTCCCCTCTGCCGCATGCAAGTGATGTCTCATTATGAAATTCTCTGGCCTGACGTTCGTAAGGATGTGGGTCCGATCCCCGGTCCGGGCAACCAGATTTCGTTTTTCCACGATTTCTCTCCAGAAATCACTCTAGGTGAATGTGCGTATGGTTCGTTCACGAGACCATGACAGAATACTTCCGTGGCCCAAACCTCTCCCACATTTCATGACCTCGAGCCATTAGAAATTGGTCTTATTGTATTACAATTCACATTGCATTTTAAACACAAAACCCCGTAAACGAGTTCTTTCTTAAAAATGCTTGTAGTATTAAATGTACCGTCAGGTTTTCTTTTCTAGTAACTTGAATTTTTCTATTCCAGATTCTGTATTTTTCTACTCTCTTTTTATACTGTTTCTTAAGCCAGTTAAAGATGATGGAGCATTTGGTGTCACGTTTACTAGCTTTTTCTTTCTTTGGAAGAGTAAATATGATGTTGTTAGGTAAATCTCCTCTGCTTCAGAGCATTTTAATTTCTTGTTCTTCTAGAAATTCCTGCAGTGCTGTAGAAATTTCATGTATTTCTGTACGCTAATGTGAATTTAAATGTTACTGGAGTCTTAAAGTTTTTTATTTGTAACAGGATTGCATATATCACTGAAATCAACATTTTTCTCCGTTTTCCAACACTTTGCGCTCTGAACTGCATCTTCATACAGTTTCTCTATGTAGTTCTTTCTTTAATTAGCTTTTTGATATGGCGTTAAATAGGCTTTAGCACCTTCGATATTAATAATTCTTTTTATATTTGCTCATAAACCTGTTTCATCTTCCTATATGCTGTTTCTACATACCAGAATCGCAACAAAGTCCATGTCTTCTTACAAAAAACTTTCTTTCATCTTGATAATTTCTCGCCTATTTAATGATAATATAATCACTGCTACCTTACGTCTTGATTATTTTTGTGTTTTCTGCTCATATCCCAAAATTTTAATATTTCTTCTATGACTGCTTTGATTTTCTCTGGCTTTAATATGTTCCATTCTTATTCAGCTTAATTTCTTTCCCAGTCTTCCTTTAGGCAAAGATTTTCAATTTCTGTAAATCTATGTATGATTGTATGGTATACTCTAGATAGTGTCCTACTTTTATCCCCCTTGTGTAACTGTTCTTAAATGATTCTTAAATAGAGCATATGTTACAGTAAGTATGTATTTTCACGAAATACTGCCTAGTTTCTCTGCATTTAGTTTTTGCTAGACTGAAATGGCCCTCAGTATTTTCTTTCTTCTTCTTGTAACATAACACTGTCTCAAGAAATATTAATTAAGCTGAAACATTTAATAAGAGTGCAGCCGTGACTAGACACTCACCGGGGACGATAAAAGAGAGCGGATTTCCAGATGTACCTAGACGCTCATGACTCGACCGAAACGACGACAAAGCAGACAGGCGACAAAAGTTGTGAAATCTTGATTTGGAAGTGTGAGGAGTTTTAGTGCGGTTTATTTTAACAAAATCGGTGTGGGGACTAGCACCCAAAGGTATGGAAATATTTACAGCAACAAACTTTAGCCTAGAGAGTGATCACGCAGAATCATTTACAGGCACTGAATTTTTTTCAGGCACCTTGAATTTACCCAAACGCAAAATGTTTTACTCCCGTCACATAAGTTCTGTCTGTACGAGAGAACTAAATGTGTACATACTGTTTCACGTGGCAAATGAAAAGGCAAGGTTTAGCCGCAGAAACACGTGATTGGTTGCATACCAACTATCTACAAAAGCACGAGAAAGACCCTAGCTGATCTGCCGCACGACAGTGTGGTTACAAGGCATCATGTCACCGTCTATCATGACGTCTACTTTTTTTTTTTTTAAATCGGGGGAACCCCCAAAACCAACTACTCCAATCATGGCGGCCTTCCTGTTATCTACTGCTCTCCTCTGCACATGCAATAAGTTAGTAATTCTATAGGTGATCACAGGAGAATGATTGTGATGTATTCCATGTGTCCGGGCGTCCGCCCGTTTACATGGGTCCATCGGATAAGCTAGATAGAAACTTTTGAAAGAAGAGACAGAGCAGAGGGAAAAAACTGCCAAGGCTTTACCCCCGGGAAAAAACTTCTGCGACAGTTAAGCTGGGATATAAGGGAGGCTTGCTAAGATACTGCCAGTACTGCTACAGAATCTATACTACAGTTGAGGATGATGTGGGAGTTGTTAGGGTATCGTTGCTGGACATCCTTTTATGTTTTGCTGAGTCCAGTTACCTGCCCGATGCCTACGATCAGCAAACGTCCTTTAGCAGACCAGCTACTTCCTCCTGCTATGGCCGTCCCACCTCACGCCTCAAGATCACCACGCATTAGGGAACGTCCATAAACTACGTGGCTCAGTCCAACCCGGGGGGGGGGGGGGTTGGATAAAAAGCTACGCTGGGCTACGTGGGGGTGCGGGGCTTCGAGCCTAGCCACGTAGATTTCCATTCATATTAATTATCACAGTTAAGTTAATGTACAGAACATACAATAGCATGTGAATATTTACTTCCGTCATTTAATTATCTGCATATGTAATTTACCATAGTTTAACAAGGCAAAATAGAACAAAATGTCTTCTGAAATCAATAGGGAAAAAAGCTACGTGCCACGTGGGGAGAGGGGGGGGGGGATATATCGGCAACAAAAGCCACGTCAGGCTAAGTGGCGGAGGGGGCCCAAAATGGAGTCACGTAGTTTATTGACTTTCCCTTACAAATCACTGTCTCCTAGTCAGTAACACGTCGCGCATAATAATTTGCCAACAACAAACGATTAACAAATTTCGAGATATCCTCATGTTAAATAAATTTAATGATTGTGTTATGTTATAAAGGTTCATTTTGATTTCGATTTAAATAAATCATTCGTTTTGATGATTGTTAATTTAATTTCAACATATTTTAATTAATCCTAGTCAATCTATTCATTTTAATTTGAACTAAATAAAAATTTGATTTATGTTTTACATACCACGCAAATACTTATAACAACGTTCATAAATGGTTAATTATTTTAACATTTCATACTTTAGTATTCTTATTACCCAAATTTATTAGCCTTTCACCAGTCTTAGCTTAGTTAAATATACCTCTAGTTCCGAAAGGTGCTGTCACCAATGCCAGGACTGGCTAAGTTTCTATCCTGAAAAAATAAAACTCTTCCATCATATTGTTTAGAGTAACTAAAACATTTTTCATGTTTTTATTCATTGTGAGTCCATCTTTGCGAGTTTTGACCCCCATACACAAGTATATCACTGATTGTCTCAAACAAGTATGTTATTCACGCTGATTAATTTTTAATGTATGAGCGCAGAAGTAACGTGAAGAACGTATTATAAATCTCTTCGAACATAATGAAAACAAACTTGGGCCTGCTTGTGTTTAGATACAGTATGTGTGCCACAAGAAGTTAAATGATGCTATACTTTGTGTTACTCACAATTGAGGAAAAGAATGATTGATGTAAAGTGGTAAAATTATTGCTTCTGATGCCATTTACGTTTCTTTTCCGATGTATACATGTTTTACCAATAAGGCTACACGTGTTTACATGCCTTACATCATCCTTGACACGGTTGATTCCGTGAAGTATCTGGGGGTGATAGTACAAAGCAACATGAATTGGGACATGCACATAACTTCCGTCGAAGGCAAGGCTAATTCTAAATTACGATTCATAGGTCGTATTTTGAGGAATTGTAATGCTCATACAAAGGAGATAGCGTATAAAACACTAGTGCGTCCGCATCTGGATTACTGTTGCGGAGTTTGGGATCCGTATCGCAAGGTTCTGATTGACTCAGTGGAGAGGGTGCAGAGGAGAGCCGCTCGATTCGTGACTTGTTGTTACAGCCCTTATGAAAGCGTCACAGAATTGATACATAGATTGGGCTGGGATAGTTTGGAAGACAGACGACGTAGCTTGCGTTCGAATTTATTGGAGAATATGCGAAAAAAATTAAATTTCGGATGCAATGAAATACTTCTTCCGCCAACCTATTTAGGTCTCAATGACCGGAGGGATAAGATTAGAGAAATAAGATGCCGTACTGATGCTTTTGTGTATTCCTTCTTTCCTCGCACTATTCGGGATTGGAATGCACGGGTTTAGGATTGGTGCTTAGCACCCTCTGCCACCCACAATGTTTGTGATTTGCAGAGCATAGATGTAGATGTAGATGTAGATCGTCACTATCGTATCCTTTATTCCTGTTGTACATGAGATAAAGAATTAAAACAATTTGAAAATAAAAAGCCGTTTCTAATCTCCAGAAACTAAAATTAAATTTCCTTGTTCTTCCTACGAAGAACTCATCTTAAAAGGTATCGCGCGAAATTACCAGGAGTGAACAGTTACTAAATTTACACATCGCAGTGAAATTATAGTACGCAGTTTCAAACCCATAACTTCCAGATCGTAAATCCCAGCGTTAAGTGTGACTATTCAGATTTTTTTGGAAGTCATTAATTAGTACGGCATTCCAGATAGAGATGTGTCCAGGAAATTAGTAGACTTGTTTTGCTTCAAGGTGAGGAGAATAGAAAGTCACTGTGTATTTATTATTAAAGTTGAGAATTGCTTGAATATCCATTCCTTCCTAAGTAAAAACACACATGATCTATAAGGACTTAACAGCAGAAACACTTGGTGTTTCTGGAATTTCAAATGAACAGAAAATCAACGAAGAAACTATGTTTGACCACAGCAATCTCACCAATTTGAAATTCTAAGTAACTGATGAGACAGATAGTCATGTACGACATATATTCAAGATTCCAGTCGTGTTACTTTGAATGAAAGTAATCAAAGCGTGATGAATTTGTCGTTACTGCAGCTCTGGTCATAATGGAACTGATAACACAGGACCTGTAGATATTCCTGTAGTGTTTGATAGCTCAAGCTTACGGATGTGATGCATTCGGTCGCACGCGGCGTTACAGTGGTCGACAATCAATTTAATATGAACCTCTTTCAGGAAGGTGAACGACTTCAACTGATGAAACTAACGTTAAGAAAATGAAAGACCTGGTGCGTGAAAAATGTCACCTAACTCTCCGAGACCTAGGAATCTTAATATGGTCATACAGAAGATGAGACTTGGTTTTACGAGTACGACGTTGAGATCAAAGTTCAATCAACGCAATGGGTTGGCAATGTATCTCCACGCTCAAAAAAATCACGACAGTCTCGATCCAATATCAAGGTGATACCCACTATTTATTTGGATTTCTTTTAAGCAGTGCACCATGGATTTTTTTTTTTTTTTTCCCAGGAGGTCAAATAGTCAGCTGCTAGTAGTGTGAAGGCGTTATGCGCCGGTTGCTCCAGCAAATTTTCGAATGGAAACCAAAGATGCGTGGAGACAACTCCTTCACCGTGAGCATGCATTTGCTCACTAAGCCTTCTGCGCCAAAAATCAGATATCTGTCCTCCCGCAGCCGCTTTGCTACCCAGACCTTCCGCCTTGAGTTTTTTCTTGTTCCCAAAAGTAAAATCACTGCTGAAAGGAATGAGCTTTAACATCATTGATAACATTAAAACCAATTCGTCACAGGCATTGAAGAACATTTCAAAAGAAACTTACTAGACATCTTATGGATTAATAATGCCTCTGGGACTAGTGTGTGTATAGGAAGTACAGTACTTAGAAATGGACTCACCAAGCGTATTAGGTGAGTGGTAACACTGACCTCGCATTCGGGAGGACGCGGCTTCGAATCGCCGTCCAGCCATCCAGATTTGAGTTTTCTATGGTTTTCCCAAACAACTCCAGGCAAACGCCTGGAAGGTTCAATCAAAAGGCCATTGTCGAATTCCATCCCATTCCTTGTCCCCAGTCCTTTCCCGCCTCTAACGATTCGACGTCAACGAGGCGTAAAGCCTTCAGCAATAATGAAAGAAGTGTACAACCTGTAAGTTAATTAATAAATATTAAAAAATATAAAGTTCGTTTATTATTTTCTGAACAGACCTCGTATCTGCAACAAAGCAGAGAACAAGTAAGTTATGACATGTTGAAAATAATGTAGGCTATACTGAATTACTTGATTATTTTGCTTTTGAATAGATAATGAATTAATATTTAAGTTATAATTCTTCTGTTGGTGTATGTACAGTAAAATAGTAACATATTTGTGAAATATTTAGCTTTAAAACTCCATCAGATTCTGTGAAGCATTTCAGCGACATGTCAGCTCGTGTATGCCTGATTGTGAGCGTGTGAATACACAGCTCGATTGATAATGAACCAATTTGTATCAGGTGTCATACAATGCCCTCAATTATGTGTCGTCTAGCTTATTATATTTTGGTCCTGAATCTCACGAGAGGTTGACGCCAGGATCGGACCACCGACTGAGTTGAAAATATTTTTAATGTATTCTTCCCTCCTAAGCTCTCAATCAGTTTCTTCTACCGCAGTTCCGTTTGTGAGTAAGGAATTATTTTTAAATGGGTTATTAACATAAATACAATTTCAATACCGTATTCGGTACAGCAGCGGTGCACAGTGGTTCAGGATTAAAATACAGGGTGTCCAGGAATGGAAGGATAATCCTGCAACCGCTGATAGGCCACATCATGTCCTACTATATGACAAAATTTTATTTTATTAAAAGTCTCACCATTTTCGAGATATTGTTTTTTTTTTTCTTTTCGAAACATGTGACTTTGTTCAGTTTACTCCATGCCATTTCTACAAATTATGACTTTTTGAACTCTGATTTTTTTTTAAATTTACTCAAGGATGCTTGAGCCATCTAAAACAATGTTCTTGTTTTTCATAAAAGGTTAAAGAAAATGTATAAAAAATCTTAAATGGTATAATTATTTTTATACTTCTTTTAAAATGATTTTTTATCGTAGTTCAATCTGCTACAGAGACCATTGTGTATTTTAAACAGGTCAGTTAGATAAAAGCACCAACAATAGACACTCAGTAGCGCGGGGCTAGCGAGCTGGCTTCGCGTTGCTGAGGTCGCCGGTTCGAGTCCGGCCCATGGCATGGGTGGTTTAGTTAAGTGTTGTGTTCGTCCTGTGTTGCCCTTACACTTCAGTTTACCAAAAACACTAAAAGAGCGTAACACAATTGAGGAAAATTAAACACAGATGATGCTGCCTGAATGGCTAAAAGCCGAATGCCATTAAAAATAAAATTCGAAGCCTCTGACTGTGGTATTAATACCCAGGCATTTTAAGCACTGTGAATATCTATATTCCATTATATATGAGGTGTGTACAAAAAGAAACCGAACTAATTAAATAGCGCGCCAACGGCTGCAGATAAAATTCTCTGACTTCCGTGCACACTAGTGAGATCTCTCGGCAAGAGATTGCCTCTTGTCGCACTACGGTCGCTGCATTAGTTTACGAGTCACAGCCGGTTGAGTGAGGTCGTGCGCAGAGTGGTCGTCGGATTTGTAAGAAAGCGAGAATGAAGGAATTGGAGGAGCAACGCGTCTGTGTGAAATTTTGTGTTAAACTTGGGAAAACTTTTACCGAGACACTTCAAATGCTTAAACAAGCATACGGGGATGACTGCATGAGCCGAAAACAGTGCTATGAATGGTTTAAGCGCTTTAAGGAGGGCAGCAGTTCGGTTACCAACGATCCAAAATCTGGTCGACCCTCCTCATCAACAGATGACCACCATGTTGAGAGGGTTCGCACTGTGATTCGTGAAAATCGCCGTTTGACTGTCCGTGAGGTTGCTGAAGAAGTTAGCATAAGTGTAGGCTCTTGCAATCACATCTTGAGAGAAAAACTTGGAATGCATCGTGTCAGTGCAAAACTGGTGCCGCGCTTGTTGACGGACGAGCTGAAGGAGAATCGAGCTAGGATCTCTAAGGAGTTGCTTGAAAACGCAAATGAGGATGAAAACTTCCTCAAGAACATCATTACAGGCGATGAAACATGGGTTTATGGGTACGATGTGGAAACGAAGAGGCAGTCTTCAGAATGGGTGGGAAAAGGATCTCCTCGACCAAAGAAAGAGCGGATGAGTCGGTCGAACATCAAGGTGATGATGGTCGTGTTTTTTGATTGCAAAGGAGTTGTGCACCATGAATTTGTACCACGTGGTCAAGCGGTAGACAAGGAAGTCTGCCAGAAAATTCTGACACGATTGAGAGATGCTGTGCGTAGGAAAAGGCCTGAACTGTGGGAGAATCAGTCGTGGATGTTGCACCATGACAACGCACCCGCTCACGCATTGTTGTTTGTCGCGAATTATCTGGCAACAAATCGCACTCCCGTTGTGCCTTAGCCACTCTATTCTCCAGACTTGGCTCCGGCAGACTTTTTTCTCTTCCCAAAACTGAAAACACGTTGAAAGGACGTCGTTTCCAGACCATGGAAGAAATTCAAGACAATGCGACGAGAGAACTGCGCGCCATCGGAGAAATACATTCCAGGAGGCGTTCCAAACCTTGAAAAAACGGTGGCAACGGTGTATTGATAGTGAAGGACAGTACTTTGAAGGGGACAGTGTGAAAAAGTTAGTATGATGAGCAATAAAGCAATTACATCAGAAGTTCGGTTTCTTTTTGTACACACCTCGTATAACAGTTGTCGTACGCTACCTATGATAAGCACACGCTCTGCAACAACATTTCACCACTGACAGACCTTTTTTGTGTCGTTTGCCTCAATGGCTGTGTAAGTAGACCCCACTATCTTTGGAAGTTTTGTCAATATGTTCAGTTAAGGACTGGTATTGGGGGCACTATTTATTTACACTTTAGGGTGGAAAACAATGGCTGTGGTTATCATATATGACCTTTGGTGAAAAAAAAACACTGATTTTCGTGTCTTGAATTTTATATTTCACTATAGATGATGCTGAGAGGCACTTTGTGTTTATACCACGTTTTGTTATTACTGTGCCCAGGGTGGAGAATCATTCGATTTGGTGTCATCTTGCTTCTACGCTTTCTATGAATTTCTTGGTTAGGTTGTATATTTGGGTTTGTTGCCAGGTGAATGTGAATCATTCTAAGACATTTGTTTTGGACTTTTGAACGTTAGAGATGTTGACATTCCCAATATAGGCATCCGCAGAGCAGATCTGTACAAATATTATAAATGCCAAATTAACTCTGTCTACCTGTCTGTTTGTTACGTTTCTTTGGCTAAACGACTGAACCGATCATGATGAAATTTGGAAAGGCGATGCTATTTGGCATTAGGATGGACACACGATACTTCTTTCTGTATAAATAATACATATTATCATATAATTTTGAAAAATTACTAAACGGCGATAGACAGACTCTTGGGATGTGTAAGTCTCTGTAGTTCCTTACAGTAGAGCGGTCTGGTAGCTCAGTGGTTAATGCGCTTGCTTACTGCTGTTTGTAGCGTGGTCTACGGTTCAAATCCTGGAGAAAGCAAAGATTTCTAAGAATTGTTTTTGATCGTATGAGCCACGCCTGGACGGTCAGTTGTTCAGATTCCATATTAAACTGTAGATATCACAAATTAGGGGTACAATGCATAGGAAATCGTAGGCGGTCTAACAATGCTGTAGGTGACACTTGTTTACGTTATATTGATCCCTCAGGGGCTGTTTCTCGCGCAGTCAGTGTGTGTGTGTGTGTGTGTGTGAACTGCACTAATAATGCAGATAAATGCGGAAGTAAGTGTCTGTCGTTTTGTTACGTTTTGACGACTAAATGGCTATGACAAGGAAATACTCTGTATCTGTAGGAAGGACACAGGATATTTTTTTTCGGTATGAATAACAGTTTTAGTCAGAAATTTTTTAGAACTTATCGAATGGTGACAGACGGATGCATGTGTTAGTATGTAATGTTACATTGGTTTCTCAAGCTGTGCTTCTTGCGCAGTCTGTTAGTGTATAATTTGTTAATAAATTTCGTTTAGAGACAAAACGTAATATTTAGTACAAATGTCGATTTGATCTGCACTGTACCCTTACTTTGTGACTGCCTAAAAGTTTCTGGCACCAGTTTTTTTTTTTTTTTTTTTTTTTTTTTTTTTTTTTAACATGCATTTCGGGCGTAAACCTGGCCTAAAATGTAGCTCTAGAAGAGCACGAGCAGCTAATGTTATTAGAACTCAAGAATTTGAAGAAAGAATAAAAGACCAAGTTGAAATAAAGCTGCCCTCAGTTAACCCCTCCCCCCCCCCCCCCCCGACCATCCCACATCCCCGCACCTTAGTTTGTTTTTCTGTTTTTAAATATGTTGAAAATTGATTCTCGACAGGTTCGACGGTAGAATGATATAGTGATGGCTTTCCTGTCATATTATGCTAACTCGGTGTTGTTTGGGACAAATCTTACGTTACTAACAACTTTCTATATCCAATTCCAAGTCCACGCGTACGAAGTCGCGGGTAACAGCTAGTAGGGTATAATTACACATTTGTACAGTCGGATTTTTGTTGTGGTACTTAAATTTTTGCTGTGTAGCACTGGAGCGAGGTTGGATGCAATGGCCAGTCCTTTTCTTTTTCAGTCTAGTATATGCTCTCGATAGAGTAGCTTTTTGTCGAGTATGACACCCAAATACTGATGCTGTGGTACCCAGGCTATGTCTTGCTCCTTTACGGAGAGTTGGCCGGGTAGAATGGGCCTCTTCTTCGTGAAGTAGATCCGTGCACACTACGTGTTGTCGTTTTTTATGTTGTTCTTTCGGCACCAATCTGTAAAGGCATCTATACCCCTTTGAAGACTGATGGTATTGAGGTCGTGTCTATTTCCTGAGGTGTGAATCATGGTATCGTCGGTCAAACTGTGTCTTGTTCATGTACGGTGGTGTTGTTATGTTGCTAACGTAGATGTTGAAGAGTGTTGGAGCGATAACTAATCCTTGCGGGATACCTGGAGACCCTAACCGAACTCGAGGACCGTATCGGACTGACAAGTGGAGCTGACAGTGTTACTTGTTTTCTGGATCATCATATCAATATATTAATACATGAAGCGAAAACTTCAGATCCCGTTTTAAGAATGTTGCGCCCACAGAGCATAGTTAAATTTTATATGGAGAAGAAGTGCATAAAACAAAAATTTATGTATAATATGTGTTACAAATACATTAAATAAAATAAAACATTTTTTTTTAGTTCGATTGTTTTTTAAAGGCAACGAGGCTTAGTGATTCTGCCAAATGTCTGTGCTCTTTGGTCAAAGAATCAAGAAAAAATATAATAAGCATAGTTAATATACGTGTTAATAATACATTATTAAATAAAAAAAAAAAAATTCGCGGGCGAGTGTGTGCGTGAAATCGGATTGGATTGGAGCCAACTATCTGATGTTTATTCCCAGCATTAAGATACTCTGTGGTCTTTGGTCGAACAAAGCAGTTGCATAGAGTACGGATTAATCTTTGAATTTATAAAAGAAACATTTCCAAAAGTAACATAGCGATTCTGTCAGATACTATCTTGTCTTTGGTCAAACAAAACTATTGATTAAAATAGAGATTAATCTTTTAACTTATAAAAGAAACATTTCCAAAAGGAATATTTTGTGTATTATAGAGAATTCTACATTCTAATGGATAACTTGAATTGACTTTAGTCTCAGCTCTTTCACCTGAAGTGATTTCTGATTCGAAATGTTTTGCATTGCAAAACCTGCATTGTAAATGTATTAATCCACAGTCGAAACTGTTAAAATTTCTGGGAATGACATTTAGTGCGCATTTAAACGTATCCGTCAAAATAATTTCATTTTCACTATTTAAATTTGATCTATTATCATTCTGAATTTCCCGCAAATAGGTAGTCCTCCTTCCTTTTAAATAATAAAATGTACTCACTTTTTTTTAAAATTACCAATACATGTTACTTTTTGTTTTTTACAGGAAATGTTGAGTACATTTTATTATTTAAAAGGAAGAAGGAATACCTATTTGCGGGATATTCAAAACGATAATAGACCAAATTGAAATAGTGAAAATGAAATTATTTTGACGGATATGTTTAAATGCGCACTAAATATCATTCCAAGAAATTTTAATAGTTTCGACTGTGGATTAATACATTTACAATGCATGTTTTGCAATGCAAAATATTTCGAATCAGAAATCACTTCAGGTGAAAGGACTGCATTGATTTCATGCTGTCATAATTGTAAAGCAGTATTACCGGCCTTAAATCAAAATGAATATTTTAAATGATTGTATGATGGACCAAATTCAAATGAACGATCGATTAAAAGACAGTAAAAAAAATAATTACATTTCGCAAATACAATTCAACATTTGCTATGGTTAGTTCAGAGGCTAAAATTTCGGATGCTGTCACGCGCGGAGTGTATCATTTTAAAATACAGTACAAACTATGTAGCTGTAATATTCAGTACAGTTATAGGTGTTTCAGGGTATTAAGGCGAATGGTACACGCTGGCAGCCAACGACATCAATGTATACATGCTCGCAAAACTCAATAGAAATTTATATATACACTGAAGATAACAGGTACTCTTACCTTAGTTGAATTCCGTGCTTAATGTATGCAGTTTTTTGTGACGGTACAACTTCTTGTAATCACGTAATTGCAAATATTCTTACAACTTAATATTAAATTTTATGTGAATATCATAACTTCTTACACTGAGATCATTTAAGGTTAGCTTATTAAGCTTTTCGGGGGAAATGGGATCAGATCTGCACTTAACAAATGAATTAATTATCTAATTAAATATTTATTTTATCATATGCCAATTAAAATCTTTTAATGAAGAACTTTGGAATTTATTCACATTCTATTTTACATAAATGATTTAAAATCATAAAACATTAAATACTGCCGATGCCACCTCTACACGAGACTACAAATATGCTATACTACGCATATGAACAAACATTTACAGTTCCACTCGAGCAGTCGAGGAAGCAACATCGTTTTCCTTAATCGAGAGTGTAGCGTACGCAGTCCAGCGAATAGTATCTAGTGCTGTGTTTAGACCACATACAACTGAGTGATATAATAATATCTACTAAATAGTGCAAGTGAATAGTGAGTGACTTGGAAAGCGGAATATACGGGGAGGGTGGTGATCCATCGTACAGCCTGCCCGTCTACCATCAAGATGCACCAGCAGAAACACACCGACACAACAGACCTCGACATGGAGATTTGTAACCCTGAGAAGCACAAGCGACGCAATGAAGAAAACAAGGGAAGCAACGACAAGCGAAAAGCCTTGGCATCATATAATGTGAGTAAGCTAACCGAAAACTCTGTAGTTAGTGCAATGTATCGAGATAATGCAGTTAATAATATAGAAACTCCAACCCAGTCAACATCGTTGTCAGTACAAGACAAAATAAATGACACGTGGCTAGAAATGTAACCACCAGTGTAGCATCCGGCCCCCGTTTGACGGAAAATAATGTGTCCCGCTTACCTGCTTATGTACACAACGAGGCAAATCGCTACAAAGTAGTTTCACCAGGACCGTATTACATATATGTGGACGGGTTAGGAAAGAATATTGGAAACCTATATCCCATGGCGTTGGGGAAAATAATGTTTGGAGCTAGCCCTGAATACAGGAAACTTATCCAAAATATAGTTGCACAAAGAAAAAACAGAATCAAAATAGATCTTGCGACACCACAGGCTGCCAACAGCCTCGTTGATTCGCCAGTATTTTCTACACGACAACTTGCAGCATACATCCCGGCACATTTAATAACTAGACAAGGAGTAATAAGAAACCTAGATACAAATATTCAGGAGGACGAATCAACTAGCGTTATAGAATCACCGGTACCGGCAATTAGAATTAGACGAATGACTAAAAGGGTTATAATAAAAAATCAAACAAAAGTAATCCCATTACGAACTTGTGTAGAGACATTTAACACTCAAACCTTACCAGAATATGTATCAGTGTACGGAATGCGCTGTCAAGTTTCTCCGTATATAGCAACAGTCCGTCAGTGCTATAACTGTCTGAAATTTGGATATTTAAGCAATCAGTGCAAATCACAAACAAAATACGCAAAATGTGGAGGAAACCATTTAAAAACACACTGTACTAACCCGAAGCCTAGCTGCGTACATTGGAATAAAGAACATGAAGCAACGGACAAATCGTGCCCAGAGTTTAGCAAACGGGTTAAAATAAACGAGTTATCAGCCAAATTGAACATAACTTTCAAGGATGCAGAAAACTTACCACCCAGAAAATATACGCGGAAGTATCCACTCGAGCCCCACAGATCCAGGAAAGACCAACCTTCCCAGCATTACCTAACCCGCAGCGGAAGTTTACTGTCTACAAACGCGCATACTCACCTCCACCAACTACAAACACAACACGGATCAAACCACTAACTTATTACCAGCCACAGGAACTATCACTAATGCCCATACGACGTAACCCGCACTCTCTTCAGGCATGTGGAACACCTCAACAGAGGGATCATCTAACATAAACCAAGGAGGATACCACAGTAGAAAAAGTATTCAGCATCATAATGCAAATAATTAATGAAATTCAGGGCTCACAACCCCCAATTATAGATTCGGCTGTAATAATAGATATGAATAAGGAGTATTTCAACTAGGAAAACCAAGATGAAACTCTTACAGTGGAACGCAAGGTCAGTTGGCGAAAATAAAGATTCAATACAACAAGAATTACACAGCCAAAAAATAACAATAGCAGCCATATCAGAAACATGGATAAAACCAAGAAGAAATATCACATTCCCAGGGTATCACACAGTCTCACATAACAGAAAAGACGGAAAAGGTGGTATAGCACTTATAATAAAATCAGACGTACCTCATAGAGAAATCATTCTAAATAACTCGATCGAATGGATCTTCAAAGCAGTAGCAGCACGGGTGCGCACTGATAAGGGAGGAGTCACAACCGTATCTATCTATTTTCCTTCAGAAACAGTTACAACACTCAGAGAATGGTACACACTGATGTCACAACTGGAAACACCGTACTTGTTGAGTGGAGATTACAACGCGCATCACACCAGTTGAGGCTGCGCGTAGAACGACTCTGGTGGAAACGCAATCTTAGACACACTGGAAGAATTTCATTTAACAATTTTAAACGATGGCACACCCAACCTGTTACAGACGCCAGAACGACGCCCCTCAGTTGCCGATTTCACCATTTGTTCAATAGACATCGCAACAGAATTTAGTTGGAAATTAAGCAATCAGTCTATGGGATCTGATCATCTCGCCATAGAATTAACAGCAGATAGTTTCAATCTTCGTAAACCAACAACCAAATGGAACCTAAACAAAGCAGACTGGGAGAAATACAGTAATATCATAGATAAGGAAATCGATATAGTGGCAAGGGCAGAAACAACCGAAACAACGTATAACGAATTTATCAAATTACTAAATAAAGCAGCCAAAATAACCATCCCCTGCAGAAAATAAAAGGACAACCTTAGAAGACCACCAGTGCCATGGTGGGACCCAGAATGTTCTCGCGCAATCGCTAAGAGGAGGTTAGAATTGACGACATACAAGCGACACAGCACTTGGGCGAACTACTTACAATATAAGCAGAAGCAGAAGCAAAGCGCTTCCTCAAAGAAAATAAACGTTCATCATGGAAACACTCATGCTTTAAAATATCCAACACCACACCACAATCTCAGATATAGTCAATGATAGCTTCGCTTAAGAGGAAAAACATGCCGCACCATCCACTGACAAAAGTAACAGAAGAGTTTGCAGACATCTTAGCCCCACCTACAGTGCTGCCACAACCGGAAACCATTTTGAATAACAACACCAAAGAACCATCACACCAAAATGAAGATTTAACGCAGCCATTAACCATAGAAGAACCCGAGAAAGCTATAAAAAACACGAATAACACGGCTCCCGTAATCGACGACAGTCATTACTGCATGATCAGCGAAAATAACCCTACTGAAATTGTTCAACAGCATGTGGAATGAAAGTCAATTCCCAGCATCCTGGACAATCCAGTTCATCGTGCCAATATTAAAGTTAAACAAAGACTCAAGCAAAGCATCATCATACCGACCAATTGCATTATAATACTGCATAACGAAAGAATGCTCAAGCTTCGCTTAGAATGGTGGCTCGAAAATAACAACCTAATTCCACATTCTCAATATGGTTTCCAAAAGGCAAGGAACACTCTGGATAACTTAAGCCTGCTAACAACCGGTATTATACAAGTATTTTCGACGCATAGTTATTTTACAGCATTATTCCTCGACATCTCCGGAGCCTATGACGGAGTAAACATTGCACTACTCATCAAGAACCTACAAGCCTTAAATCTACCAGAAATCTATCTCAAAGGAATATACGGATTGCTAAACACACGGGTCATATATCTGCGCAAATATATCTGTTCGCTCCACGAGTAATCACTAAGGGCCTTCCACAAGGTGCAATACTAAGTCCGCTGTTGTATGCAATATACGTAGCCAACATAAAACTTATTATACCACCGGCAGTTAAAATCCTGCAATATGGAGATGATAAATGCATCTATGTAATCCACAAGTTTTACCCTAACAAGAAAGAGGTTAGAAGAAACAGCAAAGGCCCTATAAAAATAGATGGAACAAAACCAATTGAATCTGTCACTATCCAAATCCTCTGTAGTCATCTTTACCAGGAAATATCAACCAATCAGCCAGACATAAATACTATTAGCCCATACTTATTTCCGATTAAAACATCTGCAAAGTTACTAGGTCTTTATTTCGATAGCAGGCCTACATGGGCCCGACACGCCGAATATTTAATAGAAAAGTCTGAAAAATCTCTAAACTTTCTGCGAGCAGTAAGCCACGTTTGGTGGGGAGCCAACACAGAAACAATGATAACATTATATCTCTCTCTCATCCGATTGACAATAGATTACGGAAGTATCTTTTATGGAAATGTCCCTAATAAGTATAAACTGAAAAAACTGGACATCCTCCAATTCCGAGCCTTGATGATATGCTTGGAAGCAATGAGATCAACCCCCACCAATGCACTCCTGATACAGGCGAAAGAGATGCCTTTTCACATTAACCGAGCGGGGCGGTGTAACGGTTAGCGTTCTCGCCACGCATTCGGGAGGACGGCGGTTCGAATCCCCGTCCGGGCATCCAGATTTGGGTTTTCCATGGTTTCCCCAAATCACTCCAGGCAAATGCCGGGATGCTTCCTTCAAAAGGCCATGGCCGAATTCCTTCCCATTCCTTGCCCCCATCCTTGCCCCCATCCTTGCCCCCATCCTTGCCCCCCATCCTTTCCCGTCTCTAAAGACCTCGATGTTAAAAAGAGACGTAAAGCAGTTACAAAAAAAAAAAAAAAACCTTTTCACATTAGAAGAGAACTACTGACAAACATATTCCTCATCCGACACGCAGAAATAGCAAACATCATACCCAATTCCAAGTAAACTGAAGACCTTAATAAGAATCAGAAACTCGCAAGGAAACGCAAACCAAGAACGCGAATCGCTTAAACTTAAATACTTTGAACAACTGATCTACAGAGACCGAGAAATGCTAGTATACAGATATCCATACAAACTGAACATTTATAAGCCACCGACCTATCAACAATTAAGCATTGAAACCTACGGAAGAAAAATTAACAACTAAATACAGTATTATATCAGGAACGCTTACTACTGCCCCACAACAGGAGCCATTGAAAAGTGCACCCTTCCACTAGAGACAAACATATACACGGCGGAAATCCTAGCGATCAGAGAAGCAATCCAGTACCGAGTACAACATTTAAAAAAAATCGTAATTACCACAGATGCAAAAAGCTTACTCAGCAAAATAGAACATCAGAACTGGACCACACATGCAAATCCATACATATATACACTCTCTTAGATATAAATCTACAAGCCAACCAAGCAAATAAAGAAATAAATATAATGTGGGTTAAAGGACACATAGGAATAACTAACAACGAAATTGTTGACGACTTATCAAAGGCCGCGATAGTCGAAGGAAAATTAAAAGCAATTCCGTTATCTCACACCAATTTCCACAAAAAAATAAGAAAAACAGCGTCTAGAAGATGGAAAATGGAATGGGAAATAACAAAACAAGAAAAGGGAAGACGCTACGCGACTATTCAACCTGAAATATCAACAAAACCTTAGTACAATTCTACAAAGCTGAATAGACGACATACATCATCAATAATAAGAATGAGGCTAGGTCGCGGGTGCTACCTGGCCCACCTGCATCGCATTAAAATGCCGAATCTCACTACTGTGAACAACAACCCACAGGAACATCTCTCCTAGATCATCTGTTTTCGGGTTGCTCAAAATATAACATCTCACAAAACAAATCACTTGGATGTATTATAAAACAAAATATCCCTTTACATTCCAGCATCGCAACCTTGTTGTATCAGAATAACCCACAGGTTTTATCAGCAATACCAAGCGTGGTGCAATGCACCCTCCGCCACACACTTTTAGTGAATCGTGGAGTAATAGTAATAGTGGTGGGTGAGCTGTTACCGTTCTGGCCTCGCATTCGGGAGGGCGCGGGTTCGAATCCCTGTCCGGGCATCCATATTTGGGTTTTCCTTGGTTTCCCCAAATCACTCCAGGTGAATGCCGGGATGCTTCCTTCGAAAGGGACATGGCAGAATTCCTTCCCGTTCCTTGTCCCCAGTCCCATCCCGCCTCTAATGACCTCGACGTCGACGAGGCGTAAAGCCACAAGAAAAAAAAATCAGCCATCATTAAACACGTAGACGAAACCGGCCTCCACATATGAGTTGATTCACAAAACCACACCCTAATTGGAAAAAGGACCACGAGACAACACAAGAACAATAAAAATAATTAGTATCACAAATCACTTGTAAATATTCCGACCAAAAGTAAATTGAAATTACAACCACAATTGAAATGATATCTGTAAATTATAATGTAAATGACTGTAATTATTATAAATGATTGTAAATATTGAATTGTTGTAACTATTATTATAAACTATTGTAATTATTATAAACAGTGTATGATGTAAATGGCGTTGTAAATAATGTATGATGCTGATGGCTGTATGGCATAAGCTAAAAGCCAAATAAAAAATAATAAAAACAAACATTTAATATGCAGCTGCTTAGCCTGCCGCCCAAGGAGTGCTGTGGTGGAAACAAAGTCGAGGCTAACCCCTACACCTCCACAGGTCGGTTGTGGGATTACGGAGTTCTACCTCTACCTCCGTGTATCGCAATGTGCGCGCCACTGAGACTGATTGCAATTTTTTTTTTTAATGGCAGCTACTTCTTGTGCTATTTTTAATTTTTTAACCGAATAACGTTCTCATATAACTCGCACATTTACAACGAATGACTGATACAGTGATAACATTCATTGCTATTGGACTGGTCACTCTCTTCGATTTCAGGTTCTTCCCATTGCCTCTTAATATAAGTCCAGACGTTAACTGTCCTATTGGTAACAGTATACTCTGCGAAAGTATGCATTATTAGTTTCTGATAACTTCAAAATAAAAATGAAAGGGAAATTATGATAAGGGTCCTAAATATTCATATAGACTCTAAACATACTTTCGTTATAAATGTGTTTTTAGCTTTCCAATTATGAGGTTTGAAATAATGTGACCTACATTAGTTTCCTCCCTTGGTTTTCTCCCGAAATTTCTATAAGTAAAGCCTACATGCAAATTTACTCGGTCACGGGGAATCATAAAAGATCCCAGTTTACTTTTGACATAGAATTCTCAAACTGAATTGTTTTTAAATTAAATGAATTTGGAAGCAAATTCAAGTTTTGCTTCGTATTATTTGGTTGATAAACGAGCTTACTTAGAATGTGCATCTAACCCATCGAGCAACCGTTGCTGTTTCATTATATAAGGGAAGAAACTTCAAATTATTCTTAAGTGATGATCATCATCATTATCTGTTGAACGTATCAATTTTTGCAAGTCGTTCTGCTTATCGTCTAACAGAGGTTGTTCTTATTTTGAAAGCAAGTTTCAGTGAAGCGTCTGTGTTCTATGTGTAGTTTCATGAGGCGTAGATTGGGAACAATCCCAAAGTTCGCCTAGCGTGATTGCAGAAAATCTGAAAACTGCAATCAGGATGACCGTACGCGAGGCTCGAGATTCGAACCTAGACCCTTCACACTTCTTCGATCCAGTTTGGTAGTGCCTTAGCGTGCGTAGGCAAAGTCGTTGGACTTAAAGTGATGATATGGATCAAACATTTTGTCTACAGCATTACGTGTCTAATCACTGCTTGCAAAACCATGCGGTAAGATAAATTAACATTAGATGAAACAAATAGCATGAGGGCTGGTTATACTTACTGTTACTGTATATTATTTAACATTACAGTCCGAATTCCAATCTTACAAAACCGCATTTGGAGGGGAAAGACTGGCGCCTTATTAAAAGAGACAATAATACTATACGTATATCAACAGATGAAATTGTGGTTTCTTCAGCTTGTGATAAACGCGCGCTAAAATATGGAGCGGAAAATAATCGTGAACAGGGTCCAGGATTGCAGCGGCGCCGTGAGTTACGACAATAGAGACACGCAGGCGAAATAATTCGCCCGCAGGGAAAATATGCCTGCAGGCACCCCAGTATTTGCCCTCGCGCACAAATGAGCACTGTACAGACAGTGTCAGTTGTTAATTTGGGAATTGAGCGTGTCTCTAGCATTTGTCTCCAGCCGGCTACGAGGGCCGAGTTAATAGCTGTTTTATTGATTTGTGCCGGCTAAGTTGCGAACACGCAGTATCGGGGCTAACGAAAGCTGGCGCTTGGAGACGCAGTACGCAGGCTCGGCTGGCTGTCCCCCCCACCACCACGACCCACACCGCACCGCCCGCTCAGTCCGGCAGAGCGCGTCCGAGCTGTCACATTTGCTCTCCATATACTGCGATACCGTCTTTCTTTTTCTTTTTTTTCCGTGCGTCTCCTGGCGGAGTAGTGAGCTATGCCTTGGTTCGTTCTGTTTCTGCTGCTACTGGCTGTGATGGAGGCGTTTCCCCGGGAGGCGACGTGCATGCGGCTGCCGGATATTTATTGGAACTCGACGAACCCAATGTAAGTACGAGCCCACGTGACCGGGTCAACATGGCTCCACAACGCACGCCCCCCTCCGTTACGCAACGGTGGCTGACAGCTGGCGCGTAGTGCATTTTTTGGCCTAGTCGATCTTCCGGCAGCTGAGGGGAAAACTGAAAACGTAAACAGAAGCGAGGCGAAACGGCGCTACATCCAAACACACGAAGCAGTGATGTATGTTGTGAACGTTTCAAATCGAGTGGAATCACTGAAGTAGCAGTGGAGTGCGTTTCTGTTGATCATTTTTTGGTTATCGACTGTGTCCTCAGTTGTGAGGAACAGTAGGATGGTTTGTGGAGACAATAAACAGATCTGTTTATGACGCGCCCATCGCCGTAACATTCTTGGAAATATTGACATTTTTCAAGTGTTGGCGGGAGGGTCGCGTGCTGGTAAACTTTAACACTTCCCGCAACTCAAACATGCTGGAACCCATTCGACTTATTTACTAGGTGGGGGGGGGGATGAGTAGGGAGGGAATTATAACTGAAACTGTACGTTTACGTTCCTGAAAAGTCAAAACACTGCCTCAACGGCATTATACATTTCTTTTGTTCTACTCACAGCGTTTAAATTTCATGAAGTTGTTGGTGTTAACAACTTTTCCTATGCTGTACGAAATATTATTTCATTTTAAGAGGAAGAAGAGACGTACATAAATGTGTATCTCGCTTGTTCTTTGAATGATTTATGTGTTTACTGCTAGACTATACAATGCGCTGTTAACATTGAAAATATGAAACGAAACGTTTGTTGTATTTAAAATATAGAACTGATTTGCTGTTAACCTTTATAGATTCGATCGTTTACGTGCAAATTTTGAAGTGATAATGAACAATGCAGCTATTGGAAACAAAACCTTGGACCAGTAGTTGTAGAGCTTGTATCATTTTGCTGCTTTGCTGTTTTGGTGCAGCAATATGTTGCATGACTGACCTATGGGGAGGAATTACACCCTATCGTTTCTTTTCAAAGGGAATGTATGACTAAAATAATTTCGAAACTGTTAATCAGCGTTTGTTTCCACTGGAGATTAAACACATAGAATCATTAGGACTTTTGTTGCAGTCTTTTTTATTAATATATAGAAGAGTTCACATTGAAAGCTTCGCTCTTAGACAACTGTTGTTACCAAGTGACGATGTGTGTATAGTATTTTCGTATTTTAAGTTTAATGAAGAGAAATCGTTTGCTGTTTCATTTAATCATTTGACGCTTTTTTTTTTTCTTTTTTTTTTTGGTTGGGGGAGAGTTAATTTTAGTTTTGTTTTTCGTTTATAACAGTATTTTCCTTTAAGTTAATCTGTTATACATTCTTCATAAGAATTCATATGAACCGGAGAAAGAATTAGCGCGAAACTTCAAACAATGAAGAGTAGTACATAAAAAAGTTTATTTTTAATGTGAATGCCATATAATTGTAGGTACCAAACATCTGCTGCGATCTGTTTGTGTTTGGAGGATACAGTTAGAAATTCTCATGCCTACCTATCCTATCAAAGCAGTTACTTTAATCTGTCTCCTCTGCAACATTCATAATTTCAAATGTCTTTTGAATGAGTTAACTTTCCGACTAATTGCGTGTGTAAAATCTTAAAAACGTAAAGGCTAGGCAAGAATGAGTGTATCCGCAAATGGAAGCTATAACTTAATCCTTTGTACAGTGAAATTCCTATACCTTTCTTGTAAAATAAAGGAAATCTGTGTTTGATAGTTAACTATATACTATAGAGCGAATAGTAAATGTTGAGCTTAGCGTTATTAAGCCTGCCGCTTATAGTCAGCCTTCTCTGAAATTCTGAAGTCTCCCAACCGTCTGGCATCAAAATCAATAACAACTGATGCTCTCCAGACACGCCGTATATCAGGCCCACCAATGGCTTGCTGCACATGCTGTTCGGATTAACCTTTGCACTTCGAGTATCTGCTTTGTTTGCATTAAACTGAGTGAAATGTCGAGATTCATCTTCCATTTTGTTCAGTGTTTAGGAGTGAGACGAATTTATGTGAACTTCTGAAAGCTGATGTAAAAAACTACCGTTGCATAAAAAGTCAGCCAGTCAGTGCATTAATTTAGAGGTGGGAAAGTGTTTTAGCATGGTAGCTGAAGTTAGTGATATGATAAACAAGAAGAATAATATTTACTCGTAAATATCTGTATTTCAGTGTTATTTTGGCATGAAATACAAAATTTAACAACGCAGTAACATTGTGTTGAAAGTTGTTTTATGTTATGTTATGGATCGATATTTAAAGTGATCTGCTGAAATAATAATGTGAACGTCATGAATCTCGCTGTAGTTTATCTATGTAATTTTACTTAACAGTTCATTTTAAAATTTGCTCCGTTTGTTTCGAAAGGCATATTTCATTAATTAATACGTGTTCACTTTCCATTTCGTAGAGAATATAGCCTTCTAACAGATACTTTATGTGAGTCTGATACTGGTGTACAAGGTTCGTTGACATAGCTGTCGACAGTCGTTTCTTATAACTTATACATATTTTATGAATTTTAGTTAAAAATCTGATTATTTACTTGCAAGAGATGATAAAATAGAAACAAATAAGTATTTGAATCTACTTATTTCCTACACAAATAAAATTTCATATAGTGATCAATAAACTCAAGAGTATAGAATTGACAAAAAGAAATTCTAAGTATATTTTTAAAAATACCATTAAATTAACGAAATGTAGAAATATTCCGGTACATGAAAATTGTTAGGTTACACATTATTGTGTTCCTTGAAGAGATGAATCGTAGATCTAATGAACATGTTATAAACTTCAGATGTGCAAGTTTTACGAGTACTGATTAACATAAAATGAAAATGACATGAAATTTGTAATAAAATTTGCGCATAATTTAAGATTATCAGGTCTAATCTTGAAGTACTCATCTACGGACATGAAATCGTTGCTTTACCAATGCCACTGACTGAAGTAATTTTTGCGTAAATATTGAGCAAAACGCTTTCATTTAAAACCAAAGTTTCTCTAGTCACTCATACCGATAGGAACCCTACTCTGAGACAGAGTATCAACACAAATTTCTTTTATTCTTTTAATGAATGTCCATAGTTGAAAACTTGACCAAGACAAGTTTGCGATTATAATAACTTATAGAACATTTGTTTAAGAATTAGTTGAACTGTTTTAATGTTCGTGACTTGTAAACTTGTAATTTAATCTTTGTAAATGGTGTAACAAACGCTATTAATGCAAGGCCTTTGACAAACGTTTTGTTCGTTTAGTATTAGTAGTTCTAATAGCATTCACCTAGAATTAGTAAAGAAAACCTTATTCACACAGTCGTTAGGATAATGTATTTGCATGTGAACATCTCGTGTAATCCAACAAAAGGTAATACATACACTTGGAATCTTGAGGATTATGTCCAAACACTATCATAGTCAGAATTAAATAAAAACAAAAAATGTTTGTAAAATGCGAACTCCAAAAAAGTCGCTGGATATGAAATTTCAAGGAAAGGCTGTTTAGATTTGGAACTAGATTTTTTCCTCAGTTTCTCTCTTTTCCATACAATCCGTTACGGAGAAAATATTTTTGAAATTAGGATTTCAAAGTATATATAATTTATTTATGCAAGTTTTTAACTTCTGTATACCGTCCTACATAAAACACGGAAAAGAAGCAACTAACAGACTATTGGTTCCAACCTTTTATTTAGTTTATTGTTTATTAAAAATACAATTCGTGGTCTGTACATCTATAAGACATCCTAGTTTTATGTGTTGTCTATCATAATAAAGCATTCCATGAACCTTCATATCAACACATAATCAATAAACATCTTGAACAGTTTGCTCTCTGAATACGAAGCATCACTAGCCAAGGCATAACGTATACTCTATCACCGCAAATTGAATCTCCACTCACGTAATTGCATAAAAATTTTACAGAATTTTTATTATCTTTGGCTTTTCCTACTAATATCCCTTATATGCCCCGAAGGTATTAAGACCGCTTTGAAACGGGTGTTTACCAAAGTAATAATTTCCAAACGCGGAAGAATCTCTTCTGCGAGTTGAAAATAGTTTTGAAAAGCCATTATAAAGCTAAACTCATAATGTATAAATTAAAAAAAGGTAAATAAAACGTGACTCTCTTGCTAAGCTGCTATTTTTAATGCGTGATTTATTATTATCACACATGTTTACACACTGATGTTTGTAAAAAGCAAAGTTTTCGACCAAAAAAACCTCCAAAATGATGTAGTTATAATTTCCTCACGTAGCGATACCATCAATGTAACAGTCATCATTCTTAAGGTTCTGAGGACTTATCATAAATCATATTATTTGTATTCCGTTTCCGCCACAAAATTTGCACGTTTCTAAAAAAAAGTAAAAAGTAAATATTACACGGTTTGCGGTCATATTCACCTTCTTTCGTCAACGTAGATCGTTTTTTATGGACATCCATTCTGACAAGACATTAAACATTGTTATTTCTCCAGCGCTCTTCTTTTTGACGTTTTAATGTGAAAACGAAAAAACTTCAGGTCTTGATACCCTTTTACAACACCTACTCGTTTGTACACTGTGATATATAATTCACGTCGTACGCAAAATGCAGTTGCTTCCTCTGTTGCTGACGACAGAGGTTGAAAGATTTATTCGCACAATGACCTCGATACGGGATTAATGTAGCCAATCATCTTCATCTGTTTGGCTGGAAGGAAATATTGTCTATCACGGCTCTGCGAAAATGTCAGGCACATTACGCAAACAGTAGTCAATTTCTGCTCTGTTTCTTGACAAAGTGATGAGAGATAGAAATTCTTGCAGTCAAGATCACGAAAATTTCTAACTGATATAGTTAAACGTCAGTTTTACTTTACGAAATGCCTTGGTTTCTTAAATTTACCGTTGACTCCCGAATAATGTCTGGAATGAACTACTCATTTGATATATTTTTTTTTGGGTGGTCGTGATACTACATAATGAATTTGTATAAGCTATCATTTTGTCATAAAAACCGGATTTATTGGGTAAAAATATGATAAGATTCTTGAGTTTACACTTAATTATTATGTTGACACACCACTACCTAATTTTTTCTGCTTTTTAAATGTTCCTTGCTGTTAATATCAGTCCTAGCTTTAATCACCATGCTATCTATGAATCTTAGAGTGCCGAGTAAGTACATAACCAAATAAAATTACCTGTGAGTAACAGTGCTCATAAATACAAACTAACATTTTTAATGATTTAAATTGAACACCGTCTAATAACAACTATTTTATGCAAAATAAACAAAACTATGTTGGTAAAACAGTACGTCTAAAGAAAACGTTATAGTAAACACTGAAACCAGTAGAGTGCAATCAAAGATAGTAAGGGTTAAAAAAAAAAAAAAACAAAAAAAACCAGCGAATACTAGTAACAGTAAAATGTATATAAAGGTTACAGTGAAAATTCTGAATTTTGGATGTCAATACCAGTCCAGAAAATTGCAGAAAGTGTTGTTCCGGACTGATATGTGATTACTACTACAATCTACGTAAATAGAGGGCATCGAAATGAAATTTATCAGTCATACTCATATTTTAACATTGTTAACTGAAATTATATAGCATTGTGCTACTTATACAAATGTCACAACAACGCTAGGTGTATTAATAGCAGTAGAGCGAACAAATACAATAGTTATAAAGATATTACAATACTTTAGACTGAATATATATAACATTTTGTCGTTTATACACATAAAAAAATAACATTTACAGCCACTGACGATGCCTCAAAGCGTCTGGAAAAATTAATAGAAACAGTTGCTAATAGACTGTGTTCAATTTAATTAATTTATGAAACAACTGTGGGACATGGCCAACAACAAAGTTATTATTATAACATTTTTAAAGCAGTTCTGTGCAAGGATTGTCAATTGGAACTTGATTCTCTGAAGGAGCGAGTAATAACCGCAGTAAAGTTTTAGCGGTATATGCAGAGTATCTAAGGATGGTCCTTTTCAATAACGTGGTTTAAACTCAGTACTAGAGAGTAATATTAACGTTTACAGTCCGTAAACCGAGAGAACATAACGCAGTAGAGGCGCTAAATGAAATAAATAATAATAATAAAAATACGGAATTTGGATGGGAAGTTATGAGATACCGGATATATTTTTTACTGAGAAGCTTTGTAGAGACCATATAGATTTATTTCACGAATTAGCAATGATATTCTATTGCCACCAACACTTATATCGGGAATACTAGAGAATTTAGATCAATATATGATAATTTAATTCATTCGTTTATCGCAGCGAATAGGTTGACACTTGTTGAATGCAGAGATTAGATCTCGAATTCGGTAAAAATAGGGCCCAATGTCCATTTCCTGCTATCCTGATCCAGGATTTGCATATTTTTCCAAGTCTCTCCTGACGAATGCTCCTTCGTTTGTGAAACCAGGCGGTGCAATCCACGCGAAGTAAACTGAGAATGAAATGACAGTAACACTAATGCCAGAAGTGTAACAGTGTTACTTAAATTATGTTTGCTTAGCTAGTCTAGTGGACCATTACGAGTTATATTGATGAAATACGGCTAGCAGTAGCCGGTTTTCTATTGCATAGTGGTCAAGCCGTTGTGCATCAGATCCGGCGTAGGAAATGGTGGCGTATATTTTTGGATAGCTCTGTCCTGTATTGTCCAGTTATCATTTTGCTCCTTTACCACTGATATGGAAAGTAAAATATCGTTACTAGTTTTCGCAGCTTTGCCTATCACATTCGGGAGGACGAGGGTTCGAATCCTCGTCCAGCCATTCAAATTTGGATTTTCCATGGTTTCCCCAAATCATTCCAGGCGAATGCCGAGATGGCCCCTTCAAAAGCCCATCGCTGAATTCCTTCCCGTTCCTTACCCCAGTCCTTTCCCGCCTCTAATGACCTCGATGTTGGCGAAGCGTAAAGCATAGCTGCTTTGCCCAGTGGAAAATGCAGTGACAATGAATCTTACTATTAAAAATTTATTTTCCTTTCAAGCTGTCTCACACATTGATAATTAACTGAGTAGATGGCTACAATTTTTCTTTCTGCTCTAATTCACTCTTTATCCCAAATTATGACAAAATGCTTATTAACTTTGTCTGGATTTTCTAGCCTCTCAGCAGCTAGCCAGTAAATTTTCTTTTTTAATCTACTTTTTTTTACAGCTTTTTTAGTCTTATTTAACCCGTTTTAATTTTTTTAAATGATTTGTTGATATGCATTTTGCAAATTTTCTTGTTAGAGTGCTGCTTACTACGTCGTCGACGCGTCACAAAGCGCTAATAACACTTCTCTCCACGTTTACGGATTGCAGTGTGGTATTTGACCCTCGCAAATGTCTGTCTTGTCAGTCAGTTTATCGCTTTTTTTTATGGCTTTCGGCAACTAAGCCATTTAGCCAGCGCAATGTGTTTATGATATCTCATCCAGTGAATTAATTTCTCCAGTACGTTATGATTCCTAAGTATAGAAACCACAGGACGGAAAGGACATTCACACAGACACACAATACTTAACATCCATGCCCGCGGCCGGATTCGAACCGGCGACCTTCGGCACGCGGAGCTAGTACTCTAGCCCCTACGCTACCGAGGTCGGCTTATCGCTTGTTGGTTGCTTGTCTCTTCCTTCCTTAAGCCCGTGGTCGACTACGGAACACAGTGAACAGAAGGGGGAAATTTGATAATTCTTGCAGAGAATATTTTTCACCACTCACAAGCACCTGCATTTAGCTTCACAACTATCTCTATCCGCATGATTGCGGTCTTGGCGTGTCCGCCATTTCCTTCTTTCTTTTATTTTCAACCCTTACGTCTTCAACATCGATATACTACCTTACCGCTTCTCTGGATATTTTGCTTCAACCACGACTTCTATCCTTGTTACGATCTTCTAGCTGATGTGTTATTCTGCAACTAGGATAACCGGAAGTATTGTTTCCGAATAGGCTGTACGGTTGTAGTTTTGGCTAAAAAAAAAGTGTTTATGAAAATAAAATGAGCGAGCAGTTATATACGAAAATATGAAGGCCGTTCAAATTTATGTTAAATTTTATTATTTGTTCAAAAGCAGTAGAAACCTTATATAATCTTATTTTTTATATAAACTTGCTTCTTTTCTTCAAACTTTCGGATAACTAACTTATCCATGAGATTTATTTTTCTTTCGTTTTGGATGCCTACAGCATAACACGTTCTCAACCATTTTTCATAACATTACACATTTATGTCTGACAACGTTACCTCAACAAAGTCATTTTTTTAAAAAAATCTTATTGTTTTCACATTTTCGTTTGCAAGAAATATAATTATATTGCATGTTAAACGCCCCGATATTCCCTCGTAATTACCAAACAAATAACACCATACTTTGCTAAATGTCTGAAATATGTTTCTACTTGTTACCACGAATCGCTACGAGATTTGTATCCTGCATTAAGTATTAAATGAAATTTTAAGTCCCCTTGCTTAAACTAGTGGGGGCAAACACGCTCAGGCTCTTCCATAACTGTTTAGATTATACTCTTGGAAACGGCTTTGGAATATAGGAAAATCGTAGTGAAACAAAAATGAGGGAACAACTTCTTTGCCTGTAGAACATATTTGGAAGCTGGTATTGATTTAGCTACAAACTGATATTTATGATGTGCAGGTTGAAATTGAAGATAATAAGGAAGCAACAGTAGCCAAACATACTGGAAGTTAACGGAAACAAAACTTTCCAGAAACTCTAACTGATGGTTCGAGAAAAAACCATGAAGGGGTTCACTTGAATTTTATCAGGGTGAGAGTAATTGTGAATAAGGGAGAGAGCCGGATGGAAACCTTGGATCCCAGAGAAAATATTAAAAATTGATGTATCAGAAGAGAAAGCGATTAGTTGCTGAAGACGGTGGAAGATTGCAGAACCATTAATGTAGACATAAAATAAACATAGAAAAACCGTTGCACGTCAAATGTGAGGAAGAAGAGAATAATTCTACTGTAAATTCACTACAAAACTCTGTTATACGAGTAGATTGTAGAAGATAGGTTAGATGTTCTCATATAATGTAAAATAAGCCTACCTAGCTTTGTGGGTGAGCCCTATCTCGCTGTTGACGAGCTGAAATCCCTACCAAAAACTAAATAAGGCAGTGATTCATAGGTAGCGTAGAGTTCATAGGGAACTTTAAACACACAGAGCCTGATTTATCGGAGGTGAAGGTCGGATTAAGTGCTTGCAAAAACTCCAGCAGTTATCGAGGTTCCAAGCAGGTAGTTTACTAACACCTTAAACACTGATTTTCTTGATCGCTGCATACGATGTATTGAAAGATGAAATACAATTTCGGGAAAGCTAAAAAGAGACAAGTGTGCTAATTGGAAATTGTTTTCAAGTTCAGAAATAAACGACAGAGAGACTGTATGACATAGATGACTTGAGGGTTCTATGACCTGAAATAAAGAAAGCAGTTGATATGGCTGATGAATTTCACTGGTAGTTCAGATATTTAAATTCAAACACGGAATTAAAAGCATATGGCATTCATTTATGATTGCTAAAATCTCTGGAAATAAAAGGGATTAAAATTTACTGAAGTCTATTTGAGAAGGTACCTACAGAATTTCGCAAAGCATTGTCTTAACATTCCAGAAAAAAAGCAAAGGTATGAAAAATACCATGGTATGTTTTATATCAAATTAGGCAAGACACTAATTCGGAATATGTATGGGGGTTATGTAACGATGATTACGAATTGTGACTGACTGATATTCAATTTGTTTGCTAAGGAAAGTATTGAAGAAGTTAAAAAACAAAAAAAATAGAAGAAGCTTAAAGTTTCAAAGTGACAGAAATCAGTACGGTTCGGTTTACAGATGGTATAGTATTACTTGCAAATAAAAATGAAGAATTGAAAAAATTGAAAGAGGTGTTTGTTTTATATAAAGAAAAATGAAGACAAAGGTGATGACGTGTTTCGGAAATTACAACACAGACATAGAATAATGAAACTGGAAAAGATTAAGAAGTAAGCCATTTCTGTTGCTCAGGAAGTATAATCGGACAGGTGATCAGAAAAAAGGGAGAAAACTGTAGTTTCAGGAACTGAAAAGAACTAGTAACGATGGATGAAAAAATTTGTGATAGTATTCTACAAAACGAAGATATGGAATTGTTGACAATGCATTAAGACACACGAGACTGTTTAATTTGTTAGCGTATAGTAGATCTGAAATGAATAACTGAAGCCTAGCGTGTTGGGTGAGGGGTAACGCTCTAACCTCGCATTGGGCAAGACGCAGGTTCGAATCCCCGTCCGGCCACCCATAATTGTTTTTTATGGTTTCCCGAAATCACTCAATGTGAATGCCGGGATGGTTTCAGAATGCGATGGTTGAATTCATTTATTTTCCTAGCCCTCAGTCCTCTAATTATCTCGACGTCGACGAGGCGTAAAGCTATAAGGAAAAGAAAAATGAAGAGGAAGGCAAATATTATAGTTCATACAGTAAGGTAGGTGAAATGGGGAAATGAAGGTTGAGAGATTAGCAGAGTATTAAAAAATGTTGAGGTTTACATCAAATTAATGACCAAAATAATGTGATATGAAGGATAATTTGAAAGAGTTATTTTGGTGCTTTAGATTTGTATGTTATCAAACGA
Source organism: Vandiemenella viatica (assembly GCA_031002005.1). Classification (NCBI taxonomy): domain Eukaryota; kingdom Metazoa; phylum Arthropoda; class Insecta; order Orthoptera; family Morabidae; genus Vandiemenella; species Vandiemenella viatica. Next base: position 87,424,454 of record CM061921.1, read on the forward strand.
ATAAAACTGCAAATTTACTTAATTGGCTTAGGCAGGAACACTCCAGATAACCAACGATTAAAAAAAAAAAAAATAGTGGATAAGTTTCGGTGTTGTAGCTCCGAATCCATCGACTAGATTGAAAATTCAATTATACCACAAAATAGCCATAGGATCAATGAATGTTTGGTGATGAGTGGAGACCGAAATGTTATGCGCGTGTGGAAAGAGGATACGCAACGTCTGGTAATTTTCGGTGAGTATAACATAAGATTTGATGACACTAAGAGGTTCGGTGATATCTTTTCAAGATTTATCATTTTGTGTATGACCAATGGTTATAGACAAGTTGTATGTGAATGAAGCTAAAAATAGATAAAATAAATACAATGTCAATCTGTGCATGCCAAAAAAAGGCAGGAAGTATACAGAAACCGCATACGGGAGGAAAGAACTTCTCGCCAGTAGTAGTAGGACAGTGTTCGTATTAATCACTTTGTTTACAAAGACCGCTCTGACGTCACCTAAAAACTGAAATCCCACCATCTGTGGTCTTTACAAGAACGTCTTCACCGACCGTCATAGTTCTGCTGGGATGGCCAGTGAAGTGTTTCTGTTTTTGTCGTAGTACAAACTAAACAGCAGTGACACCAAACAGTTGTTGGTCTGTCACCCAAACTGGACTTTGAACCGGCAATTTTACACGAAAATGTTGGGAACATTAAAATTACGCACACACATGAAGAGTGGAAAGTGCTGATCCAGGTGGCTGACACTGTTTCTGGATTATTTGGCAATAGTGAGCACTTGAAAACGAGTGTTTCACTTGGCGACCACGCTGAATCTTCCCGAACAGTGACTGGAACGAAAAATATGCGGTTTTTATCACCAGATTACGCTATACACTATCAAGAGGTGTGTATTCCATAACACGATCATACAGTACTAGGCAATATGCTGAATTGTGGCAGGGAAATTCACTCTGCACTCAAACTCAAAATAGGTATCTACTGGCCCTTCTTAACAGACTCGTTCTATCATGAACGGTCAATTATAGTGATAGGTACGGATGTAACAAAATCGCCACGCTTAAATAAAGGCGAAGGATATTGTCGTTTATAATAAACCGGTCGAAACCTGGCACAAATGTCGTATAAGACTATGGCACTGTTTTTAGTAAAGTTGAAAATTCTCTTATGGAATTGTCTAATCATTTAGATACACTTTTACAGTGATGAGATTGCAGAGTTCACTAGTTTCTTCTTTGTGTTTCCTGTTTGGCTGAAATCCCAGAATCACATAACTTTGTTGAGAACTTTACAGGTCATGTGTGTTTGCTCCTTGTCGGAAGGAATGGGTATTCAAGCAATCTCCAACTTCTGAAATTAACGTACGGTACAGGGCTTCTTACTCTACACAGCTTTTAGGAAAACAAGTCTTTCCCTGTTCCCCACACGAGCATAAGTCATATTCCAGATGAGCTTATTGATGACAAATTTATACCTCTGGGGATTTTACTCAGCTTTCATGTACGAATTGGAGTCATCTGCAGTGCGAATGTATCATATCCTGTTTTACATTTAGAAGCATCCGCTTTAAGTCCTCAAAGAAACTTTTTTTTTTTTCTTTTCTTTTAAATGCTTAACGTCTCTTAACAACGAGGTCTTTAGAGACGGGAAAGGATGGGGGGCAAGGAATGGGAAGTAATTCGGTCATGGCCTTTTGAAGGAAGCATCCGGGCAAATGCCTGGAGTGATTTGGGAAACCATGGAAAACCCAAATCTGGATGCCCGGATGGGGATTCGAACCACCGTCCTCCCGAATGCGAGGCCAGAACGCTAACCGTTACATCACCACGCTCGGTAAAGAAACCTAATACCATACTTACTGGTGTGCAGTCTGCTGTTTATAGCAGTTAGTAACGAATATACCTTCTATAACGAAGTATGAACAGCCGAAAATATAATTTTAACTGCACAGTTTTGGGTATTATAATTTAAATCTGAGATGTAATGTTTTTATTTATCTTGTTATAAATAATAATTAGTTAACACCTTGGTCATGCCACATTTGTCACATCCAACTTTAATTAGAATAACATCAGACACCAATTAATTTTTATATTCCATAATTTCTAGTTTTAACTGCACATTGCCCAGTGTTGAACTGGAGTTGTACGGCACTTCACTTGCATGTACGTTGTCAGTGTGCCCACTGATCTGTTTTTGTATCGGAGAACGATAATAGTCGCGTAACACTTTAAGAGTCAGTGTTCACAAATCCGTTGTAGTACTTCATTACTTAAACACTGCGAGACTTCTTGTCGATTATGGCGTTGCACAGTGCAGGCTGGGCGTCGATAAGTTTCTTTCATGTTGACTGTCTGGAACAAACAGCATTATTTTAAAACAATATTTTTGTCCCAGTCACTGTTCGGGAAGAGACAGCGTGATGCTTAAGCTAAACACTGTTTTTTAAGTGCTCACTATTGTTAAGGAATCCAAAAACTGTATCGGTCACCTGGATCAGCATTTCTCCATTGTTAAATGTGTGTGCGCAATTTTAATGTATCCAAATTTTCCTAGTAAAACTGCTGGTTCAAAGTCTAGCTTAGATGTCAGACCGACAGCCTTTTGGTGTTAGTGCTATTTAGCTTGTAATACGACGAAAACATAAGCATGTCACTGGCCATCTTAACGGAACTAAGGCAGTCGGTGAAAACGTTTGTTTTTATATAGACTGAAGAAGGTGGGAGTGGTTTTATAGGTGACGTCAGAGCGGTCATTGACGGGTCGTGGCGACGACATGGCAATCTGCAAAATGTAAAAAGTCTGCACCAAGACGAATCCTATCCTACTATTACCACGCATCTAAAGAATGTATGCTCGAGTTATGCGTTATTACTAACTCAAGAAGGCCGAACCAGCGACTTCAGCTGGTTACTGTGAGTGTCATTGTTATCAATGTTTTCGCGAAACAGTTGTCAGTGTATAATTTAATTTGTCTAGTTTCAGTCCGATATGAGATGAAGTGGAAAAAATATTTATAATTACTTTTTTGGCATTTAGTCGAAGAAAATTCTCATAGTTTTTGAATGCCGCGCCATATTACCAAAAGATCAATGCGACATGCATCATCGGATGGAGTACCACGCATCAAATCTAGAGATAAATCTACAGCACTGAGAGAAATAATGCGTGTCTACAGGGGACCTCTTGAATAAAGTGCAATCGGAAGGAATCTACCAAATAACCCCCCCCCCCCCCCCCGCTATATATACAAACGCCAAGGCAATGTCACAGAACATAGCCCTGACCATTTTTCTTTCTTTCGCATTTTGTACTGAGGTCGGTTTTGTTACGATGTATAATTTCGTGCACACATTATCTGTGGGGAATAGATCAGGAGGATAGTTGAAACATGTGCTAATTTGTATTATTTGCAGGTAAGTTTACGACAGCGAAATGATGTGCGATTGAGTGATATTAGTAGGAGAGCTCATTTCTCACATCTTTCCAGGATGTAAAGTTTCCCGAATAGCCAAGCGAGGTGGTACATTTCTTGTAAGGTCTAATGAATTTGACTTGGTATTGCCAACCACAGAACCGCATCAAGAGACATCAAGCATCCACACAGTTTCATCACTGCCAGACGAAAAGCATTGCAGAAGACCATTTGCTGCTAATATAATACCAGTTTAGTTGATTGTGATATGCTACGGAAGGAAATCCTCTTAAGAGTCAGCTTGGAAGAGGTTCTGCCTCTTCAACACATTTGAACGATTCGGGAAGACACAAGATCATTCAGAAAGTGCGTCACTGCCTATCGGATGCCTGAAGTCTTTGAGCCACTCTTGACGATGCATCGATCCTTTCTTTGAGTGCTTTGCGTAGGTCTAGAGTGGCGTTGACGATGTCATCTAGTATCTGCTGCTTATATCACTGAGTATCAAACCAGTTTCACAGTGATATAACTCATACTTCCGGAACCCAATAGCCGTTCATCCTTATCACCAATATCTTTTCGCAGTCGTTTTCCCAGTTTGCATAAGATTCTCATTCCTCCCCTTTTTTTTAACGTGATTTGCTGTAACTAGTATTATTTTAACACTGTCTATCGCTGGTTTGTGATAAGGAAGATGTAATACAGTGGTAGCGACTGAAGTGTTAAATGTTTGCATCTGTCTGTGAACTGTGCAAGATTTGTTCTTCGTGTTTCGTGTAAATTTGTAGTTTTTGGCGCTTTAATCGGGTTCACTCTCAGCATTTCCCTAAATATTTATTGTAATTAAGACGATCGAGACGTATGCAGCATGGTTTTGGGTAGCACCAGTCATTCCGTCCACATTCTGCAAACAGGATTAATCCAACCGTTTTTACCGTTTGGAAACTTTTATATGGGATTATTCCAGTCTCACAACGCCACTTCAATTGATTTATAATGAAGAGTGACGAGTCCTCGTCCATTTATGCATTTTTATATCCTGCAAGGCATTCCCTGACTGTGCTCTGAGATCAGCCATGTGTGGCAGACGAATATCTGGCTTATCTAGTCTACTCTGCAAGTTCGATTCAGCTCTTGCGAAGCCTTTTGAGTGCCGCTATATTTTTGAGTTATTATTGTAAACAAACTCTTTCAGAAATAAAATGCTAAACGCAGCTTGTTAATTTTTTTCTAAAAAAAATGGTGATAAATAGAAGAATTAATAAAAAAAGAGTCTATGGAAAATCTTGGCTTTATTGTCGGTAGTGAAGAGGTGTAATACCTTGATAATAATGTAATTTCCTTTCTTTAGGGATCCGTTTCTGTTCTAAATATTAATTATTCAACAAACAATTACTAAAATACGCTCGCTAATTCTTTAAATAACTGTGACAGTGTTTCAACTCTCCGTAAAGAAACGTCGATAGTAGGGGAGAGCAAACAATGAAATAAATAATTAATAGTTGGAGCAATAATGCCGAGAATATTTATCACGTAATATTATAAAATAGCTTTCTGGTAGCTCGGTGGTTAAGGCACATGCTTTCCAAATTTCCTGGTCTTATACCGGGTTCAAACCCGATGGAATCAGGAAATTTAAGAGTTGTGATTGATCGTATGAGCTATGACAGGACGTTCCCTGGTTCGGATTCCACGTTAAACTCTAGGTCGCAAAGGAAAGGAACTGGTCGTCCTACCTTTGACGCAATGGCTTAGTATGCCCCTCTCGGGAGGACCCAACTAACCTTCAAGTTGTGGCTTAAGTAATTTTTTTTAAGATTATAATAATAGTAGTAAGTATAACTAGTAAATGCTTAAAAAGCTTCAAAACAATGGAAAATTGATGCTAGTGTAATTGTGTAAAAAGAGAAATTGGGTAAGTAATTTAATCAAGCAAGAATGTGGAACACAGTAAAGTGTAAAAATTATACTGAGAAGCAGAAAACAGAAAGAACTTGGTAGGTATCTCGTTTTAAAATGATGAAATAACGAGTCCATAGAAGACTTTTAACTTTGTTTATTTTCTTTTAAGTCATCGAACTCCAAAGATACTAGGCGCAAACGTAAACACATGCTACAGCGATTATAACATTCAAACAACTCACAATACTCTGAAGAACTCTCTGAATACAGAATACTGAATATTCGTCTCAGCCGATCGCTTGTATAGATTTTACAGAAAGTTCCAGATTATTTCAAAGACTTCCGACAGACGTTTCTGGAATTCTAACAATATTTAAACAATTAAAATCATATTAAAACAATCAGAATTAATACAAAATGCTTCACAATCATTATGAAATGCACAGAAATGAAAATTAAAGATATTTACACACAAAATTATCCACATAAATCACTCCAAACTGTAACAAATTGTCGTCTAAACATCGTATCTCACGTCAATACTTCGAATTACATACTTTTAACTAATGTTTCTTGCATAGTTTTGTCCTTAAACATATTAAATAATATTTACATAGTTTATTCCCATAAAACAAAGTCCATTTACACAAATTCACTATTAATTGCAAGAAAAATATACAAAACCATATTTACCAAACTCGCAGATTTAAACAAATAATTCTTAAAATACAATATCATTCAAGACTTGGTCTGAGGGCCGTTATAAAATTCAACTTCCAGTTTGGTTGTAATACAGTAGAAGTTGTTTGTGCCGGTATTTGGTGTCCTGTAAACAGCTTAGGTGAAAGATAAGTTAGAATCATGTCTTCTATTTCTGTTTGTGAAGCGCATATTTTTTAGGCGGTAGTTGGGGACGATCCCAAATTCGCTAAAGGGGTATGAACCTGGGGCGGCTGTACATCACAAGTGCTGCAGGGGTTCGCCTTAATGCGCTCAGCTGAACGACCTCAATCTGGCTGCAGTGGGAATTGGCGAGAAGTTTGGCCGGGTGATAACATCGAACTGTCCGCCCACTGCAAAGCGAAGCGAGGAGGTCAGTTAGACTACCCACAATGCAAGTCGCGATCGGCGTAGATTCAAATCTTACCATTGGAGCATCTGACGTCTTGATTACTGTTTTTAACCTAGCTGTTTGGCCGAGAGAATTAAGGCGCCCAATACGAGAGTCGGCTCGGAAGTGGGTGGCATTACCTGCAAAATGAAATTGTACAACCTTGCGAAAACTGTCTATAAATCTCTAGTTCTTTGTAATATATTGTCGCAGACTACGCCATCCTGGAACAAACCTTTATTATGTTACAGGTGCTGAAAGAGGATGTGGTGTAGATTTAATCTCGACTGCTGTTATTAGATATGTGCGTAAGTTGATATTAAAAAAAGGATATTTGTGAGGATTTGGTGGCAACTCTGGGGAAGTGTGTCCCTACGCACAATACTGAAAAAAAACTAGACAATAGTATTTAAACTGGGGAGAACGTGATACCTGCACTACAAGGCCAGTGGAGAAAATAGCTTGAGAAAATGTGGACATGGAACGTGAGATGAATTACAGATAGAAGGTTATGAGTTAGGGGAACTTTGAGAAAAACAATGTACACACTTTGACAATAAATTTGGCCGCCACTGAAAAATTCTATCACTCTTATTTTGCACAATCTGACATCAATGTCATCCCAGGAAACAGTAATGCAATACTGGCAAGCCAGTATTGCGTTCCCGTTTCTTAGGATGACATTGATGTCAGATTGTGCAAAATAAGAGTGACAGAATTTTTCAGCGGCGGCCAAATTTATTGTCAAAGTGTGTACTTGGGCACCGAAAATTTTTACAGCAGATCAAAAGGCAATGAGGAAGATATAGCAGTCTTTGAAACCAGTGCAGTAGATTTTGGTGAAAGGTTTGTGACTATACCAGTACATATCACTTGATACCAGAATGAAAGCAGCAACGTAGTGTAAGCATGCATATTTTGGAGATTCTGAGGAGGTACTGCTTGTAAATATTCTGAAGAAGTGTGAAATCATCACGGGAGCTAACCTCATGAAGCAAAGACGAGGAAAAGAGAAGAGGCAAGTTGTCAAAAAAGGTGCTAAATGCTTCCAGCAAAGGAATGTGTCCATAAACTACGTAGCTCCATTTTGGCCTCATAAGACCCTCCCCTCCCCCTACGTGGCTTTTTGCCTGTACCCTTCCCCCCTTTCCCCTATTGATTCCATAAGACATTTTGCACTGTTTTATCGTGTCAGACTATCGTAAATTACATACGAAAATAATTAAATGACGGAAATAAATGTTCTCATGCTGCTGTGTATTCTGTACCTTATTTTAACTGTGACAAATAATATGAATGAAAAGTTACGTAGCCTTGCTCGGAACCTCCCCTCCCCACGTAGCCCAGAGTAGCTTTCCAGCCAACCCCTCCCCCTCCCCCTACACCGAAACACGTAATTTATGGACGCTCCCTAAAATGACCTTAGTTCATGAGCTTGGGCTACTATCGGTACAGAAACACTCATATTCAATTTGCACCTTTCATAATTCCGGTGTTGACGGTCATATATGCATTTCCCTAATTTTTTGATTCCATTGAAAAGTCCTATCCTGCGGAAGGGATAAAATCATTGGAACGGCGTGGGAGGAAATGTGTGAAGCTCAGAGAGGACGATGTTGAAAAATAGACCACAACTTTCTTTGTCAGTCATGTGCATCAGTTTCAGGCCACAAAATATCTGTACGATCTTCGTGTGATTAGCGTGAACTAAAATTCCATTAATGCTCATTGCGTTTCTGTTACCCTGGTCACGTTTTTTGGAAGTTTTTTTCGAATCAGTCAGATTTGTGCTGGGGTGGTTCTTATTTTTTGCATCGCAAACGCCCTTTTCACGGGCGTAGTAATATAATATACAGCTCATTTCAAATAAATATAAGATTCGTCAATAGTGTGGTCGTTAAAGCCGCGATAGGGTTTTGACAGAGAAAGTAACGATTCGATCATGAAAGGTTTGAGTTTTTTGTTTGTTGAAGAAACACCCAAGTAGTGACCTTATGGTAGGGATACCAGATTTTCCCGTTTGCAGGGGACAGTCCCCATATTTAGCTCTCTGTCCTCGTACAGATTTAGTCCCCGCAATGTCCCCGGATTTTTACTGTTGTCCTCAGATTTTTTTTTAATGAAGCGAGAGTTCATTTAAGGCCCTGATTTGCTAATGCATTAATTTAAAGCAATAGATATGAAGCGCACTTCGCTCCTTGTACGTGCCTAGGAATAAAAGAAAATTACAAGGATACTGCATCCTGAACACAACAGCTTTGGGAAATCAAGTCTCCTTTACTGTGTGCAAAAGGCTGTCTGTGATCCTCATTTAAAATACACAATATAAACAATATGTGAATTTTAAGTTAACCCAGTCTTTAAACATATAACTTATAACAGTTCAACGCGTAATTAGGACACATAACGAAAGCGTCCCCGGATTTTGGTGAAAATGTTGTGAAGCATCCCCATATTTCAAGAAAAAAGTTCTGGTAACTCTACCTTATGGGGTTTCGGGAAAGAGTGGATAGCCGGAATCTGGATGGGAATTGATCCTATTACCAGACCCAAATATTACCGTTAAAACATACGACAGCAGTCAGTTTCTCCACTAGCTGCGGACAGAATGTTAAATTACCATAAAAAGCAAAATTAGCGTTCCTCTTATAAAAAGATACATTTTATTTTACCATTTAACTCACACCACAGAGATTCAAAATATGGTTACTGGATGCGTAATTTGAGCTGGAGTGCTACCAGAAACCAATTTGTTCACGTGTTAGTTGTGGAACTTTGCTCCATTATCGTTAATTATAGTCTACAACTCCTTTTCTTCACTAAAATGCGATGCAGTAATAACATTGTTCCTAATGTTGAAGTGACTTCTTACTGTTCACGATGTCACGTCTTCGATAAGATGACACCCATCAATCTATAGCTTCACTTTCCATGTGTAGTCTATTCGCTCTCGTGCATGAATGAATCATGGGGCACGTAATGTGTAAAACTTAAAAGCTAAATATGATTTTAAAAAGTGAAAATCTATTGTTCGAGTAGCTGAATCATACTAACTAAAAAATACATACTAAACAAAAAATACATCGCTACTAGTTTTAAGAAATAAAATAACCAGTAAATGAAAAAGACATTTGGAAGAAAAGGCCAGAGAATATGCTTGTAGGTAGAATATTACAGTAAACAGGAATCTTGAGGGAAAAAAATCATACAGGTTAAATGTTACATTAACATCATTAATCTCTTTCCGCCTAGCAATAAACACTGGACATACAATAAATAAAATGTATGACCAGGATATGCTAGACAGTAGTGTACGGGAAAAGAGAAATATGTCGAATTGATGATGGTACCGTTCAGTTTATTTGGAAAGTATTTAACAGTTTTGAAAAATTTGAATTCAATCTGGATTATACAGTAAAATCAGATTATTTAGAATCGCAAGGAGAAGAAAGAATTCTAAGGTTATTTGAAAATATTAAATGATTAAAAGGGCAGGAAATATACTGTTTTCGCTATAGTATCAACTGTAGAATGTGCTAGCCTAAACAATTGAGACTGTCACATCCCCAGTTTTTGGTCACATGCTTCAAACTTATTAACGTTGCGTACAGAAATGTAAGTGATCTCAAAGAAAGAATTGTTATAGCGTAGGGAAGACGGGTAAGGAAGCAAATCTTGGTGAGGCATCCATCATTGCTAGAAACTAGGTACAAATAAGTTAAAATGAGATGTTTAAAATCATTGATAAAATCAGGAAAACTATTATTGAATTGCGGCATTATGATCCACAAAAGAATTTGGTGATCATAGAGAATCATGAAATTAAAGAGTCAGTTGAAAATAGTCTGCAGTTAGGTTTTAGTCCTTCACATCTGATATTTAACTCGTATATGATGTATGTAATCAAAGAATTGAAAGAAAAATTCAGTACAGGAAAAAGAGGTTTAAGGTGAAAGGAACTGTAAAGTAACTGAGCTTAGCACGCTGATTGCAGATGAGAATGGAGTGAATAAGATACTTGGAGAGGAATTTGTACCAAATTAATAAATGAAGGTCATCAAGAGATTACTTAATTAACAATAGACTAAACCCCGAAACTGAAGAAAATGCTATAATAGATTTTTAGTCATTTGTAATTAGAAGTACAGCTGGAAAATTTTAGTTTAAATCGAATTTTGGAACTGATTCGACTGCCGAAATGCGAAAAAAAAGCGCCAGTGAAAAAGAATGGATATGATGACTGATCTACTTTGAAATATACGAGATTGAGTAATTTCATTAAAGAGCTTGAACAAAAAGATGCAGGTAAAAAAAAAAGATGCAGGTAAAAAAAAAAAAAAAAATGGTGAATAGATTACTCAAGATAGAAAACGGTGAGGGATTACATCAATCTAAAGTATGCCACAAGGTATTTGTCATATGGGAAAACGAAACCATTTTATCTTTAAACGTAACACGTACCATGGAAATACGTGTGTTCTTACATGTTCCGTATCGAATGACATTGGAATGAATTATGAATTACCAGTCAATATCCAGAACAAACAACTTAGTTGTCGGTGTTATCGTCTGCGAGTGCTTTGTAAAGCGATAGCATGTAAATGTATTGTCCCGAATAGTAAGATGCACACAGTGGATGATCACATTGAACAGTTGAGTTTTGGGCGCAGAATGGTTTCTTCAGGTGAATGCCGAGATGATTCCTTATAAAGGCCATGGCCAAAATCATTCCTGTTTCTAGCACACTCTCCTTGTCTGGCTATAATGACCAAGGCGAACTATATAAAAAAAGTTTCTCTATCTTGTTATTAATAGTAGCTGCAGCAGCGAACTGGAGTCTCAGACCAGAAATACAATTGTCTGCTTCAGTTCTGGATCGTTTCTCACCAATTTACCTTAGATCTCCGTTTCGCAGGTCAGTAGCTTCCATCTTCCTTAACATTTTATTTCCTTAGTAATCGCCGTGAAATACGAATGTCTTTGTTTACTTATCTCTAGTGTGCACATCAGGTAAATAATCCAGCTTTTTGGCTGTTGACGTAAATGAATACTGCAACTTTATCGGAGTAGGTGGCTCCTATCCTACCACCGACTCTTTCATCTTCCTGAATGCTGTTTTAGGTGATTCCTAACATCTAGCCGAATTCTTGGCTGATTTTTTTTTCTACGGCGTTTGGCATCTAGGCCGTACAGTAATTTTTTGCAACTAATTAGACACACCACAGAAAGGACATGACATTCACAAACACAACACTTAAACACCCATGTCCGCTGCTGGACTCGAACCGGCGACCTTCGGCACGCGGAGCCAGTACTGCAGCCCCTAAGCTACCGAGGCTGGCTTCTCAGTTGGTTAGAAATGTAGCTTTCACTGAGCTTCACTATTTACAGACAGGTGTCACCACTCGCTTGTATTTGATAGCGTAAATATTTCTTAAAGACCATTGAGAGATCAATAGACCATTAGGCACAAGATAAAAAAAGAGCAAAGCAAACAATATCTTCTTTCATCTGAAATATGTTCACAGATTGTAAAATGTTCTAGGAATTACTGACTGTAGATTTTGTGTATGGACTATATTTACCTATTACAATTTACTTTTCCTTTCTTAATGTTGCTTCAATTCAGCATGTTGTAAGTTGACGAGGGCCAAGTGATATGTAAATTTTTTAAAACAGAAATACGTGTTTAAATTTCTATTCTTCTTGAACTATATTTACACCGTTTGTGAAGAGTAAAGAACATGTAAGCAGAAGGATGGGTTAGTTGAATGCAGGTGCCCCCATTCTTTGCTTGTAGAAGCATGACATCGCGATTAATCCGCAATTGTTTAGCTCAGTGCCTCCGAGCCAAAATTTGGGACTGGCGTTCGGGAGAATGCAGGTTCGATCTCCGATCCGGCGATCCAGATTTCGATTCTTCAATGGTTTCTTGAAATCTCTCCAGGCAAATGCCGTGGTGATTCCATCCAAGACCATGGCCGAATACGTCCCTGTTATTTGATCAGCCCCCCCCCCCCGGCTCTAGTGACCTCTACGTGCACTATCCCACAAAAGGTGAATTTTGAAACGGTCCTAAAATTGTGGATATAATACGAAGGTTACTCATTTCATACAGTGAGGCTCACTTCTACAACTTTCCTCTAGACACTATGTTGCACTAGAATAAAAAATGAGGAAAAACATATATTAAAAACACGACCTAAGACTTTTCTGATACAGTTGAAATTATCTTATATGAAATTGCTCCATAAAGTAGCAGTATTTGTTCCTCAGTTAAAGCACGGCTTCAAATTGTCGGTTTTCCAATTTTGAAAGGCACGATGAAAATTTTGTGAATTATGTGACATTATTTGTGAACTACAACGTCACATGTAAAATTTTGGCCTTTCAGGGATAAGATGAATGCTTGTTCCGAGAAGGCTTCAGGAGGAATCTTTGGTTCGAAATAGAATGAAGAATTTAGAAGGAATTGATACGGTATTCATTTGCATAGTAAGTACCTGAGAATTATTGATTATGCTTATGAGATGATTGTAATGTTTGGCCATATCTTTTGCTTGAACACCTATTTGGAGTTAAATGATTGGTGAAAACTTTTAGCTTTCAGAAAGCATGATTTGTGGTTGTTTGTTGTCACTCTGTAATTTCCTTCCATTGCAAGAAGGGGGAGTTAACAAAACGTCATGCATAATTTAAGTGGACATGTCACATTCAATAACGCAATTGACGAAAATACTGTTTGCGAAACTGGATTATTGTCTTCATTACGATTTTGATCGACCGAAACTACAGTTATTTGAAAATCTTTATGCTCAGTTGTTTGTCTTTGTAACAACGTTTGGCGAATTCAAGTAGAAAATAGACCCTTCAGTTGTAACATCAGTTGCTGTGTATATTGAGCGTACTCTATGTGTTTGCCCATCGCGTATAAAATTAGATCTATGACCATAGTAAACGCGTAGGTAGATCCTGTCCTAAATGATTAAGGATTAAGGGAATAAGAGCTCGATATTCCTTTAGAATTTTTGCAATTAAGAAGGGGATAACTTATTTAGGACAACGCTTAGTCGTCTTACCTCTGGTCATTTGACAGCATGCACTATAAGAAACTTTCCGTGTTGTTACCTTTGAGGAAAGAATCATCGTCTGGCTTTTAACTGCAGTTTTGGAGTTACATGATTGTTTCCTGTTGTCACTTTTCGACCGAGCGTGGTGGTGTAACGGTTAGCGTTCTGGCCTCGCATTCGGGAGGACGGCGGTTCGAATCCCCGTCCGGGCATCCAGATTTGAGTTTTCCATGGTTTCCCAAATCACTCCAGGCAAATACCAGGATGTTTCCTTCAAAAGGCCATGGTCGAATTCCCTCCCATTCCTTGCCCCCCCCCCCCCCCATCCTTTCCTGTCTCTAAAGATCTCGCTGTTAAGAGACGTTAAGCAGTTGAAAAAAAAAGTCACTTATCGAATTAACGAGTGTTGGCAATTCCATATTTCTATACGATTTGCTTGAGAGCTATTATCGTGTTTGATAGGTGAGCGGTAACGTTCAGAGTTGAACTTCTGGTCCATCCTTCAGGATTCGGTTTTCCATAGTTAGCCTACATAGTTGCAGACGAATACCAATATAGTTCTTTCATGGAGGTTAGCGCCGACTTCCTTCCAGTTTTTTTTTTTTTTTTTTAAGAAACCTATGTGATTACCTCGCTGTCAACGAGCCCAATTTTTTTTTCATGAATTTAGATGTTATTTCAGTGATCACATGATCGAATCAAATTTGCAAAGCCCACTTATCAGTATAACACAAGGAAAAAATATAACTTACGTAGGGCAGATTGGGCAAGACTAAGAGATGAATTCCGTCTACCAGTGGATCTATTGGAAGGTAATGATGTAGATGTCATAGCAAGAGGGATCACGCGTGAAATTCAGCGCGTAATGAAAATAGCCATTCCCCTCAAAAGACCAGCGAATACTACAGACATACCGTGGAGCGACCGACTGCAAAAACTACGATCGGAGATGAGGAAGGCGAGAAAAGAGTACCAACGGTGCATGATTGCTGCCGATAGGTGCTTGCTTCTCGATAGATACAGGGAGAGAAGACTGCCTTTAAAGAGCTGCTAATAAAAACAAAGCAGCAGAGTTGGGAGGCTTATGTAAACGCTAATTTAAAGTCAGATCCCTGGGGCGTCCCCTACAAGATCGCAGCTAGCAAATTGAGACCACCGACTACACTATCAACCGTAAGAAGGGCAGACGGGACCATGACGGCCAATTGGAGCGCAACAGCTGAGGAACTGTTAAAAGTACTATTACCCGACGATGAGGCAGTAGGTGAAAGTTTAGAGCAAGAAAATCTCCGTAAAGGTCACAATGAAATTTATACCTCAGCTACTTAGCGGATGATGTGACACCAGACGAAGTAATTAAAGCGATTAACGCCATGTCGCGGAAAAAGACACCTGGACCGGACGGAATCGCTGCTGAAGTGCTCCAGGCATTAGTGGTCCAGAGTAGATGTCTTATGTCTGTGCGGCCCATCTTGGATTTTCCCCCTCCCTCCCCCCGCCGCGCACGTGCCGCCAGACCCCACGTCGCGCAGGTGTTCGCCAGGCCTCGCAGGCGGAAGCCATTAGTCATGTCAACACCTGTCAACAAGGCCATTACTCAGCCGTTTCCCTTGCAGCCGGCCGCCGCGCCGCGCACGCAGCTGGAAGCCATTAATTATCGGGACGCAAAGCGCTTCCCACGCTATCAAAGGCTCCCACGCCGCCGCGCACAGCTGCGTCACATTTATCATCGGGGGACGCACTGCGTTCTCACGCTAAGCTCTTCCCACGCTATCAAAGGCTCCCGCGCCGCCACACCCCACCCGGAAGCCATTAATTATCGCTCCCCTTGCAGCCGGCCGCCGCGCCGCCGCGCGCAGCTGGAAGCCATTAATTATCGGGACGCAAAGCGCTTCCACGCTATCAAAGGCTCCCACGCCGCCGCGCACAGCTGCGTCACATTTATCATCGGGGGACGCACTGCGTTCTCACGCTAAGCTCTTCCCACGCTATCAAAGGCTCCCGCGCCGCCGCGTGCAGCTGCGCCCGGGGGACGCACTGCGTTCTCACGCCAAGGCTCCAGACTCGTGTATAAATAGGGCAGAGACCTCCCTTCAGCCATCAGTCTTCTCTGAGCGGCCGAGCTGAGCACTCGATCATCACAATGTCTTCTGAGGATTTAGCTTATTCGCCGATATTGGTAAGTAAATTATTGTTATTTAACTTGTTTTCTGACTGTTTTAAATCTTTCACATATACTGATGAGTTTTTTTTTTTTCTCTGCTTCAGACTTTGATGAAATTCTCGCTGCGGATGATTTCGGTAATGATAATATTTTTTAACGTAACTAGATTTATGAAAAAATGTATAGTGCTGAAGCAGTAGTCTATATTATTAATTTATTTGTTCGCAGGTGATTTGGCTATTTCCTGCAGTGACTTTTTTATTTCAGTACGTATTTATCTATAGATTATTTTTTTCCCGATGTCTTTATAACTATTGCTAATACATTTTTTTTTTTCAGATGAACCATCACGCCCAGAGAAGCGTAAGGGCAATTCTGAAGAATTAAGTAGCCCAAAAAGAGCTTGTGATTGCTCACAATGGAGCATTGACGTGGATGTGCCGCCAACTCCACCACCACCGCAACCACCAGCACACTGGAATATCGGTAAGTCCAGTACATCAGTAATTTACCTATATTATTTTATGCGTACAAAATTATGTTTTTCATGATACTAAAATATTTTTTTTTTCTTTTTTTATGTTTCAGAGGGGGCGGTCGGACGCCCGGCCAACGAGGCAGTTCCACCACCAATATGGCGACCATGGGAGACATCGGAACCTAGCCGACCGCCCGCCACAGCAGCAGCAGCCGAGCCCCACTGCAGCCCATCGCCGGGACCCAGCCGACCGCCGGGACCCAGCCGCCACTTCAACAACCCATCGCCGGGACCAGCCGACAGTATGCCAGTCCATCGCCCGGCTCCAGCCGCCAGTCCGCCGGTCCTTCGCCGGGGCCAAGTCGGCAGTATGCCAGCCCATCGCCGGGGCCCAGCCGCAGTATGCCGGCCATCGCCCGGCTCCAGCCGGCAGTCCGCCGGTCCTTCGCCCGGCTCCAGCCGGCAGTATGCCAGTCCATCGCCGGGGCCAAGTCGGCAGTATGCCGGTGCAGGGGCAGCCTTATGCAGTCATGATCATGCAGCAACGATGGGTGAGTCAGCAGCATCGCGCTTAGTCCTTGAAGACAGGCTTAGTGCATTTAAAAATAGAATTTATTCCGGGACAATTTCAAATTCTCAAAATTTCATTGATCCAATGAATTTCATTGATGCTTGCTTTAAACTTGTTGCCGGTAAAGTTCGCGAAATTGTGGATAATCGGTCCTCCCCATCTGTAAAGGTGCAGGTTGGACTGATTAACACATATAAAATACAGAAGGAAATGATTTTGGAAACCGCCCGTATGTGCTTTTTAACTAAAATGCGTGAAGTCACAACAGCACTTGCCTGTCGGATTGGTATGAAAAATATGTGAAGTCGGAGCTCAGAGTAAAATTGTGTGAGTTTCAAGAAAGGACAAGTGGCAAAACTCTCGATAGAATAGAATCCCTCGACAATTATTTCTCATTTTCAACCTTTCTATCGTGGGTCTTCCTATGTTGCTCTGCCACTTGATATCTGTAGAAAGAGGCCGTCATCAATGTTGAAAACAAGAATGACGAGTACTGCTTTCTATGGACACTTCTTGCAGCTCAAGTAAAGGCGCCGAAAAACATGCGTACCTAGTCAGTAATTATATGGAAGCCTTCACCAACCACCGTTTCGATTTTTCAGGTATTGAGTTTCCGGTAAAACTCTCTGACATTTCTAAATTTGAGAGGCAAAATCCAGACTATTCTGTAAATGTTTTCGGTCTGGATGAAGTTAAAGGTAAACATGTAGTTTCCGGGGCCCTCCATCACACTGCAGACAAACGCGTTCAC
Organism: Vandiemenella viatica; assembly: GCA_031002005.1. Taxonomy (NCBI): domain Eukaryota; kingdom Metazoa; phylum Arthropoda; class Insecta; order Orthoptera; family Morabidae; genus Vandiemenella; species Vandiemenella viatica. Next base: position 87,441,924 of record CM061921.1, read on the forward strand.
CACATAAACATGTTGTTGATTACCGACGGCAGTGGGAAAAAATTCCATTACTGTTGGATTCACAACTTGTCGGCGTTAGTCAGTCTTCTTTAAGTGAATACACATGCTATTTATTTGTGACAGATGTCTGCAACATTTTGGACGCAAAGATCTCCTGGACCGCCACGAGATTGACTGTGCAAGGGTTGATCCTGTAAGAGTGGATTTACCCGGCGACGACGATAAAACTTAAAGTTTAAGGATTTTGTGCACCAAGAGCGTGTACCCGTCGTCGTTTACGCGGACTTTGAAAGTTTATTGCTACCTTATGATTCTTGCAGTCCCCCACCCAACGCCTCTCACACTACTTTAGTCCAGAAACATCCCTTTCGCTGCCGCATACCAGGTCGTTTGTCCACTCGTACCTAGTCTGTCGCGTTTCAACTCCTTCAGGGGAAAAAATCCTGAAAAATGGCTTGTTGATGAACTCGTCAAACTTGCCAAGAAAGTTGATAAAATTTACAAGAGGTGCATTCCTCTTGTAATGACAGACGAGCAAGAAGCAAAGTTTGCTGATGCTACGGTATGCCACATCTGCGAGAAAGACATTGAACCGGGGACGTCAAGGTCCGCGATCATTGTCATATCACAGGTGAATTTAGGGGGGCTGCACATAATGATTGCAATTTGCAGTATAAGACTAAAAAGTACATACCCATTTTCTTTCACAATCTTTCTGGGTATGATGCTCATTTCATTGTAATGGCATTATCAAAACTCGATTCGAAGGAATGGACGTGCTTCCCATCAACACAGAACGTTATATTTCTTTTTCGAAAAAGATTGAATTCACTTCAATCACGTTAAGGTTTCTGGACTCATACCGGTTCATGCAGCTCCCATTAGAACTGGTTGGAACCCTTGAGGACGACGACATGGACATTACTAGTGCTCATTTCACCGACCCCGAGAAGTTCCAATTAGTTAAACGGAAAGGTGTCTTCCCTTACGAATACATGGATTCGTGGGATAAGCTCACCGAGGCCACGCTTCCTCCAAAATCAAAATTCTACAGTTCGTTGTCGGAGTCACACATTTCTGATGAAGATTACGAACACGCGACAAAGGTGTGGCGGACCTTCCAGATCAAGACTTTGGGCGAATATGCAAGTCTGTACATGGACACAGATGTGCGGTTACTTGCAGATCTGTTTGAGAAATTTAGGAGTGTATGTTTGGGGAAGTACACCCTGGACCCCGCCCACTATTTCACATCCCCAGGCCTTTCGTGGCAGGCTATGTTAAGGAGCACGCGTGTCGAACTGGACCTTCTGACGGATATCGACATGCTGCTCTTTTTCGAACGAGGTATTCGCGGAGGTATTTGCCAGTGCGTCCACAGGTATGCGAAGGCAAATAACCGGTACATGCCGGAGTACAACCGCGAGGCGTCTGAAGATTTTATAATGTACTTCGACGTAAACAATCTTTACGGCTGGGCCATGTCGGAGTATCTACCCTCTGGTGGGTTTCAATGGCTTTCGGCTAAAGAGATTGCTAGCATAGATTTCATGAGCGTTGCAGCTGACTCACCTAGGGGGTTCGTATTGGAGGTAGACCTTACGATTCCTCAGGATAAACACGACGTTTTAGCAGACCTGCCGCCATGTCCAGACCACAAAGCCCCAGAAGGTTCTACCCTCCCCAAGCTGATGACCACACTGGAGAACAAGGTACGGTATGTTCTCCATTACCGAGTCCTCCAGCAATGTGTAGGCTTGGGGCTGCAGGTGACCGAAATACACCGGGTAATATCTTTCAATCAGTCACCGTGGTTGAAAGAATACATATCTCTCAATACGTGTTCTCGCCGTGACGCCAAAACAGATTTCGAGAGAGATTTTTACAAACTGATGAACAATTCAATTTTCGGCAAGACTATGGAGAACATTCGAAAACACCGCGACGTGAAATTGTGTACAGCATGGGTGGGCCGCCGCGGTGCCCGCAAACACATAGCTTCACCACACTTTAAGCAAGTAACAGTTTTCAACAAGAACTTTGTGGCCGTGGAGATGGCGAAAGCTAGGATAGTTTTTAATAAACCCGTGTATGTCGGAATGTGCATTCTTGACCTGTCTAAACTGAGGATGTACAGATTTCATTATGAATTTGCCATTCCTCAGTTTAGAAGCCCTAAATTGCTATATATGGATACAGACAGCTTCATCTACTTGGTGCGGAACTGCGATCCATATGAAGTGATGCGACGCAACAGGGAGGAGTTCGACACGTCTGGGTATAGCACCGGCAACCGTTATGGGATAGAGTCCCACAATGAAAAGGTTGTCGGTGTTATGAGGACGAAGCGAACTCCTCCTGTTGCGGCGCATCACTTCATATGGATCGCAGTTCCGCACCAAGTAGATGAAGCTGTCTGTATCCATATATAGCAATTTAGGGCTTCTAAACTGAGGAATGGCAAATTCATAATGAAATCTGTACATCCTCAGTTTAGACAGGTCAAGAATGCACATTCCGACATACACGGGTTTATTAAAAACTATCCTAGCTTTCGCCATCTCCACGGCCACAAAGTCCTTGTTGAAAACTGTTACTTGCTTAAAGTGTGGTGAAGCTATGTGTTTGCGGGCACCGCGGCGGCCCACCCAACCTGTACACAATTTCACGTCGCGGTGTTTTCGAATGTTCTCCATAGTCTTGCCGAAAATTGAATTGTTCATCAGTTTGTAAAAATCTCTCTCGAAATCTGTTTTGGCGTCACGGCGAGAACACGTATTGAGAGATATGTATTCTTTCAACCACGGTGACTGATTGAAAGATATTACCCGGTGTATTTCGGTCACCTGCAGCCCCAAGCCTACACATTGCTGGAGGACTCGGTAATGGAGAACATACCGTACCTTGTTCTCCAGTGTGGTCATCAGCTTGGGGAGGGTAGAACCTTCTGGGGCTTTGTGGTCTGGACATGGCGGCAGGTCTGCTAAAACGTCGTGTTTATCCTGAGGAATCGTAAGGTCTACCTCCAATACGAACCCCCTAGGTGAGTCAGCTGCAACGCTCATGAAATCTATGCTAGCAATCTCTTTAGCCGAAAGCCATTGAAACCCACCAGAGGGTAGATACTCCGACATGGCCCAGCCGTAAAGATTGTTTACGTCGAAGTACATTATAAAATCTTCAGACGCCTCGCGGTTGTACTCCGGCATGTACCGGTTATTTGCCTTCGCATACCTGTGGACGCACTGGCAAATACCTCCGCGAATACCTCGTTCGAAAAAGAGCAGCATGTCGATATCCGTCAGAAGGTCCAGTTCGACACGCGTGCTCCTTAACATAGCCTGCCACGAAAGGCCTGGGGATGTGAAATAGTGGGCGGGGTCCAGGGTGTACTTCCCCAAACATACACTCCTAAATTTCTCAAACAGATCTGCAAGTAACCGCACATCTGTGTCCATGTACAGACTTGCATATTCGCCCAAAGTCTTGATCTGGAAGGTCCGCCACACCTTTGTCGCGTGTTCGTAATCTTCATCAGAAATGTGTGACTCCGACAACGAACTGTAGAATTTTGATTTTGGAGGAAGCGTGGCCTCGGTGAGCTTATCCCACGAATCCATGTATTCGTAAGGGAAGACACCTTTCCGTTTAACTAATTGGAACTTCTCGGGGTCGGTGAAATGAGCACTAGTAATGTCCATGTCGTCGTCCTCAAGGGTTCCAACCAGTTTATCTAATGGGAGCTGCATGAACCGGTATGAGTCCAGAAACCTTAACGTGATTGAAGTGTATTCAATCTTTTTCGAAAAAGAAATATAACGTTCTGTGTTGATGGGAAGCACGTCCATTCCTTCGGAATCGAGTTTTGATAATGCCATTACAATGAAATGAGCATCATACCCAGAAAGATTGTGAAAGAAAATGGGTATGTACTTTTTAGTCTTATACTGCAAATTGCAATCATTATGTGCAGCCCCCCTAAATTCACCGTGATATGACAATGATCGCGGACCTTGACAGTCCCCGGTTCAATGTCTTTCTCGCAGATGTGGCATACCGTAGCATCAGCAAACTTTGCTTCTTGCTCGTCTGTCATTACAAGAGGAATGCACCTCTTGTAAATTTTATCAACTTTCTTGGCAAGTTTGACGAGTTCATCAACAAGCCATTTTTCAGGATTTTTTCCCCTGAAGGAGTTGAAACGCGACAGACTAGGTACGAGTGGACAAACGACCTGGTATGCGGCAGCGAAAGGGAGATGTTTCTGGACTAAAGTAGTGTGAGAGGCGTTGGGTGGGGGACTGCAAGAATCATAAGGTAGCAATAAACTTTCAAAGTCCGCGTAAACGACGACGGGTACACGCTCTTGGTGCACAAAATCCTTAAACTTTAAGTTTTATCGTCGTCGCCGGGTAAATCCACTCTTACAGGATCAACCCTTGCACAGTCAATCTCGTGGCGGTCCAGGAGATCTTTGCGTCCAAAATGTTGCAGACATCTGTCACAAATAAATATAGCATGTATTCTACTTAAAGAAGACTGACTAACGCCGACAAGTTGTGAATCCAACAGTAATGGAATTTTTTCCCACTGCCGTCGGTAATCACAACATGTTTATGTGGTGAACGCGTTTGTCTGCAGTGTGATGGAGGGCCCCGGAAACTACATGTTTACCTTTAACTTCATCCAGACCGAAAACATTTACAGAATAGTCTGGATTTTGCCTCTCAAATTTAGAAATGTCAGAGAGTTTTACCGGAAACTCAATACCTGAAAAATCGAGGGGGTAGAGTGAACTACTTCTATATTACTGCTAGGTAGCATGTTTTTAGCGCCTTTACGTGATATGCAAGAATTGTCCATAGAAAGCACAACTCGTCATTCTTGTTTTCAACATTGATGACGGCCTTCTTTCTACAGATATCAAGTGGCAGAGCAACATAGGAAGACCCACGATAGAAAGGTTGAAAATGAGAAATGCTAATGTCGAGGGATTCTATTCTATCGAGAGTTTTGCCACTTGTCCTTTCTTGAAACTCACACAATTTTACTCTGAGCTCCGACTTCACATATTTTTCATACCAATCCGACAGGCAAGTGCTTGTTGTGACTTCACGCATTTTAGTTAAAAAGCACATACGGGCGGTTTCCAAAATCATTTCCTTCTGTATTTTATATGTGTTAATCAGTCCAACCTGCACCTTTACAGATGGGGAGGACCGATTATCCACAATTTCGCGAACTTTACCGGCAACAAGTTTAAAGCAAGCATCAATGAAATTCATTGGATCAATAAAATTTTGAGAATTTGAAATTGTCCCGGAATAAATTCTATTTTTAAATGCACTAAGCCTGTCTTCAAGGACTAAGCGCGATGCTGCTGACTCACCCATCGTTGCTGCATGATCATGACTGCATAAGGCTGCCCCTGCACCGGCATACTGCCGACTTGGCCCCGGCGATGGACTGGCATACTGCCGGCTGGAGCCGGGCGATGGACCGGCGGACTGCCGGCTGGAGCCGGGCGATGGGCCGGCATACTGCCGGCTGGCCCGGCGATGGGCTGGCATACTGCCGACTGGCCCGGCGAAGGACCGGCGGACTGGCGGCTGGGGCCGGGCGATGGACTGGCATACTGTCGGCTGGGTCCCGGCGATGGGTTGTTGAAGTGGCGGCTGGGTACCCGGCGGTCGGCTGGGTCCCGGCGATGGGCTGCAGTGGGGCTCGGCTGCTGCTGCTGTGGCGGGCGGTCGGCTAGGTTCCGATGTCTCCCATGGTCGCCATATTGGTGGTGGAACTGCCTCGTTGGCCGGGCGTCCGACCGCCCTCTGAAACATAAAAAAGAAAAAAAAATATTTAGTATCATGAAAAACATAATTTTGTACGCATAAAATAATATAGGTAAATTACTGATGTACTGACTTACCGATATTCCAGTGTGCTGGTGGTTGCGGTGGTGGTGGAGTTGGCGGCACATCCACGTCAATGCTCCATTGTGAGCAATCACAAGCTCCTTTTTGGCTACTTAATTCTTCAGAATTGCCCTTACGCTTCTCTGGGCGTGATGGTTCATCTGAAAAAAAAAAAAATGTATTAGCAATAGTTATAAAGACATCGGGAAAAAAATAATCTATAGATAAATACGTACTGAAATAAAAAAGGTCACTGCAGGAAATATCAAATCACCTGCGAACAAATAAATTAATAATATAGACTACGCTTCAGCACTATACATTTTTTCATAAATCTAGTTACGTTAAAAAAATATTATCATTACCGAAATCATCCGCAGCGAGAATTTCATCAAAGTCTGAAGCAGAGAAAAAAAAAAAACTCATCAGTATATGTGAAAGAAATTTAAAACAGTCAGAAAAACAAGTTAAATAACAATAATTTACTTACCAATATCGGCGAATAAGCTAAGATCCTCAGAAGACATTGTGATGATCGAAGTGCTCAGCTCGGCCGCTCAGAGAAGAAGGGA
>CM061921.1:87449407-87471484 GCA_031002005.1 Vandiemenella viatica
GAATAATAAACACCTGTTAATTAAATTAATAAATCAATTTTAATATAAATTATAAAAATTAACAGTTAACAATATTTTAAATGGCAAAATGACATTAAATTTTTTTAGCATGTCAGAAGTATATTTTGAGTTTTTACGTTTTTGTTTTTAAATCTAAACAATTTTTTCAATAAATAATCAAAAATGGAAAATATTCAGTCTTAGGTCATATTATGTGCCATACAATATATCACATCAGTTTTAAAACATGGTTCACATATTGGCTAAGTTACAAGTTTTTTAAAAAAATTCTAAATAATTGTTCCTTGCCACCGAGAAAAAACATTCTATTTCACAAACTGAATATACTCTATAAAGTGTAGACTTGGCTCAGAACAAGATCTAATAACTTTTTGTTATTGCACAAGCACGAGACTTGGCCTATTTTTACAAGAATTGTTTTTGTGGGCTTCATTATTGTCTCCTGATTCCTTGATTGACTTATAGTTGACTCATTGTTATTAAAATATATTACTTACCAAGACATAAACTGTCAAGTAATTGCGTTTTGCTTTAAGTGGAGTAATGACTTTTTTAGAGGGGATTTTTTTTTTTTAGTAAGAAAGGAGTCTTTCTCGGCATATGATTGCAATACTGTCCCCCCAGATTTCATCGCGAAAACACGAAATTTGACACGTGAGGAAGACAGCGGAGGCAGCCGTCGAAGTATGGTGTTTTTACGACACTATTCGGCGATACAGCCATGAAGACTTCCTTATAACTTTTTTTGCCTTTAATCCAAATAATAACAAGGAGTTGAAAGGACACATGCTATTCATTCAAAAATAGTGTATTGTGGCGTTTGACCAAATCATCCCAAGAGGGATTAATCGAAAGCCTTAGCAACACATGTAAGTAGGCAGCTTTCGTCAAAGTGCATGCGCTTCAAACGCATTGAGGTGGCTGCCAAAACAACAATAATTCAAAGGATATACAATTGCCTTTTGATAGCTGCTAAATAAATAGGTATGCGATCTTTAAAATTACGATAACATTAGTTTCGTATCTACGAATAATGAAATTTTTAACCGCAAATACAGGAAGTTGTCAGAATTACTTTATCTGCAAATACAGAAAATGGAAATGTGAATGAAAAGCTTTGACTGTGTAGTTCAGATAACATGTGCGACACATAAAAAATACTTATTACATAGTTAGAAAACCGTGCTAAATATGCAACTCAAATTATAGAAATGTGTGCTCAAAACAAACGTAAGTTCTAATGAATGCATAAAAGTGAATCTATTTACTTGTGGATCACAAAGGTTGACAAAAACAAACATTTGTTCACACGAGTCAAATGCCAACTGCAAGGGTACAGACAAACAGAGCAATACATCCGATATAAACCGAGTGGGGCAGCGAGTCACGCAGAATGACACGTGTTTTTGCCGCATTTTGTGGGTTGCGGATCCGCTTAATTTTGTGTGGGATCTGCCAGACTATTTAATGATGCGGGATCCCGCTTTGCTGGATTGCAATCCTTAGTGGTAACGTTCTGGCCTCGCATTCAGGAGGTTGCAGGTTCGCCAGGTTAGGAGAGGTGGTGGTGCACAATTTTCAATCTCCAGATTGTGTGCCAAAGTCCTGGGTTAAATCCCAAACAACTCATTGTGTATGGAGTGAGGGCATACACCCCAATTGATGGTGATTTATGTATTAGATGGGTGTGTTAAGGGTTTCAGAAGAGTAAGCCTGAATGAGCTGGCATCATGTTTCACCCTCTCCTTTCTTCATCTCTCATTTCACACAGTACAAATAATACTCTATTCTGAACACACACACCATCACAGTTTTCCACACGTACAATATCAAATTCAAACATACACTGGAGAAGACAAAAGGAAACCATCCCAGGTCATCTTCCCAAGAAATTTCTCATAGAGGGGTACATTCTCCATGGTAATTGTCTATGCCTGGAATCAGGTATGGCATCATAAGAAGAAGAATCCATAGAGATGAGGAAGGAGTGTGGATTGTGGGCAGATATGGGGTTTCTTTGGTGAAGGAAGGGAAGTTCTGTACAAAAGTTAAGAGATGTTGATCCACCAAGGCTTAAATTCATTCAGTGGGCAAAACAGATGACACAACTATAGGTAGATCAGAATTGACAACCTTGTGGATCTTGTGGAAAAGTTGCGGGGTTGTTGATTTGGGGTTCTGTGGAGAGAAATGGACTGAAGAGCTGCTTTGTAAGGGGACCTGCAGGTAAAGAAAAAAATCTTACTTCCTGGTATATGGAGACAATGGGCACTGTGATGTGTGGACAGTAAGTGTTGGTATCTGTAAAGGCTACAGTTTCTGCACAGTTTTCTCTTGGCTCGGGTTTCGGCAGTTCTGAGGTTGCTGGAGTGGGAAATGGAGTTTAGAAAGAGGGTGAGGGCAGAGTGGAAGTGAAGAACTCCTGAAATTGGAGGTAGTTATGCTATGTGGGAGGGGGGTGGATCCATTTGAGATGAAGGTTTGAATTGCTATAGGGTGGATCAATCTTGTTGCGCTGGTTATTGCTCTACGTTGGCATTATAACTTTGCTGCCACAGCGGAAAGTAATAGCCGTTGCAGTGAGATTGGGTTCAGCCTAATTTACCACCATTGTATGGCTCACTCCATCAAATGCCCAGTAGAGATACAGTGATACACTATCAATTTGGCCTCCCTTAACTATTTCATCCATAACATCTTTCACATAGTCCATTAACTTTCCTCGCAGACACTTCTTATGTGGTTGCATTTCGATATCTACATCAACTTACCCATTACTGATGTTAAATTAATCGGCTTGTAATTTCCATACTTATTTGTCTCTTCTCCTAAAGGACCGGTACTATAATGACACTTTTTCTGTCCTCTTGTAAGCAGCAAGACTCCAAACTCTGTATAAATAATATCTTAAGATATTTTGGAATATTGTATTCCACTGTGTGTAATACATCTTTTTGTTCAGATGTTTCACGTGTTTCTTACTGCCTTGCTGTGTCTTAACAATTGTTTCTCTTCTTAACAACCTTTTTTGTTTTCTCACCTACCAGTTAGGCTCCATATATTTCTTTTTTTCTGTTTTGGAGTAAATATTTCTTTGCTAATTCTTGTATCTCCTTGAACTTTTCTCACTTTAATTCCATTTTACTGGTGCTCTTCTTCCACAAATTGAAACCTTCTCTGAAATATCTCTTAAATTCTGAAACATATTTCCTTTTATATTTATACCTATAATCATCTTCAGTTTTGGCCACTGGTTTACTAAACCCTATCATATCCATCAGAACTGCTTCACGGTCACATATTCCTTCTCTATCTGGAGAACCAACAAAGTTATTATCAAACTGTTTTAGGAAAATATCCAACGCAAGCCCCCATCGGACCGGCCGTGCTGGCGGTTGGAGCTTCAGTGACGTCACTCCAAATGGTTAGCACACTCTTCGGGAGCTATATATAGGCAGTAGCGATTCCAGCCATGACAGTCCTCTGAAGAAGGCCACAAAATGATGGCTGAAATGTTAGGTTTCAATAAGTTCAACCCAGACAACCAAGATAACATCGACAACCACTGCGGAAGTCTGCGCACCCACTTGATATTCAAAGTGTTTGGCCCCCTTGTGTCCTGATTTACCACTTATATAAATCCTTCCACCCTCAATAAGTTATTTGCAAATTTCAGCTCCATTTTGTTATTAATTTTATTTCCTTCCCGGTAAATTTAAGTCCCCATCAATAATAACTGTTCTATGCTTAACTCTTAATATGAATTTAAGTTCTCCACAATTCTCCCATCTTCTTCATAAATTCTTCTACTGCAGTAATCAGCCAGGACTCTATTTTTATCTTTTGTACAACCCTAAAAATTGATCCCCAGTAACTCACAAGTATAATGTATAAACACCAATGTTGCCTTTGCTAAACAGTATGAAAACTCCTCTACAAATTGCTTTCCTCTATCTCTGCAGTACACACTATAACTGTCAGGGAAAACCTCATTGTCAATCTGCTTCCTTCAATCAAGACTCCATCTCTATAACTATTTTGTGGTTTGTACATCTTTCTTAATTTACTTACTACTTTGTTCATTATACTATCAGTTCTCTAGTTACAGTCTTATAGTTGCCTTTGTACTATACTCAGCATTGCCCTCCTTGTTGTGACTCCCCCCCCCCCCCCACCATTTTATTGTTTTGTCAGATTCAAATATTTCTTTAGCATTTTTAATCTCCCCATCATCCATCTTTATTCTGTATCCCTGTGATCACGCATTCTTATTCCCGTCACCAGCAGCTGCTAACCAAAGAAGGCACAGTCATAATCCCATAAGTAGAAGTGTGCTCCCTTACATCCCACAATTGTGTCACAGGCTCAGCCCCCATGATAGAGCTGATGCCTTTCCACAGCAGCACCTCCATCTCCACGTTTACCTATCTCAAACCTAGGTTCAATTGTGACTTATCACTTGTAAGAAACCAGCTTGCAGTGGGGTTCTGCATAAATCTTGAATCTTAGCTCTGACTGTGCGTAGCCTAGGATGTTACAGTTCTTACTAAAATATAATGACCTGGTCGCCACATAGCTTATTTAAACCAAAAGCTATGAAAAGGTATAAGTTCAATGATGTTAAAGAGTTAATTGTCATTTGATAACTATATTCTTCAGATTTTTCAGTCACAAACTGTACAGGCAATCAGACAAATTTGCCAAAGAAATTCTTTCAGATTCGATTAACCGTTCGAGGCAGACCACACCCCATAGTTCACAGTTCAAACCTTTAGTTGGAAATCTAATAAAAGTAAATCACACGCTCCCATTGTTCCACCTTTTAGTAAATTCAATCAATCCCGAGGCCCCACTTGGTAAAATACTATTTTAACTCCACATTACAATAAAACTGAGTGATCTACCCTGAATGTTAGCGAGCCTAAGATTTTCAAAGCTACTGACTGCTATTACTCGAGACTACATCTTGTCGCTCACACTGTTCCTAGCCAACTGAGCCTAACGTGGACTGCTTCTGTACAACTGAGCTACATGTTATCGAGTTCGCGGTTCCTGACAGACTGAGGCCGACTAACTGAACGTACTCGTCTATATCATCGCGCTTCTCGAAGATTCCTGGCGACTGCTCTCTCACAAACAGTGGGAACAGATTCTTTTCCTCATTCACATGGCTAGTCTCTGGGACGCTGATCAGATATCAAATCGCACATCAGAAAAAGTTTCGTCATGAAATTTGACCTTGACTATACAAATAATTCAATCCCTTTGAAATTTTACAGGTCGCTAGATCTTACAGATTATGACAGTAGAGGAAAGCAGATTATGAAAAATTTCGCAACTTTAATATTTTACCCAAAAATAAATAATTTAAATATGAACTTTCACAATCCCACTCCAGGCGAATGCCGAAAACTGATGAAATGCAAAATACTATCCCAACAACTGTAAAACTGCTTTCTAACTTGAATAAACATAGAAACTGACTATAAAAATGAAATGCACTAATATTATCCAATCTTCTAACTCATGGTTCTGAGAATAAAATTTTGTCACGCAGTTACAAAATTTAACAGATACCTGACACACTGCAACTCGGGATCTGGATGAACTTCACCCTGAAGTATTTTGCCTCCTTTACCACCTTCCTCTGGTCGTTCTTTAAACTGTAACTTGTTTTGCACCAATACTTATCCGTACCACTGTCCACACCGAGCAGCAGAACCATTTTCTTCTTATTTTTTACTTCAATGTCTCTATTCCTAAGTCTTGCTGCACCTTATTTACATGAGGCACCACACTCTCCAGACATGATTTTTCCCACTAGAACACTGAGCTGATTACTCACTTAACACCAAACAACAAAATCAAATACTGCACTTACTATGTACGTTCCAATTCCTTCTGCGAAGTCTCTGTAAAAACTTTGAAGGTCCTGTTCCAATTTTAAAGTTACTGTTTTGATCGTATTTCTTTGATTTTATCATAGCTACTCTTTTTTCTTCATAGTTCTGCCTGTAAGTTTCTTATTTGGATTCCAGTCATTAGGTTTGCATTTTACTTATGAAAATTGGACTTATTTATTTTTTGCATATCAGCATATTTTAACAGGTTTTAACATGTATGCTCTTAGTTATAGCCTTTTGGCTTTTATGTCTGCTTTTAACAATTTAATTTCTGACGGAGACATTTAAAATTTTTTAATCAGAACTGATGTACATGGAGGCACAGCTTCAAAATCATCATTTTCTTGGTCTCCTACTATCTAATCAAAAAAAAAAACTAAAGCAGACAGAGAGGGGCAAATGGGATGGAGAAAAAACACCATAAATTCAATTATCAGAAAAATAAGAAATTATATTGAAGATCTACTAGCTTTAAAACTTGGCCAGTGTGGATGGATATGCTTTTGTCAACATTGGTCACCACTATGACACCTACATTAACTCAGTACCACTGAAGAAGGCTAAAAATGAATAGCATAATTCATATAGTAAAAGATAAAAATATGGACTGTTTCATTATCTACTGTTACTACCACCACTGGTTCAAATGCTGCCAAAATACCTAAGATCTTTAACTTCATCCTTGAAGATGCCTTGTCTCATCTTATCTGAGAAAAGAAACTGGTATATTAATTGAAATTTTTTTAAAATATATTTTAGCACAAGGCAGGCACATAACCTCACACATGCCAGGCCTAGACAACTGTGAAGTCTATATTTTTATATGCTATGAACATGACTTTTCATTCGGAGGTATTTCGTACATCATTTATTTGTTACTTTCTTCGAATATCATGTTCATTCACTACTAACCTACAATAGTTAAGTGAAAATGAAATTAGGGTTATCCCCATGCCAACTTGCTGCTGTACACCATATTGTGCTGCATTCTGTGGCAAGTATTCAGACAGATTTTTAATCGTTGCTTTTTATCTTGCTATCTTGGTTTCTTCTGTCTTATTTGATGAAAACTATTCTTTTATTTTTTTCTATTATTTCCTTATTAATAGAACTGATTGTATCAGTCTGATATCGTTACATTATTGTTTGTAATATTTTTCCGACCCAAGTGCAACCATTGCAGCAGAATCACGATTTTTTTTTTTTTTTTTTCAGATACTGAATAAATCAGTTGATTGGAGTTCAGCAGATGGGAAGCAGTTTCTAGAAGCACTGGTATTAAGTGAATCAGCAAAAAAGTATGCTATTGGCCGTGAAGTTGCCTATGTTCGCAAACCATATGTATTTCTTAACACACTGTATCCATTTTCTTCCTTGATCTTGGTATACAGTCTTTCACAAAGCATCAATAAGAAATTTGATTTGTATCAAAAACCTACTTCTGTTAGAAGTGTTATTTACATACTTGCATCACTTTTTGGGTATGGTATGTGGGCTTTGCTGAGAGATATGACGAATGTACATTATGAACAACTTTGTGATGAAGAAATTTGTTCTTTGGGTGAATCCTATGTGCAGGGAGGGATAGAATTTTATTCAAAGCTACTTCAGAGGAACATAGCTTTGAGAGGTTTGATGGGGAAGACAGGTGAAAAACTATACAGTGTTAATGGAAATGAGCAGTATTTTCTTAGGCAGAAAAGTTTGCCTCTGGTGTATAGGAAGCTGAGTTTGGAGGCTCATCTAAAAAAACAAGTCACTAATGAATCTGTAGTTTAGTGTATTATACTGTCTGTAGTGATTCAATTAAAGTCATTTTTTATTTTATACAATTATATGAAATATAGGGTGTTTCAAAAATAATTTGCCATGTCATTTCTGTTGTGCCTATGTTTAAATCAAGTTTGACTGCTAAAACAGCTGTATTATGTGATGAGCTCACTTGATTTTTAATTCCTTTTAGCTTTTACAGCTATGTCATTTTCCAAGGATAGACTCAATGCTGCTGATAGATGTTTACAATTAAGTCTGATTTCTGTTTTCTCAGTCCATTGTTGCTGAATCATTTTAATAAATTTCTTAATTTGAGAAAGAGCTATCATCGTTAATAGCTGAAATATTTGATAATGTTACTTCACTTTTGAGTCACTTGCTTGTGAAATGTCTTAGAATTTTTCTTACTTGTTGGATGTCACCAGATAATGCTTTCATGACTACGGAGAAGTTAAAATCATCACAAATTTCATTTGCAGTCTTAAAGAACGAGACTGTGAAAAATGTAGTTGTAAACTTTTAGTTAAGGCCTGTGGCCGATTGTCTGAATCATGCTTATTATAGTGACTGAACTTATTTTTACTCAATTATCTGTGTGAACAGTCAAAATATAGAAACATTCGGCTCAAATTCTCAACTGAAAAAAAAACCAACGATTTCCAGACTTGAATATTTTGTGTGTGACCTGCAATTTCCCTTGTTGGAAGTGTGTTAAGATCTTTATTTTCCACACAGTGTAACTGACCAAGTTTATCACAATCTCATCTGACAACTTATTGCACTATTTTGTCTGATTACAGGACATACTTATTTTAATCTAGATGGAAGAACTACACAATTGAAATCATGCTCACAAAGTGGATTTTCTTGGTAACACTTGATTTAAGAAAATTTTTGCCCCAAAATACACACAGATCTGACTAATGATCTTCAAATTGGAGATATTTTAAAAAATATGGGATTAATAAACAGTCAAAATGCAACTAAAGCTATGAGATTAAAATAAGATACTTTAGATTTGGTATGTTTATTAAAAAGTGTTCCAGCTCCTGTCCTTGCAGTTTCATGTACCACCAGAATTTAAATTTTGATAAGACACTTTGGTGTTCATTCTGTGGAAATCCTAATAGCCTTCTTGAGTTATTGTTATATCAAATCTTTTGAGATGTCTACAAACCTGCATTTTGATTCTCTATCCTTGCTTGAATTCTCGAATCTTTTACTTGCAGCTTTTTTAATTGGCTTTCAGTTTTAAATACAATATGGTGTTACATCATTTTTGAAACACACTGTATTTATTAAAAAAATTGTTTTGAATATTTTCAAATCCCATTTTGTGTCCTTTATTTATTTTTATTTTATTTTTTTATTTAGAAATGAAGTCGAGTAGTTTCTTGGTCAGCCTATTGCTGTCCATTCTCTAAAGGGGTATGTAAAATTTTAGTATTCTATTTCTTATAGTGTCTGTAATTTTTCTATGTTTTGGTGTAAATCTTCATTTTTTTCTCCTTCTTCCAAAGTTATCTTTGTTCTATTATGGTAAGTACCTTCCTGATACTTGATGTTCCTCTCCCTTATTCATTAAGGTGCTTGTGTGCCCTCTAATTTAATTACTTGTCATGTGATAACTGAGCTAAGGATGGCAGTGGATTAACCCTTTGCACAAAGGTCTGCTCGTGCTGCCATTCATGAACAGCATTCAAGGGGGAGTTTTTCAACAGGATAACGCTCGCCCTCATACCGCTGTTGTCTCGCAACGTGCTCTACAGAGTGTCGACATGTTACCTTGGCCTGCGAGATCACCAGATCTGTCTCCAATTGAACACGTATGGGATATCATTGGACGACAACTCCAGCATCATCCACAGCCAGCACTGACCATCCCAGTATTGACAGCACAAGTACAACAAGCATGGAACTCCATACCACAAAGTGACATTCGAAACCTGTATGACACAATGCATTCACGTTTGCAGGCTTGCATTCAAAATTCTGGAGGTTACACCGGCTATTAATTTAACAGTATTTCACATTTGAAATGCATTTTCTTGAGCTTAAATTAACCTGTGATCTTGAAAATTTAATCAATTAAACATGTTAACTTGACAAATGCATTGTCCAAATTTCATTACTCTACAATAATTTTTTCTTGGTGTTGGGATTTTTTTTTCCGTCTGTGTATTTTGTACCAGAAGTATTTAAAAATTTGTTATATCATGGTAGCAATGACTAATTTATTGACCTATGGCTGAATAATGATAATGTTATTCCTCAAAATGGAGATTGGTTTCAGAATTCATATAGTTTTTTTCAAATTATAAAAGTTTAAACATATGGGTGCTTATAAATAAAATTCTTGTTTTTTTTTTTTTTTTTTATACATATACATCACTGAGAAAGACTTCATTCTTAAATGAAGTGGTTGTGTTTCACATTTAAAAAAAAAAGTCAGGGATTGTTGACAGTGAGGTTGTTTGAGTCATTTATATTTTATATGTTATCTCTGATGGTATTGTTTTCTAACTAACATTATTTATTTGTGGTATTTGGCTTTTACAAGATGCCGTGGGAAATTGTTTAAAGAAGTGGATATCTGAAACATATTATAGACTCAGTGATGATTCTATATTTCGTTTCAAAGATATTCCATAAATTAAAGAAAGAACAGTAGATAATAAAAATTAACCAAGATGTGAGGCAGAGGTGCAGCCTCAATCTGACAATTTTTATTCGATGGCATCAAATGTGGCAGAATTCAAATCCAGTGAAAGGGAAAGATTTAGGACAAGGTAGATCCCTAAATTTGCTTTTATTAGCTGATGACCTAGGAATAGAGGATGCTGAAAATGGATTACAAAGTGCGCTTCACAAATTACTGACATGTTCAGAGCACTATAACCTGAAGATATCTAGGGGGAATGAAAGGCTTTCTTTGGATGAGACGCTGTTGAACAAATATAAATGGTCAACTGGATAAACAAGTTTCATACTATAACTACATTGGTATTTACATAACATACAGAGTAAACAGTGACCAGTGTATATAGTAAAGTAAACAAATATCAGAGGAGACTGGGATAAGTTTTGGAAAGAGGATGTACAGGGATACAGCAGTAAAATCTGATAAAATGACAGCAGTACTGCTTCTCTATGGAATGAATGGATAATTAAAATGAAAGACGCGTACTAACAGTGGAGATGAAGTTCCTAAGATCCGTGACAGGAAACACAAAACTTAATGTAATAAGAAATGAGACAGTAAGGGAAGAGTTGAAAATATATAGTATAAATGAGAAAATAGAGGAACATAGCAACAAGTAGAGAGATAATCTGAAACAGGAGGAGTGATGAACAGTTCTCAAATGCAGTAAGCAGTACGCCTGAATAAAGCAGTAGGTAGAAGACCTGCTTTTTCTAGGTAGGCCAAGGAAGAGGTAGAAATAGTCTCTGAAGCTGGAACAGATCAACAAGTCTAATCCTTGTATAGGAAGAAAATTTTTTGTTTTGTTTATGGCTTTATGCTTCATCAAAATGAAGGTCATTAGGTCAGGAAAGGATTTGATGCAGGGAATGGGAAGGAATTTGACAATGGCTTTTTAAGGAATCATATTGGCATTCGCCTGGAGTGGTTTTTGGAAAACTGAAATCTGAATGGTCAGATTTGAACCCACATCCCCCTGAATACCGTATCAGTGCAGTAAACACTTGCCCACCAGTGGAAAGAAGAAGAGGGCTGTAGACTTCAACAGTAAAATACGATGTTCCACAATCCACAAATTCATTAATGAATTGGTTATAAGTTGTTATTGGAAATTACATTTCTCTTAAACATATAAAGCCATAAAATTAATTCCACCTACAATACATTTACATACATTGTAGTATTAGCATAACTCACCTGAAGATTGTTTTCCATATTTCGATACTTCAATGTACACATTACCCAGTTTGAATTAACTGTATATACTACAGATCTAAGTTACACATTTTGTCCATTTACCACAAAAACACAGAAGTGTATGAAAATTTTACTTCAGATTTGACTTGTATTTGTGTATTCTTACACAAACAAAGAAAATTTTAAGATACATTACCCTTCCGCTGGAAGCTACACTGACCAGAGGTGTATATACTTAGCACTGCAACTTTGGTATATTGTGTTCAAAACGACAACATTATGGAGGCATAACTAAAACCAACCTAACAGTGTTTTGAACCTTTAAAACAGAAATCCTCAAAATATATTTCTTTCTTTACATACAGAGACTATTTTTATATCCTGTTATGATCAACAATTGTCCCAGAATCATTTCCTGTACAAAACTTTAGAATGTGAAAATTAGATTTTTTCCTCAAAAATGCTTCTTTCCTATTATGTGACCAGTGTTTTGGAAAATTGTACATTTCTAAATTAACAAGCATGGTGGGTGAGTGGTAACACACTGACCTTGCATTGGGAGGATGCGGGTTTGAATCCTCATCCAGGAATCTGGATTTGGTTTTTTTGTGGTTTAACTAATCACTCCAGGTGAATCCCAGGATGTATCCTTAAAAAAAACACGGCCAAAGTCCTTCCCATTCATTGCTCCCCCCCCCCCTCCCAATCCTTTCCTGCCTCTGATGACATCAACGAGGTGTACAGCCATAAGCCAAAAAAAAAAAAGAGCATGCTTAGTTTTATTTCTTTTCACTTCACCAACATTTGACTGCTCTTGATTTAAAATCTTAATGAACCATACATTCATTTGTAGATGGTGGAGTTGGATTAGGTAGTTTATATGCCACTTCATATTTCACTATAAATATGCTGGTACCTTTGGATGCTTCTTGAAAATATAATAACTGA
Organism: Vandiemenella viatica; assembly: GCA_031002005.1. Classification (NCBI taxonomy): domain Eukaryota; kingdom Metazoa; phylum Arthropoda; class Insecta; order Orthoptera; family Morabidae; genus Vandiemenella; species Vandiemenella viatica. The sequence goes on from CM061921.1 coordinate 87,461,951, forward strand.
ACCACAACAATTTCAACATTTTTAAATTTCTTCATTGGGTACAACAAAAGATCTTCAGTGTGCCTTTTTACTTAAATCCATATTCTGTTTATTGGAGTTTCTCCTCTATTTGAAGATGTAACCAGCAGAAAACTGAAGACATTTATTGCTAAAACTGAATTACTGTAGTGACAAAAACATCTGCAAGCAGTAGGAAGCATGTAAGACGACAAGCTTATGCCGGGGATTAGCATAAACACTTGGTCTCAGCTATAACGGTGTGTAGCCTAGGATGTTACAGTTGTGGCTAATTGGATGATTCAGTCGCCACATAATTTTAGCCCAAAATTATGAAAAGGTAAAAGTTCAATGATAACTAGTTCATTCTGGTAAGATGACTATATTCTTCAAAATTTTACATAGCCAGAAAAACTGCACAGGCAATCAGACAATTTCTCCGAAAAACATTTACAGTTTCGACCAATCATTCGAGCATGACCAGACCTCACACCCCCACAGTTATTTCACTACATGAGGTTTTACTGGATTTTAACCATGACTTTAAAATGCAACCATAATTGCGCAAGATGGAAATTTGCTGCGCCACGAGCCCAACCTAGTTATTCACTACATAACTTGTTACGTACTGTAAAACTGCCGCTGTTGGTCTGGGGCGAGAGTAGCTTCTGGAGGGGGTATTTATAGGATCGATGCTGTTTGAACCGTGGGAAGAATCTTCCTCCAACTTTTCCATGGACTTTACCCGATAACTGATCAGTTTTCTGACGAATATTTCACAATACATTTGATCAAGACACCAAAAATAATCCTAGGTTTCTGAAATTTTGATAGTTGCTAGATATTGTTACAAACGTCAAATTAAGTTATTATAAAATTTTACCTAACTTTAATAGTTTCGCCAGAAAAGAGTCATAAAGATGTGATTGCCCTAACTTTTGAAATATTACTCCTACCGAGCTGAAATAGATGTTATTCTGTTCTCCTATTCATCATCTATCCTCTGATATCAAATAAAGTATTTTACCTAATTTTGAAAATGGTATGAAACTCGAAAACAAAATTTGACTACTTGAAATATTCAATGTATCGACTTGAAAATAATTCCAAACAAATTTCCCTATTCAAAAACCGTTACTGTAAAAATTTGGAATCTCTAAGTATATTCCCTGATTTATTACGAATTTTAGAATATTATTCCTCCCGAATGCCGAATGATATCGCATCATCTCGTCCTAGCGTTTTCTCGCACCAAAACCCATTTCGCTTTATTACAATCAAATGCTTTAATATTTTGAAATAAAACTTTTTCAGAAACCCTTGTATTTAAATAAACTTTACTCTGAACATATTTTTTTTCTCATAAATTCCCGAATAAGACTGAAATATTTAACTTTTCCATGAAGCACATATCTTGTTATACCAAATTATATTTAAAAAACGATCTTTAGAATGCATGAAACTTTCTAAAATTTTAATATGTTATTTAAACCGAAATTACGATACTTTCTGTTTATCACTTGACTTCTTAACTGTTTTCTAATAACTGAATACTTCGATTTTAGAGTGGAAAATTACGTGATAAAATTCTTTACCGGCAAATCACTTTTAAACATATTCAGACTCTAAGTAAGATCTTTTAACAACAAAATTAATCATCTTCTGACTATCTATTTACCTAAACATCTTTTGAATTAAAGAAATATATAGATTTAGCGAAATTATATGAAAGTCAAATACTACCTATTCAAATCTGAGGTTAAGTTTCTTAACAGCTGTTTAAATGAATTTAACTCTTGAATTTACTGTTCATACTTGAATAAATGCTTATATAGGACATATTACTGGGAAATATTATCAAAATTGACTTTAAAAGGGTGGTACCATATACTTCAACTGAACTCGCTATCTAGGCAACTAATTTTGTTAGGCGAAATTCTAAGATGTTAATGTCCAACCTTTTTTTTTTTTAAGTAGTGAAACTGGATTGATTCCTGCCATTCCATCAGTATGTATTCATCTGTGTTGTTGATACAGCATATTACGGGCATAGAAGGGAATAACCACACGTAACTGCTGACTTGGCAAATAACTTCATTTGACATGGACATATTTAATTGATTTTAGGGTTAGTTCCCTCTGAATTTCCATTTTCTTGAAGAAATGCTAAAATCCTGATCTTTTGTATGTTATCAGAGTACCAGATTTAACATAATAGGTGAAAATTTTTAATAATAAGATGTTATTTACCCACATGTAATTGGTGGCTGATGAATTTTTTTTACTGTATGAAACAACTCTACTGGCTGGGGGCACTGTTTTGCACCATATAAATTTGTTCACATAAAAATAAAATCAACATTTTGTTTTAGTCCTCTGCAAAATAACACAAGATTATTGCAGTTTTAGGGGGTCTTAATACTACTGGTATGAGCATGATGAAGTCTGTTTAAAGATGTTTCTGATTACATTTTTAAAAGTGGAGGGGGGAATGGGGTCACACCCCTTAAAATTAACCTGACCTAGTGCTCGGGAGGACATGGGTTCGAATCAATGTCCAACCATCCAGAGTGGAGTTTTCATGGTTTGTTGAAATCACTCCTGGTGAATGCTGGGATGGTTTCTTCAAAAGGTCATGGCTGAATTCCTTCCCCACAACTCTTTCCTACTTCTAATTATCTCGATGTTGACAAGGTACAAAGCCAATAAAAACTTAAGATTAATTAATCAGATTGTAGGAATAGTGTTACTTATCTTCCATTGTGAAGAAACTTTTTATTGGTTTTATTTGAAAAGATTATTTTTTAGTTGTAAAAGGTTGTTTCTTCTGTTAGATTGTACGTCATGTCAGGTCTGACTTGTGCTGCTCACTGAGAAATATGAAAGCTGGCCGAATCTAATACATAACTTGCTCAATAGGACTTTTAGAAGTATGATTTCTGTATACTAGTACATGTGGTTTTACAGTGAAACATACTGCAAAATTTTTTATGTAAAAAATAAATTTTTCTCCATCTCTTTCTCAGTTTTTGTACACAGGTAGAGTTCACATGGTTTGAGTTGAATAGTAGAGGTAGGTAGTTTGTTTTTATCTGCTCTTAAATGTATTTATTATGATAGGCAATGCTAATCTCACATTATTTTAGGACGCTCTTTATTAAATTAGTCCTTGTATTTACCTTGGGTCATACCATGTAGTTGTATCTCTAAGTCAGTTTATGCTACAACCAACTAACATTATTACTTACTGGATCAGTGTAGCTACAATACGTTTTACTTTTAGAAAAATTTCAGCTAACAAGTGGAAAAATGAATGCATCTTGAACAATCTATGATGTTTTGATGATTGCCCTGAATTACAGCAGTGGTAAAAAATTATGATATGGAAATAATGTATCTATTCCTTCAAATTGATGGACAAATAAACAACATCAATCTGGCTTAGGGGTGTCTGAAGAAGTTTCTCTTCATTAACTTTGAAAAAGGCTAAGGTTGACACCTTTGACCAGGCAATGAGCTGTGATAAAGGAGACACTATTTTATGCAGCTAAATAGGCGTTAAGAAATGTTTGGAGGAAAGAGGAAGAAATATGGTGACAGTGGAAGAAGAGAGATGGTGGAAGCACTGACGAGGCTTTTGTTCCCAGCAGATCCGGCCAGTAGCTGAAAGCTGTCCTAGATGATGATGATGATGATGAAAAGCAGTAACTGTTTAATGTAATTTTCCACCAGTCAAAATCTTCAGTATGGATCAAACTGGAAACTGTCTCTCATAGGGTTGTTTGCGATAAGGGTACAAAACAACTTGGTTGAGCCACATCTGCTGTAAGGGGCATAAATATTACAGTGATTTCTGCTGTTGAAACTTGTGCTGCCTATGCAGATATTTCCCAAGAGTAAATTCAAGGAACACATTTTGTTGTGGGCACCAGCAGTTGTTATTGGTGGAGCCAACCCTTTAGGCTGGTCAACTTTTGTTTAGTACATAAAACATTTTATTGAACATGGCTCTGCAGATAGCCCAGTTTTACTTGTTGTTAATTATCATGAGGCCCTTACCCATGTGAAAACTAGTTTCTTATTTTCATTCAATCATACATTTTTGCATAAATTATTCACAAAGTAAAAAAGTTTTCACAGTGCAGAAAGGAGCTATAAGGATGCTGTGAAGGGTAAAACCAATAACTTGTAGACACCTCTTTAAAAAAAAGCATATTCTTACAGTGCATTCTAATAATGTATTCTCCATGTGCTTTGTCATTGGACATTTTAACTTGTTTATTTCAATTTCAATACAAGGAACAAAAAAAAAAAACTTGTGCAAAATACAAACATCATGTCATTTAATTAAATTGTAATGGAACGCTTGCTCTGGAGGTAATTTTCCTACACACCCATTTTTACCCTTTCCTTTTTGCACCTACTTTTTCCCTATCCTATTTTCAACTTTAAACTCTTTTAGCATTTTTGTAAATTATTCATCATTTCTCTGTTAATTTATTCCAATCACTGACCCCCTTACCTAAGAAAGAAATTCTTCCCACACTCTTATGCCGGAAATCAAGTTCCATTTGTATTCATGGTCATCTTTTACCTTCCATGCACCTCTCCTAATTCTTCCACCAATATCTATCCATGCCTATCACACAATATATGCCTTATTCCCATTATTCTCTCCACCCTCCTCCTGTCTTCTAGTGAATCCTATTCCAGCCCCTTTATCATACAGGCACTTACTGATTGTGTTCTGCAGTAATTTCCAGAAACATATCTAGCAGCCCTTCTTTGCATTCCCTACAACTCTTGTATTTGATACCCAAAACATGGGTCCCATACTACAGTACCACATTCAAGCAATAGTTTGACCAATATTTTGTAACCTGATTCCCCCTCCTTCTCTAGTACATCCCTCATCACTCTTTCCAACAAGTGAAGGATTCTGAAAACTTTTCCTACTATCGATCAATGTGTCCTGCCCAGTTGAGTTTATCAAATGTTATACTGAGGCATTTATATATCAAGTCCTCAATAAGCAATTCTTTCCCTACCCTATAACAATAATCAATCTTTAGATTTTTATCTGTGCATCTAATAAGCTGACTCTTCTTGCATTTACCTTCATCCTAAGTTGACTAGATATCCTGTCTAGATCACCCTGCAGCCGTTTATGGTCTTCTACCATTTTGATCCCATTTCCATAGCATTATGTCATCTGCAAACAATCGAAGTTCTGATTGTAATCCACAAACACAATCATTTATTAGAATGGCAAATAGCAATCACCCCAATATGCTACCCTGTGGCATTCCAATTTTCACTTCCACTTCCTTGATACCGCATTTCCTATCCTAACATTTTGCTTTCTACCTTTTACAAATTCTTCTATCCAGTAAATCAGTTTTTCATCCACTCCAATAGTTTTTATATTATTTACCACAATTTTATAGTTCACTGTGTTAAAACACTTTGAAAGATCTGATGCTACACTAACAATTTGCCTCTCTTGTCCATTTCATCCTAAATATCTCACATATAGCCTTGATTAAACCCATGTTGTTGAATTGAAAACCACTTACTTTCCTCACTGATAACTCTGATGTGTTTGAATACCAATCTCTCCATTAATTTACCTCCACTGATTGGCCTGTAATTTTTTTACCCTATTTGTCACACCTTTATGGACCTGTGCTGCTATCGCACTTTTCCAGTCTCTGTAACCGGCAAGTATCAAGACTCATATAACATTTTAACATAAGGTACAGTGTCACATCCTGCTAACTTTAATACATCTATAGTAATATTATGTACATCAGCCCCTTTATGGTTTTTTAGCTTTCTTAGTTCCTCCATGATATCCTCGGGATGAATTTCAAATTTCTTAGTCTGCTCATGTCTAGTTGTGTAGATAAGCTCATACTCTGATTTACACCCTCCCATTACTGAATTATCATTCCTAATGGTCTCGGTAACTTCTCCTCCATCTTTATCTATAATTGTCTGAACTCCCTCCCTTCCCCTCAGTTCTCTAATAAACCTCATTGTCCTGTATTTATTTTAACCATACTCTTCCCCTGTAATTACTTGTGGTTCATGTATCTCTATTAAGTTTTCAAGTTCTATTTGTTCATTATACTTCTACAGATTACCAGTAACACTTTATTACTGGCTGTGTGATTATTTCAGCATTAACCACCGTGTTCCCAATTCTGTCCCCATAGTTATTCTTGCAGTAGCTTCATGTATTTCTATAGCATTTTTATTTTTCCTGTTATGATTCTACAATTTGTAACCAATTGAACATCTATCTCTAGCCCTCACCAGCATCCCCTAACTTAAAAAAAAAAATGCACAATCCTGACCCCATCATTATTGGAAATTGGCTCCGTTACAGATTTTGCTAACAACTCAGAAACTACCCCCTTGCACCTTCTATTTAGGTGTAGGCTGTGCCTAGTGAAACCCCATCTACCAACTGCAACCCCTAAGACAGAACTAATGCCTTTCCCAAGTAGCACCTCCATTTCCACATTTACCTGCCTCACAGCGTGGTTCAACTGTGGCCGGTCATGGTGAATTGGTACCTGCACGAGTTCAAATCTTGTATGCTGTGCCTCCTTAACCACCTTCCTCAGGTCACTCTCTTACTATAAATCATGTTTCTATCAATACTATTTCCTGCATCTCCCACTATAACTACTCTATTGACCTTAGTAAAACTCCTACATAGTGAACCTGTATCCTCTATTACCTGACCTAATATTGCGCTTGTGATCTGGTATCTGTCCCTAATTGATCATGCAGAAAAGAACCTACACCTCTCCCATGGCCATTACCTAGCAGCAGAACCCTATTCTTATATTCTTTCCTTGCACACCCTATTCCTAAGGGTCTGCTGCACCTTACCTACTCCTGCATCTGCATGATGCTCTTCCTGTCCTGATTCTGGTAACAGGTCAATTCCATTTTTCCTCACAATTACTGAAGTGTCTGGCTTCTTCATCCTGTTAACCAATTTTCCGTATGACCTTTTATTAGCTTCCATCCACCCTTCTTCACTAAACCCACCATCTCTGCTTATTGCATATATAGGCTGAGCCCCCACAAGCCGAGCCTCAAGGCAACTGACCCTCTCGCACCCATCCCTGTCCATTTTGTCTTTCTTCCTGATCATTGTTCCCATCTCCCTGATCATTTTGACCTTAATGCAAAGTGGTCAAAACCATGGGAGAGCCACATTTATTTCCCATGTTCCCTCTATACTATACGCCCAATGAAAGCATTGTTACACCCATTACAACCCACACCATTCACCACGGACCTGAGACAGGTGCTACTTGTTCCAGGCATGATTTTCCCAAGTACTTCTAATACCTTCTAATTGAAAGTAGTAAAAACAATACTCCATTATCTTAAATTTAATTGATAAAGTAGTCTTATAAAACTTATACTATGTGCATAAACTTTTGTATATAAAATTAGATTAAAGCTTTATAAGTAATAACTGGGTAATAAGTACTTAAAAGCTAATAAATGAATATCTGAATTAAACTTAAGATGGAATTTAAACATGTTGATACTATTTAGTGTTAATATGGATAAGAACTAATTAGTTATTTACGAAAAACAAAATCTTTTAAAGCTAGGACATTTTTTATTTTAATGTATTAGAAAGTAATTAAGCACAATTATATTTCAGACAGAATTGGTCAGTGGCTTTAATTTATGCTTAAGAATTTCTAAACTTAACAAACTGTAAACATTATCGATAGTGGAATAATATATTGATGCTGTGTAAGCATAACGTGACTAACACCTAGTTATTTACAAATAATTATTTTTTATATAACTAGCCTGTTGTTACATAACCATTACAGAACTAATTAAATAACAAACAATTGTATTTTAAACCGAACCGAGCCTACAATATGTGATAATACAGTAACCTCAACAAACGAGGTTCAAACTACTGATTTTAATTAAATATGGTATATAAGAAATTAGAACTGTTGAATAACCTATGCTATAAAATGCTTAATACACTAAATACCAAATTAATAAAACTTGTGAAAAATAAAATTGGCTATCTTACAAGAATAATGCAAATTAAAACTGTTAATTATGGTGATAGGTATGAATAATTCTTCTCACTAACAATAATCCTAAAAATTTAATTAATATTTAAAGATTTTAAAGCAAATTAGTCTACTAAAACTAAGATAGTGATGAAAAATGGTAGTTTCCTGGGCAACTCTTGACGTACATAGCCAGTGATTGTCCAACCGAAGACAGAGGATCGTTATTACAAAGATAAGTTAATTATTCTGGACACATATGTTCAATATACTACCGAAAAAGATAAATCAATTTGTAGATAATAATAAATTATTTGAAAAGTAACTGAGACGTTATGTTATTGTCAACTCCTTCTACTCTATCCAAGAATTTATATAAAAGAACAAATTGTATCTAATATATCTTTTCAAAATTCAGTTTGATAAATTTATTAATTGTTTTTAATATATAATGCTGTTTCACTATTATTATTATTATTCATCTTGTATGTATAATATTAATAAGAGTAATGGTTGTTTTGCCCATACTAGTAATTTTAGAACACTGCTTAGAATAGATGGATGATCTGACTCCATAGAAGGCTCGTCAGCATTTATGAGACTGTGTGATTGGCATAGCTCTTCATAAAGCATTTACTACAGATTATATTCAAACTGCAATCAGTGTTACTGGTAATTTTTAAGATAAATATTTGTCTTCAAATGTAATGAATTGGCCAAATGAGAGAACTACTACTGATGCAATCCCTCAATGCCTGCTTCTATAGTTGTTTCACATGTGTCTACTCATATTGATGGGTCATGATAATATGTTCACCATGCTTTTATCATGGAAGACCAAGTACCAGTGTTCTAGCAATTGGCTAACTAGAGCATAAGAATATATTGCTTGTGTCCATATATCTCCAGAAATTGTATGTCCTTCCCCAAGCTATCCCAAAATCTTCAGATAAACAATAATTAACGTGCTCCCCTGAAAAAGATGAAGTAGAATTAGATAAGATTAATACTTTACTCCAGTTCTGATCATGACTATTTAATGGAAGATATGAGACAATTATTTATGTAAGATGATGAAAATGATGAAAGAGAAATAATGAGGACTTAACATTTGACTAGATTTAAAAAAAAAATTGATTAAGATTACATTTTTATTGGTAAAAATATTGTAATTTTTTTTAATTTCACATATTTTAAGACAATTGCCAAATATTAGTTTGATCTCAAATTCTACAAGCAGGTTAATGATCTCAGAGATTTTGTAGTGAATATATATATAGAAAGGTAACTTCCAGTTACCAATGGAAGTTAACTACATAAAAATTGTTGTAGATTTTCTCTGTTTCAATTTCCATTAGTCATAATTGTGATTTGTGGAAACAATGCTGCATCTGCTACCTGTTTGCTAGGGCTGTTGTAGTTTTTGATGGGGAATGGATGTGTTGCCTTTTGTCGGTGTAGCTTT
>CM061921.1:87472484-87492634 GCA_031002005.1 Vandiemenella viatica
TAAGGTGACAGAATATTTCTCGACAACGGCGAACAAGCGCATATGCCTCCTTTGGCACATTACACCTCTGGCCATGAGCTTTTATTAAACACAGTTACGAATCGAATCTGAATTTTATAACTGGCAGCCTCACCTTGTTAGTCTTCAGTCACCAAACATGGTAAATTAATCATAAACCTCATTCCAATTCCGTTACGATTCACCTGATCTGACCCGACACGCCCATGCTAGGGAAACCTGCCTGGTAAGATTGTTTTCAGTTGTTCTGGACCAGTAATTTGTTGCAGTTTGATCTACCTGAGTGGCATCAAAAAATAAAAGTGATTTTTTTTGTGAAACGGGAACAGTATAGTATTTTTACAGCATATCTCATGTTAGGGATATCAGTTAATTTTGATGATACAGTGAATGGGTATCGTGATATGTTGATTTTAATTTATATAATTACATTTCACCTTTTGATGATGATATTTTTTTGATTAGATAATAATTTTTCACTGTACTTTTGTATGAATTCTTTCTACGTATAAGATGTACCATATATGTAAAGAATTTAATTTCAATCGCGTTTTTTAAAAATATGAATAAATATTAAACTGTGAAACTTAAAAACCAGGTTACTGTAAAATGCAAAGTATCCCATCACATCTGTCTCCCATGTATAATTTAATTTTATTTCAGTACTAGGAAATATTTTCCACTAAAAGAAAACGGTGAATAAAGAAGACGCCACAACCACAAAACAAACACACACGTGGGAAGAATTAAAGAGAAGATTCAAATAAGAAGAATTTTCTTTGTATGACGTGTATCTACATCTACATATATACTCTGCAATTCAAAAAACTGTGGGTGGCAGAGGGTGATCAGCACCAAACCTAATCTCTTTGTTGTGCATTCCAATCCCTAATGGTACGAGGGAAAAAAAGAATTCATATAAGAATCAGTACGGGACCTTATTTCTCTAATTTTATCTTTCCTGTCCTTCCGACTCAAATAGGTTTGTGGACGAAGTATTCCACTACACTCGTAAGTGAAAGTGGGAGTACGCATGTTTACCAATAATTTTATACGAAACGTACATCGTCTATCTACCAGAGACTCCCAGCCTAGTCTACTAATCAGTTCTGTAACGCTTTCATAAGGACTGTAGCAAGCGGGTCACGAATCGAGTGGCTCTTCTCTGTACTTTCTCTATACTTTCGATCAACCCCTTACGAAACGGGTCCCAAATGGCACAACAATAATCTAAATGTGGACGCACAAGAGATTTGTACGCTATCTCCTTTGTTTGTTCATTACAATTTTTCAAGATTCGACCTATGAATCGCAGCCTAGAATTTGCTCTACCTACTAACGAATTAATGTGTATGTCCATTTCATGTTCCTTTGTACTGTTACTCCCAAATATTGCATAGAATCGACCATATCAATAACTGTATTGTTTAACTCATATTTCTGAACAATTGGATTCTTTTTGTTAGTTATGCTTATTGTCTTGCACTTTTTACAATTTAGAGTAAGTTGCCACTCAGCGCACCAAGCCAAAATAACAACCAGATCGCGCTGAATTTCTAAGCAATCGGCCAAATTTCTTACTTCCCTATAAATAACCGTATCATCAGCAAACAATCTAAAAAGGCTTTTTCACTTTGTCTCCGAGATCGTTTATAAAAATTAAGAAAAGAAGTGGTCCAATTACACTTCCTTGAGGTACACCCGATGTAACATCTAGATTAGAAGAACTTTCTCCTTCAACTATGACATACTGCGATCGACCAGTTAGAAAATCCTTTATCCGTTCACAAAGCTGATCCGATATACCGTACGCTTGTAGCTTCGCTAAAAGGCGGTTGTGTGGCACAGAGTCAAAGGCTTTCTGGAAATCTAAAAAAATTGCATCTACTTGTGAACCTGCATCAATAACTTTCATTACGTCGTGTGTAAATAGGGCCACATGATCTTTTCTTCCGAAATCCGTGTTGATTTGTTGTAAGCAAATTATTTTCATCTAGAAAATTCATAATGTTCGAGCATATAATATGCTCCATAACTCTACTACAAACAGATGTTATAGATATAGAACGGTAGTTTCCAGGATCGCTTCGATCACCTTTCTTTAAAATCGGAGTTACTTGCACTATTTTCCAGTCTGAAGGTACTTTTCGCTCATCTAGGGATTTACTAAATATATCAGACAGAAATGGCCCGATTTCCGCCGCATACTCTGAAAATACTCTTACTGGAATTCCATCCGGACCAGGTGCTTTCCCCCACTTCAGGAGCTCTAATTGCTTTATGATACCTGCAGTATCTATTCGTAATGGTTCGATCTCCAATTCGACACAATGTGGGAAAAACTGGAATGCTATCCTTATTTTCGTCAGTAAATGAGTTTTTGAATACAGTATTTAGTACGTTAGCTTTATCGCGGCTTTAATTAACCTCGGACCCTTCACGAACTAGCGCTGGAATATTGCTGTTGGTACAACTGACTTTTGGAACATACGTCCAAAATTTCTTTGGGTTTTCTGCGATACTCTTCGAGAGAGTGTTTGAATGAAAATCGTTGAAGGCCTCACGCATCAGCTATACGAGAATGATCACTCGAATCTTTAGCTACTTTCTTAACATAAGAACCAAGGGAACCTGATTCACTGGAATGGGAAGAGATCATACTTGAAGACATCGAAAAGCCTGAATCCCTTATATGGAAACTTGAAGCGAAACAAGGCTTCCAAGAAAAGTTGAAGCTGAGAACAGGCAATACATGGACGAAAGAAATGGATGAAGACCACCTAAAACAAATGATGTACTACCGGGTAGAAGTTAAAGCCCAAATAGTAAACTGCTGAAATAAAATGATCCACAGCTGGCAGAAACATAGAAACAGGAGAGAAAATCATGTCGTGGTGACAAAAGATTAGGTAAACATGAGTGCGATTACTCACTGTGTCCACGTCTGATGGAAAAGCAATCACAACTTTAAACATCAGGATACATGATATCAACTAGCCAATAGACTTTGCACCATTTACTTTGTTTAGGTGACACTGCCTCAATTATAATCAGGTTAGACTTTTGAATGATGGTTAATGTATCCAATATATATCACACATTTATGCTGTTAATATTCTTCCTAACTCACAGAGCACCATTTAAATCCATCTGGGGTCAGTGATAGTGGGTGAAACATAGTATCGGAAAATATTTTCCTTTATCCACTCAATGTGTATAAACATTAACGGCGATATTTTCGGATTTACAAATATTTTCAACATTTAAAAAATTATTGCTGTTGCATCTTACAACACCGGCGTTAGTGGTTCAAGACATCATTGTATATTTCTGGTGTTTTTTTTTTCAAAAATATTTTTTTTTTAATATTTGTGATGAATCCTAATTTTAGAACTAGGTATATGTAGAAGACATCGTACGAAACATCGTAAAAACAAGGTAAACTTACACAACAGAATAACTCCAATGTTTGGAGCAATCAAACGATATAATGTACAGCACTTAACAAAACATTTTACGTAAAGACATATTTAATTCCTTGATCCCTAGAACAGTTTTAGTTATGAACAATAACAATGTAATATTTTTCTGCGTTCACTTAGCTTTCAAGTTCTAGCGCCGGCTGCCAGAACAGCTACCACTTCGCTTCCACTTACCTGAAACAAAAAGAAACACAATGTTACCTCAGGGCTCTCTGAAACATGCGTCAACAAGCATAAGAAAAGTTAATACATATCCCACTGAGAAGTGTTAAAATAAAATAAAAACACTCAGTATTTAATTTAATTGCAATGGAGCGCACGCTCCGGTGGCAATTTCACAGATATACTATGAAAGAAAGTTACATTCACAATATTACGACATTAACTTTGAGTTACCTTATTTTTTAGTGACAGTTCTTTTTCTCACAGGCAGTAAGGTTTTTATAGTCTGTGCAACGTTACTGTCACAAACGGAGAAGAAAATCTGTCGTGGCCTCTATTATGGAAGCACGTGGGAATTGGCCCAGGTAGCTACAAAGCAATCGACCGATACAAAGAAGTACGCAGGAACTGGAGAAAGTCGTAGTGATTAATCAACGTCAGCTCATTCAACGAGGCAAAAGTCACAACTAACGGAGGAAGAGCTCCACATTCCTTTCCATGACCACGGCAATAATTTATAGGTATTGCAATAAGAACCACGCTACGGCCATTTCACACTCCCGAGAGGGCATCCCCCTTCCAGACGGTAATAATTTCATAGCCAGTTAAGTCGAGGGAGCCTCAGCTTCAAGGAAAAATCCTCGGCTTCTACTTCGACCTAAGCTGATATACTGAGTCAAGTGATTTAACTTTTTTCTTTCTAACAATGGAATTTCGAAGCTTGGATAAAACAGACAGTACAGATACTTAGATAGTATTACTAGTGTTACACCACTGTTACGTGCTTACAACGGTGCCAAGCTATACGCTTAATTTAAGACACGAATAAGGGTACGCACTGTTAGATCGCTGAGACAACCGGACCAAATAAAACCGACTAATAGAAGCAACAGACATAAAATACACTTAGGTGTCAAAACTCATGTGAGACCTTTGGCCCGGTGACATGGCGCCTAGTAGCACTGGAAAAATCCATCGTTGTTTAGGAACATGAAGGCCATGAATGGCTTTCAATGGTCCCCACGTAGTTGTACATAACCCCTTCCAGTATATGGTCGATACAATTCGATTACAGGTCCCAGTCCATGCCATGTAAACACAGCCCATACCAGATACTTCCTGCCTATGGTTGATATTATTCGATTATAGGTCCCAGCCCATGCCATGTAAACATGGCCTATACCAGTTCCTTTCTGACTATGGTTGATACGATACGATTCGATTATAGGACCCAGCCCATGCCACGTAAACATGGCCCATACCAGTTCCTTTCTGACTATGGTCGATACGATACGATTCGATTATAGGACCCAGCCCATGCCATGTAAACATGGCCCATACCAGTTCCTTCTTGACTTCCTGGACCCATGATGGCCTCATGGGGTGTGCCACACTCGAACCCTATCATTAGCTTCCTGTCATCTAGGGTCCAACTTTTATGTTCGCCAGCCTAGAAGATACGCTACAGTCGATGGCGTTTGTTAGCAGAGGTACTCGCGTTGGTCTTCTGCTGCCATATCTTTTTTTTTTTTTTTACTTATCACTTACGCCTCGTTGGCGTCATTGGAGGCGGGATGGGACTGGGGATAAGGAACAGGAAGGAATTCGGAGATGGCCGTTTGAAGGAAGCATCTACTGGAGTGATTTCGGGAAACCATGGAAAACCCAAATCTGGATTCGAACCGGCGTCCTCCCGAATGCGTGGCCACTGTCATACCCATCAAAGGCATATTCCGCTGCGCGTCTGTCGTATGTCCCAAACTGAGCGTTGTTTTTCTTTGACCGAGTGATTCATATCTGTCAACACTGACACCTCAACGCAGATGGTCTCGGTAATTAAACAGACTTGGTCAGCCGTTGTGTTGTCCATGGCGGGAGGTAATGATGGAAATTACACATCCACGGTACACTCCTGACATTGTGAACCACGAAAAATTTCAGAAATGGAGTGGCCCATACGTCTAGTGCCAGTCATTCCGCATTCGAAGTATATTAATTCAAGTCGTGTGGCCAAAATCACGTCAGAAAACATCTCATACGGCTCACGAGAGTAGAAATGATAGCCCCGACAATGCATGGCACATTTGCACGTTTCTTCCGTGGTGCTACGACCATTTGGATCCTTTAATCTTCCTATCACATGACTTTTGGCACTTCAGTGTATTTTTGTATAAAAAGTCGTTAAACTTACAAACATAACCTTACCTCTGGGTGTCAACAGAGTCGCCGATGTCGGCAGCGCGGAGGCTAATGCGCAGGTCTCACCTTACTATGGTATTCGGTTTTACAACAAAACAATAAAAGACAAGAGATACAGAAGGTTAATAGGAAACTGGAATTTAAAATTGACAAGTTCATCGTTTCCCTTTCCGATGATCTGTTATATATAAAACATAAATGTATAGTTTATGATCGTGATGGTTTAGTAGGGTAGACATTTCGAGAATTTTCTGGGGTTCCAAAATTCCTTTGTAGAATCGACTTTTTCAAATGATGTAACGAGACGCATGATCATCCCGAATACCAAGTTACAAAAACGAGTGAGACTGGATTCTGAGACAGAAACAAATAACCATCTCCGATAACCACAAAATAAACGCGTTGAACGCCTAAATCCAAGTTTGGTTGGAGGAGACTACGAATTCCCCTGTGGACGGTGATTGTCACCCAGCGCTCCGCTTCAAAGGCTGCTGATGGAGGGGAAGAATTGGCTGGTAATTGTGTAATTGATTTGGCACTCAAACTGCCACACACAGGGTGGTGGAATCGTGACACTGTTCCGGCATCATGACTGCGTCACAGAGTTTTGTGAATGGCGTAACCCATTGATTATGAAAAGGTTTATTATTTATTCAAAAAAGAACGTAAAACAAGTAATTTAGGCAGTATTACCGTAACACTAATTTTAAATGCGTTTCAAAACTAACCGATTCCACGGGAGAAAAATACCTCCACGGTGTAGATGTTCAATCTCGACACATATTCGGCCATTTCTGAAATCTTTACTCAATAAGGTATCATATTTCTTCACCAAATTCTCTTTCACTAATGTCACTAGAATTCACCTTTTCATAATAATAGTGTGTTAATACAATCTTGGAATCACTTGCCCTGTCAAAGAAATAACACCGAATCCAGATTGCTGAACCACTGAAAAAAAGTTAAAATTCATTCCCAGCGCATTCAACAGTGCTACCAACTTCGGAATTTGATACTTCCATTATGAACTGAATTTAAGCTGATGAGTACACTGACAGTTAACGAAAATCTGTTTTCTGTATACTATAAGTAGTACACAAGGTGTCGCATTAGAACATACAAAAAGCTTAACTCTATAATAGGCTGCAAAATAATTTAAAATTTTTATAAAATTTCTTGACACGACTTGTATAATCTCTCCAAGGTTAAACGACAAGTAATTCTTTTACTGAATTTAAGCTAAGGAGTACACTGACCGTTAACGAAAATCTGTTTTCTGTGTACTACACAGTCCAGTCACATTAATGTGACCACAACCTACTTTTGACGTCAACGTGAAATAACCAATCACAGAAGGCAGGTGGCAGCACATTACAGTGGAGTGTATATAAATGATGTCGTAGGGCATCGGAAAGCATTTCAATCGTTCGCGTAATGCAGAAACTTAGCGATTTATACGACATCCAAAAGGGCATGATTATTGGCTTTCGGGCCAAGGGTGGAAGCATTTCGGAAACGGCTAATTTTGTGAACTGTTCACGTGCCGCTGTGGTGTAAGTATACCGTGCATGGCAAAATGGCACTATTCAAAATCAGCGGCGTGGAACATGTGGTACACCACGGGCTATAGATGACAGAGGCGAACGAAGGCTACGGAGATGCGTTCGGGCAAATAGACGTGCAACTGTTGAGCAACTGACCGCCCAGATGAACCAAGAGTGTATCCTCAACAACGGTTCAGCGAACTTTGCTGCGCTTGGGCCTCCGCAGCAGACGCCTGTTTAATGCAACTATGCTGACTGCTGTTCATCGGCGACGTAGGATGGAATTTGCACGCCAGTACCGCAACTGGACGTCCACAGAGTGGTGACAGATGGAAGTTGGCGCATACGGCTTGAAACATTTGAAAGCAAACACCCTGCAACAATTGCCGGAAGGATCCAGGGTGGAGGAGGGAGCATTATGGTTTAGGGAATGTTTTCCTGGCATTCACTGGGTGAACTCATCATTGTGGAAGGAACGATGGATCAGCACAAGTACGTATCTGTCCTTGCGGACCATGTCGACCCCTACATGCGAATAATTTTTCTTCAGAATGATGGCATTTACCAGCAGGACAATGCGAGGTGTCATACAGCTCGCAGTGTATGTGCGTGGTTCGAAGAGCACCAGGATGAGTTTACCTTACTCCCCTGGCCAGCAAACTCACCGGATTTAAACCCAGTCGAGAATCTGTGGGACCATCTAGATCTGGTTGTTCGCGCCATGGATCCTCAACCGCGTAATCTAGCGCAGCTGGCCACGGCACTGGAGTCGGCATGGCTCAACATCCCAGTGACCTAATTGACTTTCTTCCTGCACGCCTCGCAGTGGTCCGATCTGCCAAAGGTGGTTATTCTGGTTTTTGAGAGGTGGTCACATTAATGTGACTGGACTGTGTATAAGCAGTGCAGAAGGTGTCGCATTAGAATATACAAAAAGCTTAGCTCTATAATAGGGTGCAAAACAATTTAAAAATTTAATAAAATTTCTTGACACGACTTGTATAGTCTCTCCAGGTTAAACGACAAGTAATTCATTTACTGAATTGATGACTATATTTATAAGGCTTATCCAGGAGGCCTTGGCATGCACATTTCGTGTAGTGATTGTCTGGTCAAGCGGTATCAGATTTGCCAAAGCTTTATTTCAGTAATTCTCACATTGGTCGTTTAAAGCGCTGAAATGACCTGGATGAAAGTCCCATTATTGTGAAACATCATTTATGTCTAAGAGGCTCTTTTTACATGTTTTCTTTGTTCCTATAAAAGACACAAAGTATTTTGTCACCTCCTCTTTCATTACACCTCTTTTAAATCCAGACCAAAGTTTTTATAGGTGGTGACCTTATCAACTAATAAAACTTTATCTTCAGCTCAATAATTGTGCCCACGACAACGTTTGGAAATATCATTCGGTAGTACGCGAACTCTACAAGGGAGCGTCCTTAAATTACGTGGCTTTGTTTGGAGGAGGGGTAAGGATTAGGTAGAAAGTTACGCTGGACTACGTTGGTGGGGGGGGGGGTGGCTGTTCGGAGCCAAGCCACGTAGCTTTTCATTCATATTATATTCCACAGTTTAAAATGAGGTACAGTACATACAATACATGTGAATATTTATTTCCTTCATTTAATTATTTCCGTATGTAATTTACGAAAGTCTGACAATGGAAAACAGAGCAAAATGTCTTCTGGAATCAACAAGGAAAATAAATCAGCCAATCCATTTCGGTTTTCTATGGCGCCCAGAAGTCGCGCCAGGTGAATGTCGGAACAATTTTTTCATACTGAACATGGCTGATTTTCTTCCTATTCGTTGCTTCTTAATCTTCTTCAGGTTCTAAAGACCTTTGTGGTGACGAGAGGCCCAGTAAAAAAAAAAACTTAAAGCATTTAATTTCATCAATTCTGCAAACTGCGACGTGAATTTATAATAACATCGTCATTCACAATGCAAATCATAAACTGCCAGCACCACAAGGTTACTACACCTAAAGAAAATGTTACGTAGTAACCACGACGATTCGTTCATTAGCGAGCATTATGTCCAGCAGAGTTTAAACATGTGGGAGCACGTCTGCGTCTCTATTAATTTGCATATGCTCCCCTCTCACCATGAGGGTTGCTTGCTCCCTTATGTGATGGTTACGCGCCAGGTGTCTCGTCGCTTTGCCGCTCCCATTTACGCGAATTTTCGGTTGGTTAAGCTTTCCCGCATCGGATACACGACACACACACACACACACACACACACACACACCACGGCTCGATTAAACCGCAATTAGGTACGTCCTGTTCCTGGACGTAGAGGCTTTATTCCAATTACCTTCCAAGCTTCTAAGGACAAATAACAACAGCATATCTGCTAAACAACATTAAATATTTTTCATATATTTATCACTTAGAAGGTAGTGTTAAGTCTTTAATGGAGCTACATTAATGTCGACCAAACGTAAATCCGTTAGTAAAGGAGAAAAATCTAGTAATAAAATTCCTGAAATATGAAAAGTTGTCGGGGGCGGTACAGGGTTACAAATTAACAGAGTTATCTTACTTCTTTTAGCAACTTAAAACACGCTCCAAGAATTTTAAAAATCTGCTGATGTTAGTTCGTATAGCTTAAGTTTTGAAAGCTATTTACACTACAGCGTTGCACTACTAAGTTATCTATTGAAAATTTATGTTACTGGTATTGGAAATGAATAATTAACAAAGTTTATATTCATATCTCGGGGATTAAAGATCTTAGGATAAAAGCTTCACGCTAAGCATTGAGAAATACCTGACCGATTATCAGCGTGAATATAAAATACCGATCTACGAGGTGTCTTTGTTAATTGCAAGACGTTAAGTAGCGGTCTTGTGTTTAAGGGGCAAGATGCGACTGCGAAATGTGTTCGAAATCCGGCTTCGTCTCCGTTCAGAGTCCGTTATGCTGTCTATATTTGCCAAAATTGTTTCGTTTACATGAAGTATACGCTCCTAGTTCCAATTCCATCTGAAACAGGAGTTCCTCATTTACCGAGAATACCAGGTAAGGGGACATCCATTAATTACGTGAGGTGAAATGGGGGGGGGGTCCGGCGAAATCTCACCA
The DNA here is from genome assembly GCA_031002005.1 of Vandiemenella viatica. NCBI lineage: Eukaryota > Metazoa > Arthropoda > Insecta > Orthoptera > Morabidae > Vandiemenella > Vandiemenella viatica. Next base: position 87,482,983 of record CM061921.1, read on the forward strand.
GAGGGAAGGGGGGGGGGGGATCTACGGAAATCTCAAGTGAGATTTTGCGAAAAAATTGGGGACAGTAGAGCCAAAAAAAAAAAAACCTCACGTAATTTGTGGATAGCGGCCAAAAAAGAGCGTATTTTGCAGCCTATTGAAACATTGGGATTCAGGTAACTCTGCAACACTTCAGGGCCTCTAAATCCATTCCTAATACTATCAGGCTGTGAGGAAGAACGTCCGAGCGCTTTCATCTACAGTAGACCTACTGTTCGCGAAAACTGTAACACACTGAAGGAATGTTCTGAATCACTAAAAAATCGGTGGATATGTAGAACAGTAAGTCCATAAAAGTTATTATGATTGGAGGGAGATGGCATGCACATAGGCACAGCAGTGCTCTTCTTTATGTGACCGCACGGGTTTCTCATAACGTGACATTACGGCTCATACAGGGCACCCAGCTACAATAGTGATACGTGTGTGGAACCAGTAGATAGAAGAGGATCGTACACAGCGATGAGTGGGTACTGGACGTCAAAATGTAACCACAGCTCGGAATGATCGCCATCTTGCCCGCCTGGCCGTAACCGACGGAACAGCTTCGTCCACAGTCTTGGCTCGACGTTTGTGTACTACAATGCGTGTCTACCTTTCTGCGTCGACGGTCGACGCCATCTGCTGAGATTTGAACAGGTGGCACTCAGGCCATTGCGTCGACTTCCATTGACCAGAAACCACTAACCTCTCAGACTGCAATGGGCACATGAACGCTGTCATTGACGTGAGGAGTGGAAAAATGTAGGCTTTCAGACGAATCTCGCTTCAGCTTGTCCTACCCTAATGTCCGGGTACGCGTTAGACGCTTCCGTATCGAACACAATCGGCCAGACTGCACTGTTGAGCAGCATACAATCTACCTATAGAGCAATCTGAACAGTAACCACTACGTCAGGGAGATTTTAAAGCCCGATGTACTGCCCCTCCTGCAGGCGGCAGCTCCACCTGCTATATTTCAGTAGGACAATGAGAATAGTAACGAAAAAAGTACTTTTCGATAGGAAAACTACGCAAGTAGTGGTAGTCTTCAAGATAGGAAATCGAATAGATCCTAGGAACTACCGACTCATATCGCTAACATCTGTTGGCAGTAGAGTTCTGGCGCTTGTCATAGGCTCGAAAATTATGACGTTTCTAGACGAAAACGAATTGCTTACGCCGAACCAACACGGATTTCGGAAGAACAGATAGTGCAAAAGACAGCATGACTCAATAAAAGTTGTTGATGCAGGATTACAAGCTGATGCAATATTTTTGGGTTTTGAGAAATCTTTAGACTGTGTACCATATAACCGCCTTTTACTTGTGAATGGATACGAGATTTTCTAACTGGTATGTCGTTGATGATGAAGAAACCTCTTCTAATCTAGATGTTACATCGGGCGTGCCTCAAGGAAGTGTAATAGGACCACTTCTTTTCTCAAAACAATCTCGGAGACAACGTTAATAGCAGACTGAGATTGTTCGCAGAATATCTATGGAGAAGTAAGGAAGTCGACCAATTGCTTAAAAATTCAACGTGATGTGGACGTTATTTCGGCATGGTACAATCAATTTCAACTTGACTGAATTTCAGAAAGTGCAAGGCAATGTTTATGACTAACAAAACGAATCTGTTTCTTCAGGAGTACTAAGTAAATTGCAGTTACTGACATGACTGTTTCCCTAAAGTATTTAAGCCTAACAGTGCAAAGCAACAGGAAATTGGATCCGCACATAATTTCGATCATAGGTAGAACTTATTCTAGGCTGCGATTCATAGCTCGATTTTTGAAGAATTTTAAGGCACATACAATGGAGATAGCGTCCTCATTTGGATTATTGTTGAGGTGTATGGGATCCGTATCGCAAGGAATTGATTATCATTATGGAAAAAGTACAGTGAAGAGCCGCTCGATTCGCGAGTGCTTGCCAAAGTCTTAACGAAGAGTAGCAGAATTGATATGTAGATTGGGCTGTGATTGGCAGACAGGCAACGTAGGTTTCGTTTTAATTTATTGGCAAACTTGCGAACGACTCTTTTTCATTTACTTCGTCCACCAACCTATTTGGGCCGCAATAACAGGAGAGATAAGATTAGAGAAATAAGATGCCGCACTGAAGCTTATATGAATTCTCTATTCCCTCGTGCTATTCGGGAGTGGAACTCACAGAGTTAGTTTTGCTGCAAAGCACCCTTTGTCATCCACAACTTTGTGAATTGCAGTGTATGTATGTACTAGTAGACTACCGGCTTTTAGTCGGTGTCGCGTGATCACCAATCAAATAATGCGGTGGTCTCACACCCTGCTTTAAAAATTAATTACTCACAAATAGAAAAGTAAAAATCACAATTTAGCAAAGTTTAGGTCGTTCGCCTAGTTTAGATTGTCTTTGACGACCTCTACGTCAAAAGGATCATACAGACAATGAAAAAGCAAACAAAACTATATGTTGCTGCAAAGTATTATTAGCGTCAGTAAGATGGAATTAGTATTCGAGTATTTCGTCCTGTGCCATATATCCGGTGATATATGGCACAGAGGTGTAGCATGTTTTTGCAATAAATTGTACTTAGTTGAATCTTTTTCTAATTTATTTATAGATTTAAAAATATAAATTATTAAACAACATATTTTGATCCATTACTTGCCTGTGTTTCACGTAGAATGGAAACCATTAGCTCTTTACCCGATAACGACTTTTCTTGTTAGACAGTGAACTTCAAGCATTCCTTCAGAAAAAAAAATCGCAAGCCGGGGGTTAGGAATAAATTGTAGTCCAGTGCACATTGCAAAAATATAAAATCAGTCGTGGATGTAGGATGTTTTAAAGAACCCACGTTTGAAGTGCAGTGAGTTTAATATTCCACACTGAGTCCTGATAGGTGAGTGGTCTGACATTCGGGAGGACGCGGGTTCAAATACGCGTCCAGCCATCCCAATTTCGGTCTTCCATGATTTATCGAAATCACACCAGATGAATGTAGGGTTGGTTCCTTCAAAAGGTCATATTCTATGTACATATTTACTGGCGAATATTACTATTAATTATAATTGCTTTTTTTATTTTTGATATAATATAACGTTGAGCACCATGGAATAATTCATAACTTAAATCAGCCCCTTTCAATACATGGATCATTGATCTCAATAAATGAGACATACAATAGGCGAAATAATATTCCTTTATCATGAATTATGAAGTTAACAATATCTCATTGTGTTTATCAGGGTGATTTATAAAATTCAGTAAATTTATTGAACGTTTCGTTAACTAAGCAAACTAACAAAAACAATTTACATATACGATACGAAGTGAATATCAAACAAGAGCAAATAGTAGATAATTTAAAAATGATATCAGCTCAGTGAATGTTAAGAAGAGCGTGATAACTTCTCTGGCATGATGTTAATCACCAGAGAGTCCTCGGTTGGTCAGATTGTTTTGATTTTGGTTTGCGGAAAGGGGCAGTTTCTGTCGTTGGTGTTACCACCTGGGTGTCTGCAATCGGCGCACAGTGAGCTATGTTCATCGCTGCCACTTTATCGGAAGGTAACACAGTACGTATCTTCCTTCAACAGTAGCACCGCAAGCCTCCGTATAGCGACCAAGTGTCGCTATTAATCTGCTGTGAATATAAATGGAATCCCATCGATATCATTCAGACACTTGGTCCCACTGAAAGTTGTAGTCGATTCACTGTTCGACAGCCTCAGTCCGTGATTAATTTGAAGACAAACTCTCCAAAGTATCACGAGTCATCAGCAAGAAGTAAATACTCCGTCACTTTGCCGTCTCCTCGCTCGAAACTTCAGTGTACTTTTTTCCCGCTCTGTCGATATACACCTTCATCAATTCAGGCGGCCGGGTAAACAATCTCTGTCGATGATCTGCCGAAAAAAAATTAACAATAATTATGAATAACCCCTGTTGCTGAGTTCTTATTTGTTATGCATTCCCTTCCTCTCTCTTCATTCAGTCGTTCTTCTCTAGGTTGTCCACATACACGTGATTCTACGCTTCTTTGAAACAGGACAGTGCTCCCCACAATGCGAAATGTCCAAGTTACAATATAATATATCAACTTCATGAGTCTTTAATCCTACAATTTACTGTCACATTCTCGTGCCTGCCGTTCTAAGTCAGTGAAACAGCAAGTAGGCTCTGTTAAATTGAGCGTGGTGGGTGAGTGGTAGCGCTGGTCTTGCATTCGGGACGATTTCACACGGTTTACGAAAATCACTCCAGGCAAATGCTGGGGTGGTTCCATCAAAAGACCATGGCCCAATTCCTTCCCATTCCTTATCCCCAGCCCTTTCCCGCGAAGTCCACAAGACGTAAAGCCAGAAGCAAGGAAAGTTGTGTTAAAGCCTCTGGAAGACCCATAGACATCACTGGCCAATTGTGAATATTCTGGTAAGAAAGCAGGATACCCTTTACCTTCCACGCTGTCAAACATCCACAAATCCTCCAAGGCTGCGGGCGGACACTGTATTGTTTGAGTGGCCGGGACTACTGCCACTTTGACTAATGCATTCTCGACCTGTGGTCAGTGGCACAAGTCGGTGCTAGTCAGTCTGTCCATACGTAAGCATCATATAAATTACTGTCCAAAATCACGCTGGCTTTATTATTTACTAGCTCGTACCCCCGACATCGTACGCGTGGATTAAGAATTTTTTGCCAGAATTAAATATAGAAAGTTGTTGGTAACGAAGGATTGGTCCCAAACAATATCGAGTCGGAATAATATGACAGGAAAGCTATCACTATATCATTGTACCGTCGAACCTGTCACTTGAAGAGAATCAATTTCCAACATATTTCTGTCACCATTCGACAAGGTCTCAAAATTTCGTGACTACAACTGTTAATCATACTGGAAAAAATATTCTGCGCCCTTCATACAGGTTTCCTTATAAAATTCCATCACAACGATATAGCCGTCGATATTTAGTCGTCAAAACGTAACAAAAAGACAGAGACTTACTTCCGTATTTATAATAATATTACTGTGGTTCACACTCACACACTGACTGCGAACAACACCTGAGGGATCATTATAACGTAAAAAAGTGTACACCTACAACATTGAAAGACTACCTACGATTTGCCTCGCATCGCACCCCTAACTTTCTAATATCTACAGTTTAACATTCAATCCGAATAACCTACGGCCCAGGCCTGACTCTTGCGATGAAAAACAATTTTTAAAAATCTTAACCTCCACGGAGATTTGAATGGGAGACCACGACGTTGGTAAGCAAGCGCTTTAGCCACTGAGCTGCCAGCCCACTACACGGAAACACGGTACGGAGACGTCCATATCCAACGTGTCTGTCTATCGCCGTATTTCGAAGTTATGAGGCAACATGTGTTATTTATACAGATAATTTTTCAACCAAATGTAGACAGTATTTTTTCTCTTTGTTTCAAAGGATAAGTGTGCAAAGTTTCATCGAGATCGGATGAAAACTGTGGATTTGTATGAAGAACAAACAAACTAACAAACAAACAAACCAACAAACAAACAAACAAATAAACAAACATACATTTATCTATATATAAAGATAACAAATGAGCTAGACGTTGTCTGTTACTAGCTCAACAAGAGTGTCGTGCACCAGTACTTTGATATAACCCCACAATAAGTAACATAATCGTTTTAAGTCGGGCAAACGTGCTGGTAAATGAATAGAACCATCAAGCTCAATCCACTGATTTTTTAAAACCGTACTTAGGTGAAGCCGAACGTCAATACTGAAATGGGCGGGGGATCCGTTAATCTGGTGCCACATGCTGATAATTCAAGGCCTCTGTCAAGACTTCCGCCAGAAAATACTGGTACACACTGAGAGGGCTGAGGTACGAACTACAATGACTGCCTAAAACATTAATGGCCACACCGGATTGTGCTGAACGTGTTCGTTCAGTGACAAGTTTCTCCTCTGCTCATACATGCGCGTTATGAGCATTGGCGATATCTTCCCTCGTAAAGAACACTTTGTTTGTGAACAACACGCTAGTTGCAAATTGGAACTCTTCAGTATCCTAGGTAATCATACATACATATATACAATAATGTTACTTGATTTGTATTTTTTGTAAATTGATTAAGTTATCTTAGATTACTAACAACTTACAGTTTAGATCCACATCAGCTACATATCTCACATCACTACTAAACCAATGTTTTTTATAGTATGCATTTTCCGAGATTTTGATGAATATTAACTGTACAAAAAACATTTGTTGCTGTCGACAACCACCGGGAGCCAAAGATTTTGTGCCGCCTCCGTCCTATGGCGGTATGTTTGAGTATATGATGTGTGTTTATTTATTCATCTTTTAGTGTCTGAATGGTCAAAATGCTGTTCTTGTGGTTATTTATATTTGCAAAGCTGTTTGCTTTGTTATCTTGTAACAAATGTTCAGCGATTGTTTAGTGCTCTCAGATGTTTCTTATATCTGGTTTCAAATTATTTGGCTGTTTGTCCTATGTATACTGTATCACACTGTTGGCAGGTTAATTGACATATTCCAGACTGGTGGTGTTTATTTGTAAGTGCACTTTTGTTAAGCTATTTTAGGATGTTTTTTTTTTATTCTAAATGCTATTTTCATTCTAATTTTTTTAAAGACGTTTGCTATCCTATGTCTATTGATCTGAAAAAGTTTCTTGTCTTGATGTGTGATGGTTTGTAGTTTAGTGTTTTGTTCATTGTGTGTTTGGTGTGTGTTTCTGTTTATTTGTTTTCTAATTTTTTGTTAAGTTTTTCTACTGTATTACTGTTGTATCTGTTGTTCTCTGCTATTTGTGTTATGTTATTGAGTTCATTTTTATGGTTGTTCTTAGTAAGTGGTATTTGATTCATCCTATGTAACATATGTCTGAGTGCTGCCTGTTAATGACTGGAGGGGTGATTGGAATTTTTGTAGATGATTATGTCAGTTGTGGTAGGTTTCCTATATATGCTGAAACTTTGCTTGTTGTCAATCTTTTTGACCGTAATGTCTAAGAAATGTAGTTGGTTGTTTTTTTTTTTCCATAGTGAAACTGGTGTTTTTGTGTATGCTGCTTATGCCTGTGTGAAATGCTTGTTGGTGGTTCATTTAGGAGGCAGATTACATCGTCAATATTTTGTGTGAATATATTACTTTATATTGTTTCTAGGAGATATGGTTTTAAATATTTCATTTCCTATGAAACACAGGGGGAGGACAAAATAATACGCACAGCTGTGAAATAATGGAAACTCTTTATTAATAGGGGATTGGACCACCCTTTGACTGAAGTACAGATTTAATGCGAAGTGATTTTTTTTTTATCTGCTTAACGTCTCTCTAACAGCGAGGTCTTTAGAGACGGGAAAGGATTGGGGGGGGGGGGCAAGGAATGGGAAGGAATTCGGCCATGGCCTTTTGAAGGAAGCATCCCGGTATTTGCCTGGAGTGATTTGGGAAACCATGGAAAACCCAAATCTGGATGCCCGGACGGGGATTCGAACCGCCGTCCTCCCGAATGCGAGGCATGAACAATGCGAAGTGGGATAGATGCATAAAGGTCATGGACAATATTTAAAGGTATATTAAGCCATTCCTCCTGCGGAACGGTCTCTAATTCCAAAAGGCTGGATGGATGCTTCTCTGAGCGTTCTCCAGACATAAACGCGTCCGGTCGTCTAAAAAAGGGTGAATGACGATTCATCTGGCCATATTACCTGTTGCCACTGCTGTGGGGACCAGCCGTTGTGATCTCTGGACCACTCGCGTCGCCTGAAAGCATTAGTTGCTGTCACAAAGGGTTTACGAATTGCCACTCTGCCATTTTTTTAATTTTTTTTTTTACTTACGGTTTTACGCCTCGTCGACGGCTAAGGTCATTAGAGGCGGGATGGGATTGGGGACAAGGAACGGGATGGAATTCGGCCATGGCCTTTTTGAAGGAAGCATCCCGGCATTCGTCTGGAGTGATTTGGGGAAATCGGAAAACCCAAATCTGGATGCCCGGACGGGGATTCGAACCGAAGTCCTCCCGAATGCGAGGCCAGAACGTTAACCGTTCACCCACTACGCTCGGTCCACTCTGCCGTAAATTTTCACAGCATGAAGTTCCCTTTTGACAGTTTTTGTTGAAACGGGGTCCTGGAAATGACTGTTCATTTCGGATGTTATCTTGGATAATGATTGCTTGTGCTTTCGGGCTACTATGCGCTTCAATATCCGTCTATCCCTATTAGTAAGCTTTGACTTTCGGCCACTGTTGTGCTTTGAAGACGCCATCTTACCCTCTTTCGTGTACGCTGTCATAATGTCTGATACCGTACTCCTTGCAAACCCCGAAAGGTTTGATGTTTCCGTAACCGATGCTCCACTTAAACGCGCTCCGACAATCATTCCTCTTTGGAATTCTGACAGGTCTGACATTTCAACTTATCACAGACAGTTCGATAGACGCATGCAACGCATATGACTGCTGTTGGGAGACTGATACCTCCCTCTTCACGCTCACTAGGTGGCAGACTTCTGTTGCAGGTGGCGCGGCTGTACTGCAAGTATGAAATAGGTCATACTTTTTCACAGGTGTTCGTATTATTTTGTCCTCCATCTGTACATGAAGATGGAGGCCATTATTCCAGAATTTGGGCTCCCCGTCGGTAATCCTTCATGCTGTACGAAATCGTCATTATTGAATTCAAAATAATTTTGTGATGTGACTAAATTTAATAGAACAATTATTTCCATTTTGAGAGTTGATGGCGTATTACTGTGTGTTGTGAAGTTTCTGTGTATCTGGTCTTTTTGAAAACATGTTTACTACGTCAAATGATATAATGGTTGCTGGGTGTAGGAAAATAACAAATACACATTAATCACTTTGAAACAATGATGCTGCGCAAAACTTGTAAATCCAGCTATGATCCTAAATTAATAACGACTCAACTTTGGATATTATTAGTAATTCCCAAGGCGGATTAGTTTTCATGGAAATATTATAAAGAAATTCACGTTCTATTCAAGCTTTTTCGCTGCATTTTGAATACCGCTCGGATAATACGTGGCTGTCAGTTAATAACTTCAATTAAATTCTCTGAATTCAGTTTCACGTAACTTAAGTAATCACAAGTTCCGAAGGAAAAATACCGTGCTGCCATTTTTCTTGCTGGAGCAGTAATATGAGCGAGAGACTTGAGCGTAAATACTTTCATCATCACTTGAGAAAGTTCTGCAAGTGTACTTGCTTCAATACGAAGTTGGGCTGCACATTTTATTTTTGTTCTCTCTTTTCTTTCGATTCAGATACCTGGCACGTCTCTTCAGAGTTTTTACGAATTAATCCTACCGGTGGGAGAGGGAGGGGTCGAGAAGCTCTTTCCGCCTGTTTTTCAGTTCTCACAACTTTCAAGACTCCTGTAGAGCAAGTGCTCAAAAATGCTTGCTTCACCCTAAGTACAGGTGCTCGAAAAAATCGTAAAGTCTGCATAGTAGAAATCTCAAGCACGGCAGCAGCAAATTTGTTTGTTTGCTAGAGTAAAAAGGAAATCGGATGTGTCGTGGCGTACGAGAAAGAACGTTCCAGCACTTGGAGAGGCAGGTCATGAATGTAATGTACCCTAACCTACTTCCG